>VXBO01008151.1:55466-265586 GCA_013400135.1 Rhinoptilus africanus
GGGTGCCTTGCTAGATCAGCTAGTGCACTTCCAGTTCACCTGCAGCTCACGCAAACATAAACAGTCCTGAAAAAGGAAAGAGAGAGAAAAGAAGAAACAGAAGCTTAAGCTAAGCTTTGTTTTGCCTTCAATGCCTCACTTCCACATGTGGAAAGTGAGGAAGCCGGATCATTTCATCTATAGCCTGCAACTCCAGCACCAGTTATATAGAATGAAATAACATATTGGCAAATGCCAGGTAGCACCAGCAATTAGAGGCAGCAGAAACCATTTTCTCTTCAGGGAACTCAAGCAATCCGGATTAGCAGGAAAAGGCACCCAGAATCCAAAACCTGCTAAGGCACAGTGAGACAGAAGGGCATTTCCTGCCTTCTGATGGTAACAGATGAGTTTTTTGCCCGTGACAGAAGCGCACAGTCTGTCCGAGTTCTGTGCTGCCCTCACTGCAGGGGCTCCTTGCTCTCCTGACTGCGGCCAGCCCCTCTGCACACTGCAGCCAGCAGGACTCCGACTTCTCTTGCCTATAGCACTCTACCTCGTTGCTGCTTGCTAGACCAAGAAAAAGGAGTATAAATGGAAGGAGACAGAGTTTAGGATAAGTAATTCAGTAAGGTGGGAGACATTTTAATGGAGGAGGTGCTTTTGGGGGTTTCATTTTATATGTGTGAGGTTTGGGCATTTTTTTTTGTTGTTTTTTTTTTTTTTTTTCATTATTTGTCATTTCTCTGCTGCTTCTTAAAGCAGAGCGTATCTGGGATGTGACGCTCTGTGGTAAGTGCTCCATCCAGCTGCAATATAAACAGAGCTTTTCGCTTCACATTCTAAAGCTGTAACATTAAGGAGAATAATGGACGATGCCTTTTGATATCTTTGTGTAAACGAAGAATTTTATTACAGTGAATTACCATGTTAATTTATGAAAAGTAAACAAAACCAAGTGCAAAACTGATTCAATGTATAACCTAACTTTCCTGGTGCCTAATGAGGTGACAGTGATGGAATCAAAACAAATATCTTTACGTTTCATAAATGTAGGGAAAAAATACTTCTGTGTTTAATCACTGCCTAAGTCACTGACAATGCTGGCACACCAATACCACAGGTTTTAAAGTAAATAGAAGTAACTTTGTCTAGTGGTCGAGGACACAGGCAAACTCACTGTGGACCACCATGGGTTGTAGGATGACAAGGATGCAGGGGAACAGCAGATAAGGCTCAGAAGTAAGTGTTCAGACCTGTCCACACTTCAGTAATATACCTTCCCCTGTCGTTATTCCCCCATTCATCTATAAACTATTGCAGAAACAAAACTGTGCAAAACACTTCATACTGAGTGCCTCCCTTGGGCTTAAAATTGCATTTGGCATCCAAGGGGATTTTTCTGGAAGACAACATTGAAACCTAGGCCTGTGGATGACAAAGTGCTACCACTACCCCTAGCACGTTATCCCCTCTCGTGCTGGCAAAGTTCCTCCTGTGATGGTATGAGCTAGATGCAGGTTCCTTATATGCAGGTCCTCCAGAAAACTACATGATTGCAAGAAACTTCTTCCCCAGGGTGAACCTTTACAGGAACATAGCCCAGACCTCTCTGGGACAATTCGGGTGGATCTGTTGCTCTTTAGATGCGTTCTCTCAGACACTCAAGAGGTGAATACATATTGCTGTTTGCATGGAGTTGGGGTTTGAGTCTCTGCAATACTGTAATCGACAGGTTATGCTGGTGTATCCCCTCCCGAGAGAGAGAGGAGACTGCAGCACAGCTGCACACTGGAGAGCAGGTCTGCCCACAGGTAGGAGCCGCCAAACTTGCTTCTCCAAAACCATCTCCAGGCCAAGTCATGCTGATGAACAGTCACACAATGCCCTAAGAAAAGCAATGCCATACCAACGGGCAAACTAAAGTTGGCTAAATTTAGTGTGAGTCTGAGAGCCATAGCATGAAACCGGTTTAGATTTCGTGTCTGTGGATTGGACCTTTATGTTCTTAAAAGCTGTGTGGAGAGCAGCCGTTTGTTTGTCCCCTACCTCTTCTGAGCTCTTCCTGAGAGAAAAGAGAGAAGGCACTTAGGAACTCTCTCTTTTTTCCTCTCTTATTTCACAATAGAAAAAAACGCAGTGAAAGTAACTTTTTTATACAGAGAAACTTAGGGATCCCTGGCAGAGTTGAGTATGGCAATCCCAATAGCCCCCTACACAGCCAAAGACAACGCAGCAAAAAAATGTCAGTTGGCAGTTGTCAGCAATGACGAAAAGAAAGCTGGGAAAGAGTCCACTTGTCACTGTCCATACGTTTCTCAGGCTGATTAGGAATCCAGGGTGTTGGCTAGACGCTAACAAACAGTCAGGCCCTTGGACTCAGCATCTTCTGGTTCTGCCAAGACGCAATCACTCTAACATCCTGGAGAGCCTAACCTTGCCTCCTTTTTAATAAGCTCCCATTTAGGAAACCATTTATAGATAAAATAAAGGAAAATTATTGTGCTCACTTTATATTCCTGAAGAAGGAAAAAGCAAAGTAAATTAAGTCCAATTTGCGTGGACTTTTGAATACGCACAGATTTGGATATAAGCTATGGAGCAGACACAGAATGTTGTAGCCTTTACAGTCAATATTTTATTAAATTTTTCCTTGTAAATTTTTCTGTGTCTTTATTGCATTCATTCAATAATAGGAGAGCTTTCCTGTAGCTAATTCTATGCTTTGAAATTTCCCTTATTGTTAACCTGTGACTGCAGTCTAATGGATAGAGTGTCTGCCATACAATACAATAAGAGGAAGATTCAGGTACCAAGGTGACTGTATTTTTTATTAAAATACCTTTTTATACGCTCAGTTTCAAACTGATGACTCCATTTGCAACACCTAATTGCCACCAGTATCCACAAATATTTTGCATTTAATGAAAATATCAAACCAAGTCCCTCATTTCAGTTGAAGCAGCAGGTTGTATTACCCAGTGTAAAATCTCATTTTATGAAATTTCATAGAAACACAGACCTAACTTTGCACTCCCCATTCTGGTTTGAACTTTATAGTCTTTATATTGCAGGGCTTTATTAATTTTTTTCATTGTAAGTCTCAAAATATTTCTGTTGCATCAGGGAACTAGGCAGCCCCACTGTGGCTAATTTAACACCTGTAAATTGCCATGGCTACCAACCAAACACTTTCTAGCTTTATAAGGTAAGTGTCTATTTCGTGTTTTAAAATAGTGGTGGATCCAGTTCCAGTGGTCTTTTATTAAAAATTCTATTAACTTTATTCATCAACACCATCAGGGATCACTAGGAGCACACAACTTCTCACACTTCTTAAGGCCAAGAGGGAATCACCTCAGCCAGCCAAGGCGGACCTTCTCCATAACGTACCTCATAGATCCTCACCTAATCATGTCTGAAATGGATTTTTTTAAAGATCTAAAATACTTCTTCTGCTTACAAGACTGAACAAGAAAAAAAAAAAAAAGTTGTGCTATTTGAAGACTTGGTTAAAACGAGGAGCAGAGACAACTAGTTCTGTCCTTGATTACACTTCCCTCAGAGCAGAGCTTCATCAGACCTGATTTTTTGAAGGCCTAACAAGGACCTGCAGGGCATCTTACTTATGTGCAACTGCATCCTCTGCTAATCAACTATATTGCTAATGCAGCTTTAGACTTGCTTAAGGTAAAGGGCCCTGTTTGCATCGGGTATGAAATCGCATGGTGTTTACAGCCCACAGCCTAATGAAAGACATGATTTTAGCTTACTTTATAAAGCAAAATCAAATCACAGCAATACAAATTGAAGATTATAATTCTTCACACTCAAAGGACAAGTAGATGCCATAAACTCAGAATTTTTAGTGCCCAAAGATACCCTTTATATCTG
Source organism: Rhinoptilus africanus (assembly GCA_013400135.1). Classification (NCBI taxonomy): domain Eukaryota; kingdom Metazoa; phylum Chordata; class Aves; order Charadriiformes; family Glareolidae; genus Rhinoptilus; species Rhinoptilus africanus. The sequence continues at coordinate 59,340 of VXBO01008151.1, forward strand.
TGCAATGTGAGTGTGACGTCCCATAAGTGGTATCTGAGATAACATGGGGACCAAGCTGGAACCCACCAGCCTGGCGACCTGGCAGAAGTGAACCCAAAGGGTCTGTTTCATTCTCATTCAGTACAAATTATAGCCCAAGAAAACAATGAAGCTCCATAACTGAAGCCCCAGGAACTGAGAGTCTGCCGCCATCTCTTAAGCAAACAATGAAAAAACACAAAGGTACAGCTGCAAATAAACAAGCTTTTCTAATTTAGTCATTTAAACAGTTTTTGGACAAATTCTAGGTTGCATCTACGTAACGCTACCTATTTAGTTCATTACTGCAGAGACACTTGGTGTTGAGAGAACTGGTGAGAAGGCATGAAGAATGACTGAATGGCCAGAAGAACTGGATCAAAAAATGCAAAACTCTGTTTGGTGTTTTGATTTCTTTTCTCAGATAGTTTTAGCTCCCTGTAGGTACATATGCACAGCCCTACCTCTACTCTTAAAGGCAGCATCACTCTATAGCCAACTACGCTGCTGTAACCAGCAGTGATACTTGCAAGGTGGGTACAAAGCATCCTAGAGCACTTTGGCCAGGGAATGGGAGAACACAGAAGAAGTGGGTAGCACTCTGTACGGGAACACGTGGCAAATGCTTTAAGCTTTCCAGTGTCATCAGCAAGGGGGTGGAAACCTGACTTGGGCTTACGTGGGCTGAGAAAGCGTGGTTCTGGATCAGAGTCTGCGGCGTGAGCCCATCGCTGCTTTGCTGTAATCGCTTCTCTGTCAGACAGGCGACAGCGGCAGCATGAAAACTCAGCACAGAAATCAGGTAACTTTGGTGCTGCAGTTCTAACACAATTAGAGATTTCATATGAAAAATGCAAAGATTTGCAAACGGCCCGCTAGGTTGTAACGTAGCCAGATACGTTCACTTCACCCTCCCGATTTAGTGGGAATTGGTCAGAAAGGTCTCATGAAAAGTATACAACACTTTCAGGCTTAAAAAAAAAAGAGAAGAGCTTGGAATACATTGAAAGGAGAAATAAGAATGTGGGAATACAACTGCACTGAGGTCTTTGATCATGAATCCTGTAGGAATGCTACTTATCTTTATACTTGTGACAAGACTGTGGGATTTCCTTTTCAGCAAGTCCCTTCAAAAGTAGAGGGAGACTGCAACATGACAAATTCCGCACTGCTAATTCAGATGGGGAGGTTTCCTTACACATACTATGTGTATCCTGGTGATCCTGAATGGAAATCAAAAAAAGAACAGGAAGATGCTTTTCACAGGACATGAAACGTGCTGCTGTTGTGCTCACGCTCACCAATGTAAATCTACCGTTATTCCACTGGCTTCAGTTAAGTTCTACAGATTTTCCCTATTAAAACCAAAACTAAGCAACAGACCTGATTCTCCTTTCATTTATATACACATCATGTCAGTTATACAGCAAATCCACCAAAGCTAGTGTATGCAAGACCAAAACCAAGTGCTATACACCTAAGATGTGTTCAGATCCTGGGTACCAAAGCAGGACTGGATCCACAAGCACTTGTATAATATCAGCACTATGTAACACACAGGGTAATTCCATTAATTCCTGATTTACATACAGGGAAAAAAAAAAAGACAGAATGAGATCCTTTCTTTAGGATGGGGAGAAAAAAAAAAGGTAGAATGAGATACTTTCTTTAGGATGGCTCAGAATACATCTATAGAATAAATCTTAGTATTGAGGTGTATTTCACTTCTTTCTACATTTCCTCTCTCCCTTTTTATTTCATCTTCTGTGCTCTAACTGTTGCTCTGCCCCCTCCTTTTCTGGGCACCAAATATCTGTGTGATTCAAGTAATCTGGACCTCTCAAAAAATCAGTTTTTTCTCTTGAAAAATCTCCACTGACGGTTTCCTTTATGTTCATAAAAAAACCCCAACCAAACAAAACCAATACCTCTTGAAAACCTGTAAAGCTTTTGTTTTGGAGGATCAAAAAGGTTAGGTGTGCTGGAAAGGAACGAATATTTGCTTTTGCTGTGCTTTCAGAGAAAACCTGAAAGAAGGCGATGATCGAGTTTACGTAAAAGGAATTTTTAAGAGCAGACATGTGTTAACATTGCTACCTGCTCCGCGACAAGGTTTAGAGGCGCTAATTTCTTTTAAATCGCAAGTATTTTTCTTTGTATGCATTTTAAAAAATACAACACGTTTTCGAACTTTTGTTTGTTTGTTTAAAGCATTTTAAAAGAAAAATTCTCCCAAGGAGACAAGGAAAAGCTGGGCAAGGATGCGAAGCCGACTTTTCCAGAAGCTGATCCTGAGTTGCAGAACCGCTTCGTAGGACGGGGAGGGAGAGCCGGGAGGCAGGATGCGAGGCCGGGGATGCCGCCAGGGGTCAGTCCCGACCGCCCGACGGCGGCGGCGGGCGAGCGCCGGGCTCCGCGCCCTGGCCCCGGCCCCGGGGGGAGGCGCAGGGGCCGGCTCCTTCGGGCCGAAACGGCTTCCCTGAGCCAGCCCCCGGATTGTGGAAATGGGGTAAAACTTTCCCGGGTGGGTGTTTCTGCCGCTGGTTGCGTGCGCGGAGGCGCCGCAGCGGAGGACGCGGGCGTCCTTTTTATTCCCTTCCGCAATTAAGCGGCAATTAGTGATGTGAGCGTACCCACTGCCGGGGGGTTGGGTTTGTGCCCGGCGTGACGGCAAGCTGGTCCAGCAAGCGCTGCCAGTTTCACTTTTTAATCCTCAGCCTCCCGCGAGAGATGCATTTCAGGCTATTTCTGTAAAGTAAAGTTATGGGGGGGGGGGAAAGGGTCCCTATGCCCCAAAATGTGTCCGGAAATTATGGCTATAAGCGGTGCCAGGCGACACGTTCGAGCTTCTTTTAATTCAGTTCCCATATAGCTCGCTTTGTTTCAGATCAAATGCTTCACTGAACTCAAACTCAAACAGAAACCCAGCTAGCCAAACAGCCCGGGATCACAACCCTACAATAACAACCCGGGACGCTCACACAATAGAAAAGAAAAGCTTCTGCAGCAGCGAGGAAACAGACTTCAGCCTCAAGCTTCCAGGGGGGTTAAAACAACACTGAGTTAAACGTGCAACTTTGCATAATCTGAAAATATCTCGGTTTTATATTTCCCCCGAGTGAGGAGTCGCAGAATCAGGATACAGAAACTGTGCGTCGGACGAATTACAAACCGTGGGTTTCTTTGCGTGCGGAGACAAGATTTTTTCCAACACTGGTTCATGGAGAGGATCTGAAATTGGGAAGAATGCTTATGGACACATACTACCGTCCAGGAAAGTCCCTGAGACTGAAAAAAAGTAAACCCGCACGTATTTAAACACTTTCCTGAACCAGGGCCAGCGTTTGTGGTAATAATTAGAGCATTTTAATAATGAGGATATTTTAATTAATATTCAGCTGGCTTTCACTTTCATATAAAGAAAATATACGCTTATAAACGTACCCCCACATATATTTTTATGCCTTAAATATATTTTTTTTTAAAGGAGGGATTTCTTGACTAACAATTTTTTAATGAGAAGAACAAATACAATAGTACAGTTAATACTTATGATAGTCTAACAGATTGAAAAAAATAAATCAAACGTAACAAAAAAAAAAGATTTTTCTAATTTTCTGACCAGCTCTAGAATTGCTTGCACTTGGAAAAAACAATAAACTTGCACGTTTTACCATAATTTAGAACATTTATATATTCCCTCCTGCTGTGGTACAATCTGTTCTTATTATTAAATACAACAGCACTTTAAATACAATAAGATATTTGCACTATAATGAACTTTTCCATGTTCAGCCTTTTTTCCTGCTCTCCGCTATAACTACTTACTCTGAATGTAACATTGCTCACGATACGGCTTGTTTTTACAGGATGAAACAATATCGCATCTGTCTAAAACACAGTTATAGTTTTAGTTTGTCTCAACTAGAAAACCAGTCACATAATTGTTGTAGAACTATTTACTTCAACGTGAACAAGATAACAAGAGATGACCTCCAGATTATGAAGTTTTGCTTTGTCTGTGAGCACTCGTAAAACGGGTGTAATTCAGAAACATTTCTCCCTCTTCCCCAGGAGCGATGGTTGCAATCTAAGCTTAAATCAGCCCATGCTATAAAGAGAATTTCTCAATGTGCAGAAGACTGGAGAAAATTCACAGTCATAATTCCATCAACGTAGCAATTGCCAATATAAAGACAGGCTTTATTGTATCAGGCACTGACCTGCTGAAATTGGGCATCAATTCAAAGCTAATGACACTAAGTAGATTAAAGAGTGGGGCAACCTCCCTTGTAAAGGTTATGTCCAGCTCACTGTAATATCTGCAACTTCAACATTCCTCAACAGCCATTCCCTACTTGATGTGTCTGTACACGTACACGTGTGGACATTTATGTACTACCTGGCTATAAAAGCAAAGGCAGTGAACACCTCCTTTCAAATTTCCAGAAGCACATCATGACCTTTAGGTTTCTTGATCCCTGCAGAAAATGTGAGCATCTCATGCTCTAGCAGGCAAAACTTTGAAACAATGGTTAATTTTTCTAATATCCTTGTAGCACTGCTATAAATCTTTGCTTGCTAGGAGCAATGGTGAGGAACCAAGTTCCAGGTTATATTTTCCTGGGAGAGGCTAAGTCAGTTCAGTGGAGTTGTGCCGATTAATACAAGCACGTGGGTTGGCTCAAATATGTTCCCAATCAGACTGGTATTTTGTTATACAGCCATAGTCTTTTCCATCAAAGGCAAGGGACATGACCAGAATACTTTCATAAGGATGTGTTCCATGGGAAGTTTCAAAACTTTATTGGGAATCGTTGTTTGCATAAGAAATTGCTCAAAATTGAGGGACTTTTCAAATAAAATTAAGCAGACTTTGTATTTTGGAGGACTGAAGCCAGACTAGAAACTTGTGTCAGAGCAAGATTTCGACAAGGCTGCTGCGCACGGGGTTTGTAACAGGGTTCAGAAGTGTCTGAATGGTTGAAGAAGAAAGTTTATTTTTCTTATTTTAACTGCTTGGTCACAGCAGTGCTGCGAGGGTAAAGCACGTCCTATCTGCTGCCTGCCGTGTGCCTCTATTTCTAAACACGGTACAAGACACGTCAGTTGTTACTAGCAAAAATTATGAGATTTTTTTTCTTCTACTGGAGAACGCGGTTGGCTCTTCTCCACACTGCTCTGCTTCCAACTCCCTTGCACCTACCCTCTCAGACCTCAGCTCCCTTAACCCTTTCTTCCACACCCAGCACTGCGCCTTTTCCTTGCAGTATTCCTCTCCCGCTACAGCTTGTTGCAAACAGGAGGTGGCGAGGAAAGAGAAGCTGCAAACGCACTTCTGAAGCTTTCAAAGGCAAAAATCCGATCAATGTCTGAAGTGGAAAATTTCAGCCAATTCTACTCTCTTTTTAGCTCGAGGCAACAGCGCAAGCGACCCAAAACCTTCAGGAGGCCAGAGAAGTGCACAGTTAGTTGATAGCAATGCACACACACAAAAATATACATACATATGTGAGTGGGTATTTTAAAAAAAGCTGCTGGCTTACTTCCCTCCCTTCTGTTGCTGCTGTCAGTGCTTCTAGCTGCATTCCTCAGACAAGCCATGTTTCAGACTGACCTCTGCTCCCCAGCATCCCAAAAAAGGCACCCTCCCTCGGTGGCTGCTCAGGGCTGGGGTAAGGAGCTGTGCCTTTACCCAGGCGATCTGGATTCTAGGAAGGGGAGGTGGTGCTAGTGTTTGAAGACCCCATCAGTAGGGCTGAGGTGTGACTCCCCACCAAAAAGGACACTACAGCACGTACCTGGTGACTGCTGGCATGTTTTTTGCATTAGTGCTGCTCAACGAGAGATCTGTACTTCTGCAGAGAACTAGAAAATGATCAAGAGCTAAGCCATGAGGATCAAAGGCAAACAGCATCCATGGGAACGTGGTTGCCCAGGCAGACCAAGAATAGCAAAGCTGTGTTGCTACTGGAGCATGAAGCGACTCCAAGGGACTTAACAGCTGTCGGTGCAACAGGCTGGGAGGTTCTGCCAGGCAGCCAGATGTTGTTGTTGGGGAAACATATCCAATACAGCTCAGCATCTGGGACCCATGATTACCACCAAAACGGAGGAAAGCATTCGGATATGGTGGACAAAAGACTTTCGGGGCTGCACCCCACCCTTCTTTTCAATTAATTGAGAAACATTCTTGGAAAACTGGGGTGCTAGAAGGGGCAAGTCTTAAAACACAACTGAAGACTAACTAAGTATGTTATTTATATATTTACAAAAACACGTGTCTCTTATTAAGGCTTTTCATTCTTATTTCTTATGAGACCATTGTTTGAGAGCTGGGAAATATATGCTGAAATTAAACCACTCACTAATATTTATACTGTATTTATAGTATTATGTATACGTGTGTGTGGGAGTTTTCCTGTAGGTGATAAGCCTGTGCCTGAACCTGCTCCGAGTTAAATCCAGGCAAAAGTCCCATTAACATTAATAGGTGGAGAACCTGACCTGGTGAGGGTCAGTAAGACTCCCCCTGAGCTCAGCAGGCCCTGAGTCAAGTACAAAGGATGACTGAGCGCATGGAAGCTCATTCAAATCCACTTTGCCTGAATATGGTGATAAATCACTTGCTATCCTAAGACAGCTTCAAGGAAATTTATGTCTTCTCATGCTTATTTGTGCCTAGCTGAAATCCGAGATACTATGTTGGTACATTAGGAGTGGAGATTACTGGAATTCTTTTTTCCAGTTTCTGTTTTATACATTAAAGACAAAAGCTTTCAGAGATGCTGTATCTTTTCTGCTGTTTTTTTTTTGGGGGGGAATGGGGGAAGGTATGATTTTTGAAAGCATTCTGCATTTGCTGTTCATATTGAATCTTCCTGCAAGGAAGCTTGACAGCACTTGACAGCTCTAAAAAGCTCTCAGGCTCAAACTGAACGAAGTAGGAGGCACCTATATGTTCCTCTTATAAAAGAAAATAACTAGATAGAAAACAACCTCATTCAACAAGGTCCATAAGCACACCTAAAAATCTTTAGAATCCTTCTCTCTTCATGCAAGTGCTTCAGCACACGCTGAAGTGTTTTGCTGGGAATTGGATGTGTCTGATGCTAAGCGCATCTGACAGTGCTTTGGTGGTGGATGCTCAAGCTGAGATCCCAGAAGGTGGAGCCCACCTCTCCAAGGTGGGCATGGTACCATGTCTAGCTTCCCAGCCTCAATCCCTGAATGACGTTGCAAACACCACTGAACTAGCAAAAGGAATTGCTGCTTTTTCACCCTGAATTTAGAAAGGACCATATGAACCCAGACAAATTTAATCCCTGCCAAAACGCCCTCTTCTCCTCTGATTTGCACTTTGACTAGCTATCTGCCACACTGCTAAATAGATGAAAAGCATTTTTAACAGCAACAGGAGTGAATTCTGCTGTGCTGGCACTTCCAATGCTTTCGTACAGGTGGGACGTTACGGCACAGCATGCAACGGTTCATATCGACAGTGACAAGCACGGATTTGCCGGGGAGAAGGGAAGGGGCAGGAGGAAAGAGTCTCTGCCATATTCGGGTGGAGGCAAGCAGAGCAAAGCTCACACCGTAGGATGCAGTTCCCTGGCCCAGCCCCTGTTACACCAGGAAACCAGAGCTTGCAAGTGCCACTGCGGGGAGTTCTGCAGCACAAGAACGGGGCAGAGAGTTGTCTGCCCTGCAACACTTTGATTTTGTATCAGCTTCAACAAATTAGGGCTCTAAGTAAAATTAAATAAATAAAGCCTATGTTAGGGCCGAAAAAAGCCAGGTTTTTATTTTAATTTTACCCAAGACAGTTTGTGTTAATTCAAACAGTCTGGGTCTTTATTATTCGAGCCATATTATTATAAGCCCTGAGCATCATTTCACAGGGTTAGGGTCTTAAACAGGAAATAGGAAAATAGCACTAAAATATTGACTAAGATACTTGCCATGAATATCTAGATAGTCAGCAGCTCCTCCACCATGGACACGTAGACATTCTTGCTGTTAGAAACAGAGAATACTTAGACCTGCTGTCCTTGAAATTTCGACTTACAGCCCCTGAACTGCTATGTTTTTATGAAGCACATGGGTTCTAAGAGGTGTTCTAGGATACATCAGTGTTTCATGAAGAGATGCCTTTAGTGTTAAAGTTAGACTAGAGACTACCACACAGGATGCACATCTCGTCTGTACAGCCCTGGGCATGGTGATCTTGAATGCATTTGGTACAGGTGGGACAAGTTTCTCCTTTTAAACTGCAGCTAGTCATACACTCTAATCAAAATTATAAATAATAATAATAATTTAAAACCCCCAAGAATAGGTTCTATTCATTATTTCAAGATTATTCTCAAACTGACACATTGAAAATGTTCTGTCTCATATCTTACGTAAGCTAGCAGCATGCTTTATGTAGCCTTTCTTCCAGATCTTATGATTACATTTCCAGACTCTCCAAAATCATTCATCTGACTCATGTGACTTTGAAGAAAAACTTGAGTGACTAGAAGAAGGAATTTAAAATAGCATCTTTCAGAGACATTCAAATATTTTAGAATTATTAAAAAAGGGCAGTGAGTTTTTCCAAGTTGCGCCTCCAGACCTTGATACATTTCGGCCCCTCAAGTGGTTTCTACACAATGTTTATCAAGGATTCAAATTATTAGAACCTGAATTGAGAGCAACATTAAAGTTGTTGGTGCTATAAGGTAGGTTAGCCTTCTTTTTTTTAACCCCAAAATGTTTTGGCCTCCATAATCCATGCTTGGAAAACATTTTGGGCAAGATGCAGTTGGCTCACTCCATAGCCATGTATTGTATAAGCAGACATCACACTTACAAGCCAGCCACGTATAACCAGAACTCATAATAGCCTTCAGCTTTCAAAACACTAACCTCGACCTAGGGAGCAAAAGGAGCCGCCCTACTTGCATGGAGGGAACCTAACATAAACACTCAGCAGTAGCTTTGATACTTTCCAGTTTATGGACACTGACAGCATAGATGAAAAAATACATCGGACCTCTACTCACGATGGATGCTGGATTTTGGGATCCTTACTGATGAGGACAAAAGATAGTATATGTACTTTTGCTTTGCTTTTTAAGAAAGGAGAATCAACACTGAAGTCCGATTCTTTTAAATGGGGGGAATAGTACTGCTGCTATTCAGGAGCCATGCTCACACTATAACCTCATGATACTTGAATTCTAACACAGGCTTATTTTTTGACCGACACTCATTCAGAGGAAATTCTGAGTATACATATTGTCAGCTGAGCAGCTGGTCTTGGTGCCCACCTGTACCCTCCATTGACTGGGGACACATTTGAGGACAACCCAAAGAAATATTGATTGTTCCTATTTTGAAACACTTGCAAGGTGTCCAAATACACAACAGGGCCATACAGGCACCAGGACGAACACATGAGGGGGTGGATGATAAAATAAGTTTAAAATTGGGCAATGCTTTCAGGAAAAGCTTTGTTCACATGGGCAGCAGTCATTGTTTCAGAGCTTCTGGTTAAAAACCAACAGAAGCAAAGCAACGGAGCTGGTATAGCACTTTATTTTGAAGTATCACAGAACATCCCACAAAACAAGCAGCCCTTAGACTGCTGACAGGCAACTTAACAGAGTATGACAGGCAGTTGTGACCAAAGGCAGAAAGGTTAAACCTGTTACAAAAAACAGCTACTGCCTTAAGATCATTTAATCAGAAATCCTCTCTGTTGACCTGACTCTGCTTCTACTGAAGCTGATGGGAGTCTTTGGTGTGCTTGAGAGTCACCAGGATAAAGCTAAATATAATTTTACCCTCTCAAAATCCCATTTATTGTGACCACGTTTCACAAAAAGGATTTTGCTCTTTATGCTGAGGCATCTGCACAGAGTTTAGGGAATCCAATACTGGACAAGCTGAAACACATTTATTTTATTTATATTACATCTACTACATAACATCTGGGCTTAATGTAAAAGCACATCATAGCAGACTAAAACACTGCAATCACAAAATGGCCCCTAATCTAACCTAGCACCTTCCCTACACATAAATAAATTTGCCGTTTACAAAAAAAGGCCAGTTTAGAGAAATGAGTGCAAATGTCCTAGGTTGCATTTGTCAAGCTGAAACTTTTCCAGGCTTTGAAAATATGTGGCCAGAAGGCAACACGCTGATCAGCCACAGTGCCTTCCTGCAAAACACCAACCCTAGGATTTCACTGCCCAATTTTTGTAGGAAATGTAGTAACTTGTGGTAGAAGTAGAGAGCTTAAGATGTTGCAGTGAGTAATTGCACTGTTAAAAAAATATTTATGTTTGCTTTGAAATGAAGCTACAAAGCAAAGAACCTTTTGCAGCACCGATTGCAAAGATCCTTAATGCTCGCTCTTTTCTCTTCTTTTTTCAACACCACCAGGCTGACATTTAGTATTGGCCAGATCAAGAAGTAAATCGACAAAGAACACACCTACTGTGCCAGACAACATGGTAAGATCTTTTTGAAACATGCACAAACTGTTTCTACCTGCTCTTCTTTAATGTTCGTATTTAAAAGGAATAAACAAAATGAGAAATAGTTTGCCATTTTACTTCTCATTTAAAAATTACTCTGTCTCCCAGATATTTTGGAGAGAAATTGGTTTTCCTGCACATTTTGTCTGACAGAAAAACAAAATCTTTCTGATTCTTATATTCCACAGATGTTAAAATATGATAGCTAATATTGTTCCTTGTAAAATTACAGACTGCTTTTAATCCTTAATGTGATTTAGCAGTCTTCACCTAAGCATGTCCCTTTATGTAAAAGACGTTAACATCGAACTGATTTAGAGTAAAAAAAAAAAAAAAGGCTTTTGTTATGCTGTTGCCTGGTTTTTTTGAAACAATGGTTAATAGAAATAACAAATAAATTTAGATCAACAAATATAAGTGACAAAAAAATAACTGAAATTTACATACTGGTTCAGGTCAGGCAGGTTTGCGTCAGAGGTAACTGGATTTCCATGATTTCAAGTGGATTTCAAGACTGAATTCTGTGGAATTGGAATCTTTATGATAAGACCCAGACTTTCACTTACTTTTATACCCTTAAAAATTGCTACAATTGATTAAAGCATATTTCAGGCTTCCCAAATATTTCTATTAAAGGTTTTTTGTTTTCATTAAAAGTTCTTTATGGGAATGCCAAACCTCAAACTATACCCTAAATCAGCTGGATTGGGCAGCTTTTTAACATTTCTTTGGGTTCAGGTCTATGAAGTCCTCAGCATTTATCTACAACTGACTCTGAGGCTTCATTAACCATATGTTTGGGGCACCAAAAGATTGAACAGTCAAACCTATATTTCTGGTCCAGCAGTGGGGCGTAATGCAACCCCAAATGGTGAAAACATGTTTCAGGAAGCTACAGGGCTATTTTGGGCAAAATGATGAGGAAATTCTATAACACCACCTATTTTACAAAATCCCATTGGGTCATGCAACATTTTTGGCTTCTAATAACAAACCCACAGAAAAGAATCTCAATTACCTTCAGACGGACATGAGTAACTCATTGGTTCCAATAAGTACCAAGCTTGTGCTTGTGCTTTTGAGGGCAAGATTTATTATCATACTACCAGACTAAGATGCTGGCAGATTTACGTGCTGGATGCAATTCTGCCTTTTGGTAGAAGGTGAAGATGAGCATCTCCTATCTTGGAAACAGCATCTATTTTGTAAGCACAGGAACAGCTTTTCTCAAGATGCGTTCTGGATAATAAGAGGAAACCTCAGCTCCACAACATCCCTGGTTTTCTGTTATGAGACATGCATTCATTGCAACCTATAAATCAATGGCATGACAGCTATGCTTTGCCTGAATGATGAAAGAAGATTGATATTTCTAAATTACATGTTAATAGAGTGAAATTGCTATGGGCTTTTTTGAGGTTTTAATATATTTCTGAACTGAGATCTTAAAGACACTGGCAAAGCCAGGGGAAAAAAAAAAAAAAAAAAAAACAGAGAAAATTAAAAATACTTTGAATATTTTATCATTCCAGATCAGGAGACATTAAATTTAACTCTTTTTTTAAACTTAAATATTTGCAAAATATTAATAAAATATTTAATATTGAATGAAATATTGCAAAAACTGAATAATGAAACTCTGACACAGATTACACTGCATGGTTGGAAGGAAAGGGAGGTTCATTGTTTTATGTTAACTCTCTTAATTTTCCCCCAGATTTCTGCAAAGGTCTGCTGGCATGAGTCAGAGGGATTTTCAAAGTCTAAAGAAATCAGATTTTTTAAAAAAAGTAGAAATTAACGTCAGTAAAACTTTAAAGAGGGAAGAGTATATTTGTGCTGGATTCTAAGGCTGTGTCAAGACTGCTAAATAAAACAGGGACGGGGAGTATTCCTAGCCTGGAGGCCAAGTGGCTTGGTCAGGCTACATCCACAGTACTTTGCCTTGGTCCTTCCCACCACCCCACCTTTCCTTTGAGCAACGGTGGCCCTAAGGCATAGCTACAATTTTGGGGTGTTTTTTTCAGTTCAGTGCGTCTGAAATAACGTGTGGTTCCACCAGAATGGTATTTCCATCATATGAGTCTGATGTATGTGTTGCATGAGGACAGAGATCTTGGGAGGTGCAAAGCCTACAGGACCTCAGAGATATGTCCTGACAAGAGGGATCTAAACTTGGTTCGGTCCTATCTATAGTCCCTATCAGGCATAGTTTCAGCTCTATGCTTTCCCTGTGCCAGGCCTAGGCATTGCCTTAGAGAGCACCACTTGGCAAAGGCCAAAATGACCAGGGAACATACTCAGAATTAAGCAGGACAGATGCTCAACAGTCAATGCTCACATGCACTCCCTGGCCCAATTTTATTTAGCAGCAAAGATGCAGCCCAAGTGATTAAAGGAACTTTATCACACCACAAGAACTGCTGGTTGTGATAAAGGTCAAAACTTGGCCTTCTCTGCAATTTCGTTACTGTTATGGCCCACCTCCAAGGAAGACACAACCAGTTGTGTGTGAAGGAGGCTACATGCTCCAGGATGAGGGGAAGGAATGGGGCCACTCAACCAGGACACATTCCTGGCATTGTCCCTGCCCTGCTCTGGGACTACCTGACTGACACAGCTTCTGCTGAAATTTCTCCACCTGTAATTGTAGGTGGTGATCCTTTCTAAAGGGATCAGAGAAGGGGTCAGTACTGTTTCATGATGTAAAAAATAACACGATAAAAAAAGGAAGCTCTAGTGGTTTTAACATTAAAATAGTGTTTGTTAACAGCGATGGCATTAAAACAGATGGTGAATTGTGCTGTAATAAGAAGTCTCTCCATAAGTGCTGTAATTAGAAGTCTCTTGGCTTTTGCATTCATGTATGGTGCAGTCTTTCATCTCCTAAGGAAGGGAGAGAGAAGGTGCACTTTCTACTGATCCTATTTTTATAGACATATATCTTGTAACATTCAAACGTTTTTTCTTTATTGAATACATGGTGAGCCAGTATTGTCTCACTTAAAATGCTATTCTTTGCTTTCTGTTATAACTCTTTAGTGCAAAAATGCCTGCTTAGTCACCAATTAGTGTTTAAACATTAAGAGGGAAGTTTGAGAGCTCAGGTGGGAAGAGAGACCAATAGGCCATCCTCAAGGTTGATTCTGACTGTGCGACTTAGAGCATGTCACATTAGTTAACAGTTTTGAAAGGTATTTAAACTCATATCTCCAATCAAAAGCTGTATCTTCAAAATAAATTCCTTCAAAAATTAGGACTTCCACCCATCTAAACTTAGATACCAAATCCAGATATGAATTCTAAAATAAGTCTTGATTTGTTTTTTTTTCACATTAACTGTGGTTAGTACAAGTTATGCCATAGTAAACAAAGGAAGAATTTCACATAAAATTTCTGTATGTTGTGGTTAAATCCATAGTTATTCCCTAAAATTAAGGGTAATTCCGCACAATGAACAACACCTATAGGGAAAGGCAGAAGCTTCTTAAAAGAAGTCAGAGGTGAATTATACTTAGTGCTGCCAAAGTATAATGCTATGAGTCTTATTCCATTCATAATATAGCTTTTCAACTTGAAAATAAATAATGAAAGAGAGAACTGCCGCTATATTAAAAAAAAAAAATGTATATATCCCCTAAACCAGATGTCATTTCACTATGGTCAGAAAATGGTCTGCAAATAAAATGGTTAAAAGTACATCTTTGGACACTATCGTATCTTTTATTTTCATTTAGAAATATCTTTTACTCCAGATAAAAGTTTGGCCTGTTGTTGTTTTTGTGGTGCGGGTTTTTTGGTTTGTTTTTTTTTTTTTTTAAGCACATTGGAGAAGACTGAGGTATGGTTAAGCATTTTTATCACACCTAAACTGAAGGGAGCTGAAAAGAGGTACAACATCCATTTCTCCTGAATATGGAGTAGGTAGCACCTCCTCCCTACCTTCATCCTGGTCTGCCTGGAGTGGTTGGACCTTCAAATTTCTTAGAACTCCAAATACTGGACTTTCTGAGCTTCTTCCATGGAAGTAAGGTCCATGGAGGCACCATAAATATTGCAAAATGTGCCTTCTGGGAACTTTCACCACAAGGCAGCCCATTAGGGGGATACAGACGCACATCTCCACCTCTGATGGAGAAGTGGGCAGAAAGAGGACCTGAAGACTTGTGGAGTCAGAACAAGCTGCTGCAGGCAGAGCTGTTCCCCCTTTCTACCTCAGTGATCTGTAGTTTCTAGGAGAAGCCTCTGACCACCCTACAAGCTGAAGCGTGAGCCAGACTGGCCTCTTTGGGCTGCCTCAGCCTAAAGTAAGGGTTTGGTAAGGGTTTCTAGGACCACGAACCTGCCTTCTCTTGGGTTGCCCCTTGGTGCAGTTGGAGCGTATCCTGCCAAGTTAGGGGCAGGCGGGGGCACACATACACATGGCAATCAATGAGATATGCCATGCTTTAGCTCGTTTCCCAACTCGGGCTGCCCCAGCTGCTGAGGGGCTGTTGAGGTGAGCCTCACACATCACCTTCTTCCCAGCTAGGTAGTGGAGAAACAGACCCTCCTCTCCAGCAGGTTTATCCGTAATGATCAGAGGCTTTCTCCAAAGAGGCTGTTGCCGAAGCCCTTTCCACCATCCAAGCAACTCAACAGAGAGTGTCTGACTCATATCTTACCCAATGCATTTATTTTGCTTTTAAGTGGTGTGACCAGCTCTAATAGTATTATAACTGATCTGTCTCACAGTTCAATGGTAAGACAATTTATTAAGGCTGTATTTTCAAAATAAATTTTTTGTGTGTTATTTAAAAGATCAACAGAAAGCATTCTAGCAGTTCAAACTTCTTGCCTTTCAAGCCTGTAAATTGTTCTCCAATTCTTCATTATAAATGACCAAGCAGGAGCACTAGATTTAATTTCTTTCTACTTCTTACTATTTTATATGCTTTTAAGCACTCCCTTTTTAAACTTAAGGGAGATAATCTTTCCACTATCCTTCTCATGTGGAAGATAAGCCAGGTCTCAGAACATTTTGGCAGCATCTGTATATGGGGTTGCACACGTACAGAAATCCTGCAGGAGAGATGTGGCAGAACACGTTCTGACAATGCAGTGGGAAATTTTTGAAACTTTTTTTTCTTCTGGCTTAGCTCAACATATTCTCATTTCATAACTGTGTGTCACAGGACAGCTGTTCCAAAAATCTGTTGCCCTTTAACATCCTATTTTGTTCGGAATAACATCCGTATTTGATTAACTACCATTTCTCATTTGCATCTTCATCGGCTTAAGGTACACAGAACATCACAAAACATGCCCTTGTTGACAGGCTGCTTACTTATGGCATTATGATACTGACAGTGTGTCTTTTGTGACACGTTTTTTAATCCTTAGGCAAAAGGTAATATTTAAAACATACATTATGCTCTTATTAAATCTTCCCACTCTGGCAGATGAATTGACCTTTGAAAATTGACAGAGAATTCATGTCTATGACTCTGACTTTCTACAACCACAGTTAAAACAACAATGTGGGTTCCATTAATTTCTGTATAAATTTCTGCTTATTTCTCTGTGCAACTAAAATTCTGATCAAAAGGACCAAACCTTTAATATGTGCATTCACCAACATTCATTAGTTGCTAAGGCCATTATTTTCAGAACTTTTTAAAATTACATATTTCAGGGAATGATGAAGAATTACACGCAGAAGAACATGCTGCTTTTCATGTTGCCTTAATTTCAGAGTTTTACTGGCATTCCTGGTCCTGTGTGTTACTAAATTTACAATAGTGATAATAATAATAAAAATCTTTTAAAACTCCCTAGATACATCTCACTCAGAGAAAACTTTTTTTTTTTTTTGACTGGTAAACATCTGACTGTAAGCTGGTTGGGTTTTTTAAGAGAGCACTTCAAAAGAAAAAAACCATATGTTGTAGCTGGCCTTCGTTATCCAGCTAATGAAGAAGCTAATTCATTGTTTGGACAGGCCATTGAGTAAAAAGTAGCTGAATTTTTTGGGGGAAGATCAAGTGCTTAATACAACACATGATTTGTATCAGCTTTGATTTGTAGGAAACATATAGTGAATCCAAAATAATTTCGAAGTAAATATATTAGAAAGCTTATGGAGATTGTCAAAAGAGATTTTTTTAAGAAAGACTGCATAGCTACTGTTGCTCCCAAACATCACATGAAATATTTTGCTACTTCAAGCATGCAAAATGTTGAAAGTAAAAATGTTCTTTATGGAAGAAAGCATAATAAATTCTGTAAGGTCCTAGACACTGTGCCACTTGGGGAGAAATTGAGTACAGAGGTTGCAGTTTTATTGTTAGTTTGCACAGAACTGTATTTTACTTAAGACAAAGTTCAGCAGCATAGCAAGGCAGAAATAAACAGAAGCAACCTATTTAATATGTACACTCACAGCTTTCATGTAAGAGAAAAGATGGAGGGCTCAGTTTAGCAAAGAGCAGCGGTGCCGGGCAGTGAGATGGGCAGAGCCTGGGCAGACTCTACGGTACCAGAGGAAGGGTCTGTGCCTCTACCAGCTTCTGCTTCAAAGAGCTGGCTCGGACTGGTCTCTGCTAAGAGACAAGGTGACCCTCAAATGCCCCCTCAGAAACCTTCTCTCTCCCTGCCATGTGCCTCCTGTGCTCTTTGGATTTGCCTTCCCCGCCTGGTGGTGCCTCCCTTTCTCAGCCCAGGGCTAGGTGGAGGTCCCAGCCACGTCTCTGGGCTTAAATCAGCATTTTTGCCTCCTCTTGGGGCTCAAGCCATCCTGAGTAGAGGCTCTGCACCCTCAGGCAGTCCTCAAGCCCCCAAGAAAGCACTGCCAGGACTTGTGGAGATGGGGAGACATAAAAAGATAACCTCACTTGGTAGGGTAGTGACCAAGGTAGCAGCAGTGAGGGCAGATGGTAAACCCTGAGATCTTTTCAAAGTGACAGAGAAGCAACGGTGAAGTTTTGTGTTTATTTTGTTGTTTGGTTGTTGTTTGTTTTATTTTTTTTTTAAATAAACAATCCAAATCCAAAAATCCTAAGGAAATAAAATGAGTTAGCCATTTTGAGGAATGGATTTTGTCCCAGCGCATCTAACAAGTCTTGGTAAACGTGTAGAAAGCAGTGATCAGTAAGTTCTTTACAAGTAGTGCAACAAACTCTGAAAATGTATTTTTGGAACATAAGAAGCATTGCTAAGTTATAAAAGTAGCATAAGTGGTGACAGGAAATTAATGCACACTCTAAATCTTTAGTTTTTGATAGCTGGGTATTGAAAGCCAGAGATGACAGAAAATAATTTAAAATAATAATTTATTTTTGGAAATAATATCTTTTGGGAGCCATAAGTGGTTATACTCCAAAGCAACAGTGTTGCTTATAGTTTCCAAAGCAAAGAAACTGCTTGCAGATCAACAGCAAATCAGTAAACAATTGCTCCAAGATAGGTACAAAACACAGTTCCCAAAAATGCACAAGAAACCAAGAAACTGATGAGTTCAAAAAAACCACATTCTGTATCCACCTACAGGAAGTAACTGAGAAAGTCAAAGATATGCACAACCTTTATTTCCCCACCAGAGTTTGGTAAGGCTGGTGGAAGAGGGGCTGGTGCCCTGCTTCATAATTGAAAGAGAAATGTTCCCAAAGAACAGTATCCAGCAGAAAGCATGGAATTCCCCAGGCAGAGGCACTACCAGCCAGATTAGCCGACCTGTGCTGTAGAGGAAAATTTGAATCAGCTTTCCAGGATATCTAAGTTTATAGAGGAACTGGGAAATTACTCTAATTAACATGAGGCAAATTTGAAGCTCAAACTTAAAATACCAACCAGCCCAAGAAGCACCAAGGAAACTAACAGCAAAAAGCTAGTACACAAAGCATAAAAAGCAGTAATTTCAAATACAAAGGACTAATAAATCTGAGTTACTACAGTTAGATTCATCACCAGTAGTCAATACTGATGTGTCACAGCTCTTTCCACATGAAGGCATTGTGTATTTGGCTAAAACTATAATTGTTCTCAGATGAGAAAACCTAAAGTGAGGATGAATGAAACTATGAAATCTGCAGAATGCTTTCAAGAGATGCCAAACAGATCAATGTCATAAAAAGGGATTGATTTAGACAACAAGATTAACACCCAGAACTACCAAGCACTGTATCTCATATCCAAATAAAGAAATGGAAGATTTAGTAAAACAAATAACTGCAGAAATCGGCACTTACTGACCAAGTTAATGTATACAAGAAAAGATAATTGATATGAGCTGAGTTTTATATCAAGATTCAATTTACCAATTAAAGAAATGCAGCACAGACCCCATTGTCAAAGTAGGATGCCTTCTCTCATTGCTCTTGTTTGGCTTTGCCATCAGTGTCACTATAAAGACAAAGTGCAGATGAACACAACACAAGTATCGCATGATTTGACAATTATTACACCAGGAGACTCACAGAAATAGCGAGTGTAATAATATACAACTTACGTGCTTGACAACTTGGTGTACATATAAGTGCAGACAAAGATTTTGACCAGGGTTGCAAAAAAGAATCAAACATATTTTTTGGAAAAGAAATAATCTGCTATAACCTCCACACACTCCAGCCCAAAAGAAGAACCTTGGCATATCCCAATTCCAGCCTATGTAAGAAGTCTGAGAGGGTGAGTCTTGAAATGTGGAAGGAATTTTAACGTTACAAAAGGCAACAACTGCATTTACCACAGTAAAGTAGGTTGGTTCACCAAAAGTCTGTATGTTAAGAACTAAATTACAGATTTTCAACTTGATTAGTATTTCCTTGTTGATGTATGGATGTGAAGGCTGGAAATGCAACAAAGAAAAACAGGTGTCAGTATGCTTCTGACAGAAAATAGTTAGGCATTTAATGGTACAAACCTCTGGCAAGTGTCAGGGTGAATCTGATAGCTTCACAAGCAAAAGTTATCCAGAAAAGCAGGAGGACATTTCTAGGATATGTGTTAAGAATGAAGATAAAGCATCTGCTAGGAGAGTATAGGGGAGCAGGGCCAAAACCCACTATTCAGCACAAGAAAAAATGCATGGGGCTTCATAACACAGAAGATAATCAGAGAGCAGCCAGAAACAGATGGGAACAACAGGGGTCTTTCTTGTGCCTGTAGCACATCTAGTAGGAATGGTTCACCTGTGATGTAGGCTGCACTAAACTCTGACTGGACTGAACTCTGGTCATTCATAACTCCTCTGCTGGCACATTTGCTCCTAAATGGAAGGAGGAAGTAAAATGGAGATGATGGGGCTGTGGCTGTAATTGTGACCCTTGTGACTTCACTGACCAGTGATTTTAATTCCTTCCTTTCTGTTAACTCATAACCAGGAGTAACTCTGGTACCAAACACCTCCTTTCACCAAGAACCGCAGCTCTCACCATTGTCCAACTCTTTATCTGAAGGTCTTGTCCTTGCTGTTTCCACCTGGGCCACGTGTACTCAAACCCAGGAGCGGGCAGTGGGAAAGCTCATCTTCGCTCCCTTCCTCAGAAGGAATGGGAAGGCACGTGAATGAGTAATAAGCCAAACAGCTGTATCACTTGTTAACCATACTGTTCGCTAGCAATAGCCCCTCCCAGTGCACCAGCTTACTTGCATGCAAATCATCACTGGTTAACGAGAGGGCATTTCCAAACAAAAAATGATTAATGTGATCTGACCATCCTTGGCAGGTATTCTTGCAGGACTTTTATTATGAAGCAGGAAGGACAGGGGTGTTCGTTTTCAATCCCCTTTGGAAAAGCAGCTCCAGCTCCACTTCCTCATAGCGTAATGGAAGGAGCAAAGTCTCACTGCCTCATGGAGAATGTTCCCAGGCTGTGCTCCTTCACGCACTGACCACTGCTGCCCAGGAGTGCCCTACGTTTGTGATTCTTGACCTCAGCTTCATTCCAACCATCTATCATAATACAGTGCTGTGGTTATATGAAACGTATCCTGGAGTTCCCCGAGGCAACGCAAATGACAAACCTGCTCTAGTCTACCCATTTGGAAGAGTGTGATTGCATCAGAGGAAGCATTTAGATGTTCTAGCTAATCTCTAAAGTTATGCCTAGAGATTGGATTTTTGTTGGAGCGACTGCTCCCTCATTTACATGAAAATTCAGGACAACTAAAGGCAAGTGAGACTGTAAAGTGTACTAACAGTTTAGCTCATTGCTATGAGAGAAACTTGCCAATAAGATTGCAAAAGAATAACCTGCCATAATTTGTCTTTCAAGGATCTACACCCTTGTTATGGCCTGAAAACTAAGACAACCAAGACAAAACCAAGGCATGGATTCTCTGTCAGTTTGAAAGGGTACCCCCTCCCGCAGTGTAACAGAGGAAAAGTCTCTTCTTGGGCACCTCGTAGACTCCTGCCCATATTCTTCACATGCTAAACTGGGATTATCACTTCCACACTTACATGTTGAGGGACCAAGTAAATCCCTTCACTATCTTATTTTTACTGGGACTGACCTCCAAACAGAACGGGAAATCTCTTTGTAAGCAAATTCCCATAACCAGTCCCCTTGCTGTTTAGTCTGCATTGGATTAAGCAGCGACTTGCTTGCTTCTTTGATTGGCAACCATAGTACTATAAAAACAAATGTACAGAGCAAGTCTCACCAGAAAAGCCTCCCAATCTGCAGACCCTTTCAGCTTTATTTGGACTGAAACTTGATGATAGCTCCACTAGACAGGAAACACTCACCCCTCCTTTCTAATATGGCACTACCAGGAGGACACATTTTCTCACAGACCAAGTAGGATATCAGGGAGGGGGGGGAAAGAGCAGGAACACCAGAGACCTGCTATAATGCATGACTCAAATTCAAACTGTTGTAAGAGGCAGAAGCTGACAACACTGGAAGCTGGATATTTATTTATTCAGAAGTTAATTCTTTGATTGATAAAACCCATGGTTTATACCACACTTGAAATTGGGTGAGATATAGAAAAAACAAAGCATCCCAGACATTTTAGGCTTGCCATACTGTAGAAGCGGGAAGGAGCAGACACCCAAGCAGCGAAGAATTTTGCTTTTTTTCCCTCACTAGATATAACACACTGCTTGTTAACGACCCTTTGCAATACTGGACTTCGCAGCAGGACTTCCCCCAGGTTGTTAGGGCTCCACCTTTGCAGGTGCTGTAGGAATTCACAGACATGAAAAAGGGCAGTCCAGCGTCCATCACTGACAGAAAATATTAAGGCAAGCATACACAAGACAGAAAAAGAGTTTGGTGCATCATCATGCTATTCAGTAACACATTTATTAAGACATGCTATATTTATGCAAGGGAATCACAGACTGAAAAGCCACGAGAACAAAATATTTCTTTTTGAGGCCAAGTCTAAGTTGTCACATAGATGAGCTGGCATTAAAAGAAGGAGCTGCCAGAAGGTGCGAAGTGCAATTCCTGCCTCCCTTACACTCACATTCTGCACATTTGGCACTGCTGTCTAACTTAAACCTCATCAGCCATGCCATCTTATTGCCCCAGCTGCTTGCCCAAATGTCACCTCTGCTACATATTTGATACTGGCCTATGTGTTAGAAAGATGTGGATTCACCTCCTACTGCTACCAGTGCAACTGTGGTTGAGGAATACACGCAAGAACTGCAAACTATACAGGCAGGTGTATGTATGTGCACAATTCATCCAAGTCTGGATGGCCACAGACAATATTTCTCCTGATGTTTTGTCACTGAGATAAAAGACAGAACAGTGATAGACTTGAAATTGTGCAGCCACTTACCTGTGCATGACAACGAGCCTCTAGAGAGTCCTGGTGCTTTGAGAAAGGTGAATCTCAGTTCCACATCTGAGTCAGCAAGGCATTTGAGCTCCCTCTAGGTATGCTAGATGCTGGTGCCCAGCTATACTTGACCAGGCTAGTATGGTCAGGTCCAGACTGAGTTCTCCTACCTAAAAGTCCAATAAGAAGGACACAAATAAAATTTCAGCGAGATTCTCCGGCTTTTGTAACTAGAGACAGTAGAGGTGGTCACTTACTGCAAAGCAGCAGGATGTTAAACCCAAGAAGCACCTGGAATGCCACAAGCTCTTCCTTCTCCCTCCCAGCCCTAGATATGCTCTTACTCTTTATCTCACTACCCTTCTGCTGTGTCTCTTACCTGCTACATTTCGCATTTGCTGTGTCATTAACCTCCAAGATTTCATCTTCACAGAGTGAAAAGCAAGAAGGGGTAAATACCTCCATTGCATTCACATGGTTCATTTTACTCTGAAGCACAGTTGCCACACCTGCTTTCATACAAGTCACCTGAAGGCAATTAAAAAGATACTAGAAAAAAGTAATGTGTGTTTCTGAAAGAAGTCACCCTTCCTCTTCCCTTTGTTAGCACCAAAGTAGCTGTCTCACGTTGGCCTGCACCTTCTTTTGGTGTAGGTTACCTAAGTTAGTCCCTTTTCTCATGAGCATCAGCTCCTGTACGAGATGGCCACGGGCTGGTTTTGCAGATCAGCCACTGAGCTGCTTCTGTGAAAAGAAAGAAAAAAACAGATTTCTTATTTTTCTGTGATGTCTGAAAATGGAGCCTTTGCTGGAGCTGCCAACAGCTGATCACCACCAGCAGGGCTGCTTACGCTGCTTTCTCCCAGCCAGCCCTGGGGATGGATGGCTGGTACCCTTCATGGGATGCCATAACTTACTATCACTCAGAAAGCTGTACCTGCCAAGAGGGGAAGCTGGTGGGCGGGGAAGAAATCTTTCTAGCATTTCAGGAAGTTTAATTGCCTCAGCCAGAGGCCACCGATAACAGAACTGTCACAAGAGAGGGCAGGCTCGTGACTGAGGGGTGTGGGGTGAGGGAGCAGGGCTTCCCCTTTTTGGCAGCAGGGAGGGATGGTGCCAGTTCGGCTGCCCCTGGAAGTGTAGCCCAAGCCTCCTGCCAAACATCTGGATCACCAGACTGGAGGCAGGCAAGGCTGCAGCGCTCCTAGGCCCTCCCTACTGGAGCTGGTGCTGAGCCTGACACCCCTGGAGTGTTCCCCAGGACAGGCAAATGGCACAGCTGGATGGACAGCTGGGCACCAGGGATGCCCCTTCGCCCAGCTAAGAGAGGCAGGTCTACCCCCTGCCACAGGGCATCAGCTTTGTCTGGGGAGCCCTCCTGATGCCCTGGACTAGATAACCATCCTTGCCTCTTGTTTGAAGTGCAGCAATGAGGGGATATGTCTCCCCTCTGGCAGAGGGAGGACCTGAAATCAAGTTTTCTGCTGCCATGGACAGGTTAGACTGAGGTGAAACCACTATTTCCACCTACTAATTTTTTTTTTTCTGAGCATGGGAAAATTGGGGCTTCTCAAAGGACGTCTGTCAGAGTTCTCATTTGTGGATGCCATCAGGGGTTAAACATGAGCTGGGGGTCTACTTACTGAGCTCAGGAAGGGAAGGGAAAAAAAAAAAAAGAAGACAGACAAACCAGAGGCAGTCCCAGGCATGCCCAGGAGCAGACCTTCGGGCACCTCAGGAATTTTACTGGCAGGAATGTAGGCACTTGCAGACTTCAGACGCCTCCAGGGTTAGGCAGTAGCTGAACAGGGGTTTTGAGGATCTAAATATTGGCCGCAAATGCCTACAGAGGCAGCTAGGCAGAGCTTACATGCCTAAACCTTTTTTGTGGCTCTAGCCCTAAACTAATATTATGGAAAATACCAGCAATTATTAGGGACTTCTTATCAGATTGGATACATATTCCCTTTGCATAACTTTACCATGGCCTCATTCATGTGGTGCTTAGAGAGGATGAATACCTGTTCTGCATGAGTAATTATGCCAAAGGCTCATGTGAGGGAGGTAGTTTATGACCGCTGAATAAGGCCAGCTATGTTTACCTACACAGCTTCATCACTTAAACTAAAAATTACTCTTACCGCTATATCTCCCTTGCCACTTCGTTTGCCTGATTGCAAACAGATCCCAGAATATGCAGTTGCACAAAGATGATTGATGCCAAGATGCTGCACTGAAAAGGAAATACTCTTTTAAGTGTTATCACGTCCGTGAGCATAAGCAAAGCCATGTCACGTGACGGAATGCAAATAGACCATTTCTTAGAAAAGCCATTTATTCGCCTCCATGATTTATTATTCAGTGACATGTAGGCTATTTTTTCTTTGTTATTGGCACTCATGTTCATAATAACAAGGTACTTGACTTGGAGGTATTTGGCCAACGTTTCCAAAGTGCTATGTAAGCAGTAATCAGAGAGAGCTAGGTTCGTGAGTCAACAAATTGCTCTCCCATGCTGATCAAACAGTCTTGGCATCTCTATAAAAAAAAATACTAAACCAGATTTTGGACTAGCCTACCCAGTTTTCTCTCTAAAATTATTTATTGTATTTGCATTTGGCAGAGTCCAGGCTTAAAATAACCAAAGGTGCCAGTTGTTTTATTAATAATATTTTACATGTGATTTTCATTTGTGTTTAGAAGGATAAATGAGATGGCCAGTTAGCCTCCACAGTTTTTGTTGCCATAAATTGTGTTTCATTTACTCAACCTAGGGACAGATGCGTCTCTCATTTTACACCATAGCTCCATGGCCTGCAGCAGAGAGCAGTCTAATACTTGGTCAGGTCAGTAGAGCTGAGGTGTATTTTGGAAAGCTTTCACTCCAACCCACACAGGGTTGTTACTATTAAAACAAGCAACAATCAGATCCACTGCACAAGCTGCAGGCTTTAACAGGAGAAGGAACTCAAATCTAAGTGGGATTTGTACTTGATTTCTATCGTCTATGTGCGTCATATGTGCTCACAAATCCAAGCCCTGAACTTGAAACATATATTCCCACACTTAGTCTTGCTACTTCACTGTGTAAATGAATGCCTCAAAATGAAATGTATGTATTTGTGTATCATCTTACTGCTACCGTGTGCAAAGTGAGTAGGGCTGCATGTATAATTGCATTTATTTTCAGCATGACTGCTGAACTGGAAACATTTTGGACGCTTGGATTAAACTGATGCAAGTCCGTCAACAGCCCCCCCTCCTTTTTTTTTACATGAAATGAAAAAAAGACAAAACATTGTTTTGCATTGAAAAGCTCTTCTGACCGTCAAAATGAAACACTTCATTTTTGGACACATGTAGTAAAAGCAAAGGAAATGAAAAGACTAGATTTTACAAAGCAAGAAGCTGTGTTCTCCTCCTTTTCATTCAGTAGCCTGGATGTAAGAAATACATCCTTTGTCTTCCTGAGGTGTTTGAAGCCACTGTCTCTCCTCCCTGGGGATGCCACTCACCATCTCTTAGGTTAAGGGGGACAAAGAGACTGTAACTTTCCACGCAGCCCTCCAGCTGGGCAGCTTTCCTCCATGCTGCCTGTTTAGTACTGTCCTAAA
Source organism: Rhinoptilus africanus (assembly GCA_013400135.1). Classification (NCBI taxonomy): domain Eukaryota; kingdom Metazoa; phylum Chordata; class Aves; order Charadriiformes; family Glareolidae; genus Rhinoptilus; species Rhinoptilus africanus. The sequence goes on from VXBO01008151.1 coordinate 85,276, forward strand.
TGTGGAAGCAATATGGGTTGGGGTATGAGATGAGGTGCCAGCGCTTGAAGCAGCTGCCTCCAAAGGAGTGGGTTACCCTGCCACAGGTGAGATGCTCCTCCAAGGTACAGTACGGGGGGTGGAAACACTTCCAAGCACCCTCCTTTTGGTTGTATTTTAGTTTGCCTGTGTACTTAGACGTTCCCTGAACCCAGAGGTTGCCCATTCTCAGGGAAGGACTCCTTCCCATCAGGCTACACAGTTATGCTGCTTTTAAACCAAAGGGTTACTTCAGCATTTGGCTTCTACCAAAGTGCTGTTAAAATATTTTCACTTATTACCAGGCCACAAACACCTGTTAATTATGGGGCCAGGGTTTATTTATGTATTTATTTATTTATTTTAATAGCTAGGTCTTAATGACCTTCACTTAAGCACTTTTGAATATTTTATCCCATATAAAGACTGCTGTGTTGAAAAGTGCTAACAATTGCCATCATGGGAGTCTTAGATTCAAAGACAGTTTGCAGACCTCATTAACCCAATGAGCTTGCCAAGTCCCCTCTTTTCATTTCAGTGGAAGCAACACTTAAGTCCCTTCATATAGCAACACAGCTGCTAGGAACGGAGGCTGCCTGACATGGGCAGAGAGAGCTAAGCTCACCCAGGGAGACTTGTCTTGTTTGGTACCGGAAGACAGTGGCTTACACTGGAAACAGAGTAAGCTGTGAGAAGAACCCTGAAAAAGAAGCAAGATGGCCGGGCTTCTTCAATATGGGCTGGTCAATGAAGCAGAGTCAAGACCTCCAAGCCAGAAAAAAAATCCCCTGGTTGTCCTGTGTCCTAGGAAACATGACTGCTGTATAGTCTGTGTCAAGGAGCATAGTTGCAGTGAAATCAATGCAAAACAAGACATGCAAAGCAAGACTAGCAAGGTCTTCCAAGCCCAGTTAGTGATGAGCTATCATGCTAGAAGATCTGCATTATGCCACTGAGAAGTCTCTCATGCAGGAGAAAACCAGATCTTTGAGAAGTTTCGAGAAAGTAAGATAAGAAGAACCACCTCTTCAAAGAGTGGTAAGATGCTCCAGGCATTCAACAGATTCAAAATCAGACTGCATATTTGCATATGGAGGTAGGAAAATGCCTTGGGTTAGACAACAGTGTTTTTATGCCTGTACCTTTTTTCAGTTGTTTGCGTGAAGTGTGCACCACAGGCACCCAGCTACATCAGTTCAAGTGGAGCAGATCAATCTTACATTATCACAGTAACACACACAGAGCAAGACTGATCTAGAAGCTTCCAGTTTAAAAAACTGAGACACATAGATCATAGCAGTGGCATTGGTATTTTATCAGTTAACTCAAAAATAAGAGGGCAACATCTAGATTCACAAAAGAGTTGAGGCTATTGAATTCAGCACTATTTAGGCACTTTTTATCTGTGAGGAAAAGGAAATGTCCACTCAGCACAGTCCCTCAGGATTTGTTTGGTGAAACCCACTCTGTTAGATGTAGGATTCTCCCTGCATTGGTATTCAACCATACATCCTTGCAAGCACTAATCCAGTATAACAACCAGAAGCTGCCCAAACACAACTCCCAAGTGCGGTATAAGTGAATACCTCATTGTGGCATGGCCATTAACAACTGCTATAGAATAAAAGAAAATAAACCAAGATTTGCTCTGAAATACAAATGCATGATAAAATCCCTGCGTGCGCATTTTTGAGACATTGTTTTTACATTTAATTTACAGTTTCCAAGTGTTTATCTCTTCAGGTGGGATTTTACATATTGACCATAGGTAGAACACACCCCCTTTTATAATTCCCTTATCTTACTTAAATAGGAGACAGATAGTGACTTCTATATGTGCTCACACCTTGCTAATAGAAAACAGTGATGTATTGAAAATTTCCTTATCGCCTTCAGTTCCCACACAGGTGTTCTTGGTGATAAACTACTGAATGATATAAACAGTGATTTCAGGTTAAAAGTAACAATTGGTCAATAGGAAATAATAAAAAAAAACATTAAAAAACCCAGAAATAAACCCACATTTCCTGAGTAGGATTTGGAACTGAAAATACTCAAATATGGGAGCATACATGTGAATTTCGTCACTGTGACTGTGAAGCACAGTATCTAGGACTTCTCTTTAAGTAATGTTTGCTCTCACCTCTCACAACCTGCAGGCATCTTCTCTTGCATTTTGAGATCTTGATGGGTGACTCACAGATATGATAAGGAGCAGTATGATATTCGCTCTGTTTTAGCCAATGAAATGAAAATGGAAAGAAAATATTCATCTGTCCACTGATGGGTTTATCTCCAAGGGGTGTTGTCATAAAACATCTCTTCTGCAACCATTCCTGAACAACACTGGCAGGAGAGTAATTCTGGAAGAAGAAACATTTTTTTCTGAGTTAGATTTATCCATTTTTAGCTAAACTGCTAGTTTTCCTGTAATTGGTCTTTAAGAGGTTATAAGGAGCATCTAAATGTATTTTAATGACCTTACAGTCATTAAAAGTCATTACTGTGTTGTTGCCATTGTGCAATGTGTATTTCAAATCACCTCAGATACACAGAAAATTGTAAGAATTTTCTTTGAGTATTTTCATTGTTGCATCCCCGGGAAAACTTGTATTCTCTAGCCTTTACCAGTTTTTCCCAAACAGACTACTAGAGATCTAGAAAAAAGCAAAACCACACCTGCTGTTGTAAAAGTGCATGGCCAAATCTTTGCTCCTGCAAAGGCCACAGTTTTCTGGCCAGTGTCATTAGGGACAAAACTGGAAACCGGAGCACATGATGATGTTTTTCAAAAATCCAGCCTCTGGCAAGTTTCCACCATCTGCATATATTATCCAATAATGGGATCAACTAAGATTAGTAATAAATAAAAACTTTTGTGAAATGTAGGGGAGTAGAGTATCATTTTAACAGGAGCAGGAATTCAACCATACATTTAGTTCCATAGGAAACAGTCCAATGTCATCTCTAGGGCTTTTCCAGAGAAACACAGCCTTGCGCTCCCTGACAGGACAGGGCTCTGGTTTTGCATTTATTCATGTGGCACTATCAGGCTTCAGAGGCTGCACTCAGCCAGGCAGGCATCACTCCTGCTGGAAAAAAAGGAAAAAAAATATTCTCAGTGTCTTACACATTATTTTTATAAGACTATCTGGTAATTGAGTCCTATTTAGTAGGGAAGCCCATCTTTCTTAGATTTTTGAGATAACTTTTGGTGTTTAAAAACATTGACAATATCAGACCTACTAAATTTTTCTTATTTATGCTTCACATGCTTTCTGTAATTATTTTATGCCCTAATCTGCCTCCACACGGGAAATGTCTTAGCAGGCCTTTCCATGATCACCTGTGTTCCATGTCTAGGTGTGTACCCAACTTCTGAAAATCGGAGTTAAACATCTAGTTAATAAATTGGTTTTACAAGTGAGATTACAGCTTAAGGAAGAGATTCTTTGCCTTCCTTTTATCAAAGCCACTGTAATCTTAGCTATTTTCCATAAGGTCCACTGTTGTCTGAATAGGTTTCTTTTGGAATTTACAGGAGTAACCAAATTAAAGACAAAGGTTTCCAAACCCATAGTATGTGATTTTTTACTAATGGCTGGTTTCAGTGAATCTCAGCTTCCCAATGCTTCCAGTTTCTCTATATGATATGCAGAGTACCAGTACCTAGGTGCAGTGTGCTACGGTAGCATCCTTACAATATCTACTTAGCAAGTATTGCTTTCCCAAACCCTCTCATAGAGGCCTCCTCACTCAAGATGGATGGGAGTAGCACTTTAGATTACCAGCACCACTGTCAGAACAACTATTCCAAGGTTAACTGTACAGAGTACCAAATATCCCCTGATTATTCCTAAGCAGTCTTGATAACCATCAGATATGCTTAACAATTCTCAAGAAATCTCTTCATAGGGTCAGGACTCCATAATATAATTTCATATGCATTAACCAAAATGGAAAAAAGCTCTTGAAATGTCTTTGCATTCTTGAGACCCATTGCATTATTTTTATCTGGAAGAGCCACAAGCTATGACATATTTTTTATTCTTGCTGCAGGTCTTGTAACATGAGTGTTGGCTGTGGATCACACTCCAGCACCACCAGTACCGTCTCCTGTCATTGACTCTTCCTTACTTTGCTCAGTCAGGGTCCAGTTGGATGCCACCATCTGTCGGAGTCCACAAGGAGGCACAGGGTCTGAGAGTCGATTCTCATGAGAAAGACGGCAATGTGAACAGGAAATGTCCCACCAGGAATCCCTTCTTGGGACAGGCTCCTGTGGAAAAGAACAAACCCTTATTGTCATTATTGCAGTTTTAACTTGGTATTCTTGTGCTCATCCTTTGATTCATTCTCTCTCCCCCCACTCTATTCCCATCCGACGGGTGGGAAACAGGATATTTTGTGAAATTCTTTCCTTCCTGTGTGGGTCTACATGACATCTTTAATTAGCAACTCTCTGCAATGGAAGTGAAGAAATAAAAAGCACAACTGTCCTGCTGAGGAGATCATAATAAAGCTGCTTTTTGAACAGGTATTTAAGGCATCACTTTCTGCCATTTACGAAGACCATTGATGTTAATATTTAAAAATATCACACACACACACACAAATTAAAAACACACTTCCCTGCAGAATGAGTGGTCAGGAACAGCTTTACAAACATTGTCCCTCTTTGTGTCGCACTGGAGAAGTTGGGATGCAAAAGAGTGATGAGAGGGAGACCTCTGTCTGCTTCCATGGGCAACGGTCCAGCCAGCTGGCATCTGCCATTTAATCTGGAAGGAGCAGGAACACTCATTTCTTTAAGAACTTTACCCTGGGAGCAGATCAGAGTGGGGTGGCCTTCTACAGACAACCGCTGTGGTTGCAAGGGCTTTTCTGAGGGTGGGATTTGACACTATGGAGGAACAGACAGCAGTGCTACCTTGGAAGGAGATCCAAGTAGAGACAAGCCTGTCAAACGCAGAGGACCTGGACCTGATCCTCCCCTGGCTGGCTCTGTAGGATGGTAGGTGTGAAATGCTATCATGCCTCATCTGGCGGGACTGTCCTTAAATATCAATGGTTCAAGTGACAGTCCCCAACTTCTGGATGTCCTTATAGGTTTGTCCCATTCCTCTCTCCCAGACCCACGGAGCTAAAATTTCCTTTTACCCGCACTGGTATGGCTGTACAGCCCCAGGGGACATTAAGATGATCTTAGTTTTTGGTTTTCTTTCTTTTTTTCTTTTCTCTCTCTCTCTTTTTTTTTTTTATTAGTTTGATCCTCTGATGTTTTACTTGGCACCTGGAAAAACTCATTTACACCACTACAGAGCAGCATGCGCTCATTTTGTGAAAACAAACAGTAACCACACAAGAAGCTAGTTTGGGGAAAAACCATGCTCCGTGTGCCAGTATGGCATTCCTTCGGCGCCCAAAGCGTGGGGGTATGAATCAAGAAAACTGAAGAACGAAGCATGGAGTTTTGGTATTGGAAGAGCATCTGTTATACCCAAAATGTGTCCAAAGGTTGGTGTGCAAAACCATGGAGGATCTCTCCAGGCTGTATGTCACATCTAAGAGAAGACTCACAGAAGAAATAAGAGGACACTTTTTTCATGCTGAGGTTGTGCACCATATCTCTTGACTGCTATCTCACAGCAACAGGTTTGTCTACAGCTACTTCATAACGTAAAGCAACGAGAGGCACTGCCTCCTGATTTTCATGCAGATCTAATCATGAAACAAGAATGTGCTTGGTCATATTCGTACTGGAACTGCAGGTCCAAAGTGAGATTTGCACACCCCGATAAATCAGCTTGCAGCAGAAAATAGAAACTGCTACTGGTGGTGACTGAACCTATAACTCTGAGCAAAGATTACTTGTGTGTGAATATTGCTAATGGCATTAAGTGTCTTTATCACATCTTGTAAAGTGTTATCAATCAAACTACAGGTGTTAAGTAGGTAAAAGCTGTAGCTTGAGGGAACAGATAAGAAGCTTTCCCTTGGATCTTAAGCACTGTTCTCTAGTAGAGCTTTCCTTAGAGAAAGTGTCAGGATATCAAAGGGAAAACAGAAAGATTTTTTTAGGCCTTGGGGCAGAAGTGAGAGGGGATTTTGTATACAGTTTTAGGAGAGGCATTATAAACCTCTCAGAATGATTTCCAATACCAATCTCCTCCCCAATCACAACCAGATGTTGCTTGTATTTACAAAAGAATCTGCCTTTTTCTTTAAACAAGAATTTGCTGGTATTATTAACAATTATGGCTTGTGAACTTGTGAAATATATGTGGAAAGAAAGGCAAGTATATTTGAGCCATGGGAGCTTACCATATACCATACCAAAATAAACGGGTGGCAACATTACACTGAGACTTTTTTGCTGTATTGGGATCTAACACATATCGCTTGGCTTGCTCCAGTCCTGTATCGCAGCAAGTGTTTTGCATATTTAATGCACAGAAGGTAAAGAAATCAATTTCAAGGCTATAATTGAAAGCCACTATAAAATTCCACTATTACTGCTATGGTGTAAATTACATATGTTATTGATTCCTCTGGCCTCTTTCACAAGTGAGGTGACTTGGTGGGCTGGGGCCTCAGCCCTTCATCTGCATTCAGACACTGTCTGAGGTTGGGAGTGAGAGTGAATCTAGTGGCCTTACTCTAAGCTGCCATTTGGGCATGCTATAAACCCACCAGCATGCTCAGAGCTCCTGCAAAACTGGGTTCTGCAGAAAGGGCTGAGGTACCCGCACAGAGCTGCACAAAGAAACTCTCAGAACTGGGCCCATGTTCTCTTTTAAAATGTATGTAGTTCTCTCTGCAAGGGCAGAAACAGCTGCAGGCATAGCAAGGAAAAAGAAGACACCCATGCCTGGCTCTCATTTGAACCACGAGTTTGCATTTTTGAGAGCTGAAAAGAAAAATGCAGAGCAACAACGTTTTTTTTTTCTGAACCAAACAATTTTTTCTTAAACAACTTTCTTTATACTTTCTTCTTACTCCAAGAGAGGGAATTATCAAAAAGAAAGGTTGGCTTAAGAGGTAAAAGTCCTAAACAGCTTAAAGCCCCTTTTCACTTCTGTCATCAGACAAAGGCTTCAAGTAATTTTTAAGACAGACAAAAGGTCTGACAGTCAATTTACAGTCTGGGAAGAGAGGCAGGGACGTATCCAGGGAACCAACTTGAGGCAGACACTGGAAAGCAGAAACCAGAAACTTGGCCCCAGATTTCCAGTCCTGAGTTCCAGCTGCCCCACCTGAACTCTAAACCATAGGAACTGCAAGCCAAAACCAATCATGAAAACGGAAAAAAACCCCCAACCAATAATGCTCTGCTAGAAAAAAACTTTGCAAAATTCTGTACATGTAAACCAATATCAGAAGTATCTACCTCCTACCACCAACCATTGCAGATGAAACAAAGCCAACCTCCTCATACACAAATGCATTTTCAAATGAGCTGATTTTGTCAGGATTTCAGCCAACACCTGACTTTACCATAGGTTCAGTTGAAACATTTTTAATAACTATCTCATACTCAGTGAACGTCTCCTGTGGCCTCTTTGCTATCACAAAGAGTGTTATGGTATTTTTTTATCTAAAGGTATAACACTGTTTGCAAAGGTAATGCCCCTGGAGAGGTGAGAATTTTTTTGTGCACAAACTGATGGTGAGTCAAAACTCAAACCCTAACTCTGAGCCCTTTGGACAATAGCCCTGGACTTGTGAGCCACGGTGTGGCCCAGATGTAGAGGAGCTAACTTTCCAGATGCCTAGCTGTAGCATTAAGAAATATATGCAAGTTAATTCACCACATTTACTACCCTAATCTAACTGTAGTAGATCAGCCTCTAATCTGAATAGCCCTATCTCAGTTACCAAGACTGACTGATTGGAGTAATTAAAGTGATTTTACTTAACATTTGCCTTAAATGATCTGGCAATCTGATTCAGATAAGATTTCAAACGGTGTCTGTGCTTTTGATCTCAAGTTAGCCTCAAAATTAACTCAGGCTTGGTTCAGACACAGTAAAAAATCCCTCAAGTATATCATGCTCAAGCCCTCTTCCTGATTCCACCAGCTTAATTAAATCTCATCTCAACCCAGTACATCTCTATTGCAAAGTGGTGCTAGGGATGGTCTGAACTGTAGGACAGTGCAGGGAAGCTGAGGGGGGCAGCAAGAAAGCACGGTCAGAAACTCCTGCGGCTGAAAAGTGGAGGCAGGAAGGAGAGAGACCTCTCTGCCTCTTTCTTTGAAATGCTGTGATTTGATGGATGTTTTCTGGTCTCTCTGGTATACAAAGAAAAGTGCTTGTGAGCAGTGAGATCAAGAGCCAACATGTCCTTTCAGCACAAGTGACACTAAATTAATTTATACAAGACACCAGTCAAAAAACATTTCTACGAGTGAAAGCTCAAAGTGAGCCTGAGCCTTTAAGGAGCTTTCCTTCCGCCTTCTGTTCACTTCACAGGACTGCTTCAGAAAGAAAAGCTTCTAACATTTTGAAGGCACGCTACACAAGACGTACCATTTCTTTTAACATAAAAAGCCCTGGTTTGTTATAAGTATTTGCTTTTTAACAGCTCTGTTCCTTTGTGCATTCCATTCTCAGGTACAGTACAGGTGCTTCAGGTCTAAAGACAAATTTCAACAGCGACTTAGGAGCCTAACTACCAAGTGTAGTGTGCTCAGCACACTGGTTTTCTAAACAACATGCCAGCTGGGCAGATGCCTGTCAGGATATTTCAAGTTACTTCTGTAACTAACCTATAGAACAAATTCTCCCCTGCAGCTTTTTAACAATCGGGGGTGACAATATACCTTTGAAAGTTGTTTTCTAAAGGTATTCTGGCACACATTCCTCTGTTCATGCTTAGGCTTTGTGGTATTAATTCCCATTTTTAAAAGTGAGGGAGGTATCTAAGCTCAGGTTTTTAAAAGTACGTAAGTGTGAAGAGCTGCAGATGTGCACCCGAGTACCTCAGGCTTGCTGAAATCCATACATATAATTTGCAGCTCTCTTTTTATCATTTACCCTTTGCAACTATTGAAAGGAACAATGCATAAATACTTTCAAAAAGCTGGTCCTAAGTAGCAAAATTACTTTAGCAGATGAGTTTGAAGTTCTTAATTCCCTTAGAAATGCTCCACTTTCCTTTACCTCAGGTCTACAGAAGTGTTTGTACATCACCTAAAACCACAAAGCCTGATTTTGATTAGGCTGTAGGTACCACTGCTAGGTTATTATTCTAAGATAGTATCATGGAAAAACTTCAGTTATAACTTAATTAATTTAAACACTATCATTACTTTTGAATGGAAGCATTCTATCCAAGCAAAGGATCACCCCTGAACGGCTGTATTTGTGCTGCGGAGTAACTACAGCTCTAGGGTTCAGCTAAGGTCTGTAGTCAAAGTTATTGTATTAACGCTTATGTTATACTGCTGCCTACAGGTCCTTATTTAAAATTAGGGTGTTACACTAACATACGTTTAAACAAGCCTCCTGTCCCAAAGCTTAGAAAAGAAGCAAGATAAGAAATGTACGCGAGAAGGTACCCAGCGGAACCCATTTTAACTTTTCATGGTTATGTTTGTGTATGTAATTGAGTGCATTTCTTCCACTGCCCTGAAGCCACTACAGAGGGGCTGGTTTCCCAGTAGAGTTGCATATGGGAAAGCAATTAAAAAGGAAGAAAGGGATGATGGCAATGCCTGTACGAGGGGTGCTGTGGAAGAAAGCACAGCAATACCTTGAATGGCAGCCCTCTACACAACAGGCAGGTATCTGTTGATCTTTGCTATGGCGTTTGTCACAAACGATGATTTCTACTTGTGGACAACTCCAAATTTTCTAAAGCCAAAGAAGACGTATTTGGAAATTCACACATGTGTAGGTTGTGCAAAGAATATATGGACTGTCTTTTCCTAATTTGTAGTTTACAGATCCCTTACAAATAGCCCAGTGATCCCAAGGGCTTCTCATGTTGCATCTCACTAGTATACTGGAAAAATACAGTAGCACATGCCACACAGTTCATCAAAATAGAAACATCATTCTTGGGGAAGCTATGGTAGAGAGGGGCAGTTTTCCTCTGCAGTTCATGTACACAGTTCTTCTTTGGGTAACTGACTCTAATTACTACAAACATATTCTGGATTTCAATATATCATAGAATCATAGAATCAGTGAGGTTGGAAGGGACCTTTAAGATCATCAAGTCCAACCATTAACCTACCCTGACAAAAAAATACTTCTAAACCATGTCCCTAAGGACCTCATCTATCCTTTTCTTAAACACCTCCAGGGATGGTGAACCTACCACCTCCCTGGGCAGCCTATTCCAATGTTTAATAACCCTTTCAGTGTAAAAATGTTTCCTGATATCTAATCTAAACCTNCCCAAGTGCAGGACCCGGCACTTGGCCTTGTTGAACCTCATGCCATTGGCCTCAGCCCATCGATCCAGCCTGTCCAGATCCCTCTCCAGAGCCAACCCACCCTCCAGCAGATCAACACTCCCGCCTAGTTTAGTGTCATCTGCAAACTTACTGAGGGTGCATTCGATCCCCTCGTCCAGATCATTGATAAAGATATTAAAGAGAACTGGCCCCAGCACCGATCCCTGGGGGACACCACTTGTGACCGGACAACAACTGGATTTAACCTCATTTACCACCACTCTCTGGGCACGGCCATCCAGCCAGTTCTTTACCCAGCGAAGAGTACACCTGTCCAGGCCATGAGCAGCCAGTTTCTCCAGGAGAAACTGGCTATTTTCTGACTACAGGAAGAAGAGATTTCAACTTAGTCCCTGTAGAGGAGCCAGGCACTTCTGCAGGCACTTCCTTTCCTCCTTTGCAGAACTGATTGATTTTGGCAATCCAGGATGCCGCTGATTTCAGATAAGGCTAATGGCAGCTGAAATGGTGTTCCTCCATGCACCACAAACAAGCCTTTTTTGCAAAAGGAGATTCCTTTATTTGAACAGTTAGCAAACTGCCACCCCCTAAGATCATGTAAATTAATAGAAACGTTAGCATTTAGCACTCAACATCCTCTGCACCCTGCAGGCTGGATAAGGTATTAGTCATCTCTAAAATTGTCTGATGCTAGGCAGTCCCCAGTGACTGCCACAATACAGTTTCCCATGTAATTGTTGGTCAATTTGTTGCAATATATCATCAGAATTACTGAATTATTAGCTATAATTACAACTATAGAGTCAATAGCAGTGTCACAGCAAGGGTAAGTAAACACTACAAAATTATGAGGGATGCAAATACCTTTCTAACAGCTACAGTGTACCAGTAGTACAGAGACCACCCACCATAACAGCTAGGCACAATGATAAATTCCTACTTTGAAAAGGTGAAGTTGGATATTTTCCCCTTAATGGGCTGCAGGCATCTTGGTGACATCCCCTATAAGCTCCTCTCTGGTTTCTGCCCACCAGCTGTGCAGAGCATGCATGTTAAGTGGTTTAAACTAGGTAAAATCATGCAACATGCCAGACAATTTTACAGCCACCACTGTCAAACCATTTGCACAGACCCTCCCCAAGGATGCACCTTCCAAAGGTCTACAAAAGGAAACTCCCAAAGGTCTGCAGCCCATTTTCCTATGGTGCTTCAGTCACTCCAAGTCCCATTTTCAGAAGTGGTCTGATAGACCTTGAGCACACCTCCCACAGCCTGTCACACAGACATCAATGCATCATTCTCCAAGGGCCACCTCCTCAGTGAGTATTAAGACATTGGAATCTGATATGGCTGAATTGTTATGAGTTCTTGGAGAACTCACCCTTCAGGTATTTCTGAGAATGGCAATGCAAGGTCCTCTGTGGAAGAGAAGTTTGACAGAAGCACCTACTGATTTTCATCGTGCTTTTCAAAGAAGAACCTAGTATTTGCTGTTAATACTTTGACGAACAATACAGCCACTTTTCAAAACTATTCACAATTTCAAAGAATGCCTTAATTTAAAAAAAAAAATAAATTAAAAAGTATTTTTTTTTCCAGATCATGTCTAGGACTTTCAAGGAATACAAAGAAAAAATACTTCAGATAAGATATTTCAGGTTTTACTCTAAGTTCAAGGTGTGTTGGGAAATGGCCTGAGAGTTCAGTGGGTGGAAACACAACCAGTAAAGTTCAGCATATACTGCAAGAACCAAAGTCAAATTAGTGGAGTTGTTCAGGCCTTTAGTTTATCTACCTAATCTCCAACCGTGGCCTCAAAGCTTGAATATGTGACTCCATCTCTTTAAACCAAGAAACAGGTCATTAAGATTGAGGCTGTACGGCTATCATTACACTCATTTAACAAAATGAGAGTTCAAAACAAAAAAAGTTTAACTCCACATCAGAGACATTTCTGGAAACCACAGCTTAACTACCTATCTTCCCTCCACAGGTTTCAAATGAAACAGGCACAGAGGCTTTCTTTGGCACAGCCTAACCCTGCTCAACTGTGTGTGGGTTTCAATTAAGTCACCCTTGTGCAGGAATTTGAAGTCAAACTTTTATAAACTTTTTGGATTGCTTTTTATTTTTTTGTTTGTTTGTTTTTAAACAACACAGACACAGCGGTCACACTGCCGAAACCAGCCAGGATGGCTGCAACAGCATCCCAGAGCCAACGAGCCGAGTCGCAGCTCTGGCTGGGCACATGCTTGTGGTCTGTTCCAACAGCTCGTAGCCGCCTCAGTGGAAAAGCAAAAGCGTGTTGAAGCTCAAGCTACAATGAAAGTGACAGGTACTTCTGAAGAATAAAACTACGGCTGTAGCCCTACACCTTTTTCTGTAAATCTGGCACAGTCATTTGTGGGAGAGAAGGTCTCAATCTGAGCCAGCTGGGTGACCATGGAATAACTCCATTCCAAAACTGTGCAGGTTTTCCAATTTTTCCTTATGGTCTTGAAATGAAAACAAAAACTTTTCAAATAGAAGGGTGTGGAATTGTGTTGAAACATCTATTTCTGAGATAGGGAGATCAAGTTTTCAATCAGGCTTTCAGATCAGACATAACCAGAGACCTCATCCTGGGATGCAGAAAATTCCCTGTTCATCAACACCAGCCCCTCTGCAAAATGTTTTGGCATCCAAGAAGTAGCATATTTCAGTTAAAATATATTTCATCAAACATGTTCTGACCAATTCCAATCTTGAGATGACATTGTGTCACCAGTTTGTGGAAAGATCAGTATTTTAAAAAACCTCATAAAAACAGAGGACTAGAAAAGAAGCTAAGTAACAGCCAGTCACTCAAAAGACATTTGTCAGCAAAATTAAATATAAGTTCAGGCATATTCTATTTCATCACATACTGTTCCTTTTAGGGGTGAGGCACTTACAGTCATTTCTCTATTTTGGAATGAGACTGCAAGACAAACAGTTTATCTTCAGCTTGGCAAAAGAAAGTTACATTAATGTCCATCAAGATGAAAGCGGCACGAAACAGAAAATTCTACAGTTTAAATAATGACTCTATTCTTCAGCTGTGTGCAAACTATTCTTCTCACAGGATGCAATCAAATGTTGATATCTTGATTCAAGAGTTACCAGTAATCTGGAAAACACAAACCCATGTACTTTATGTGTATACATGTACATACTTACACATACATATAGTATTTAGTACCTATATATATATGTTTCTGTGGACACACACACACACACATACACAAACCACATCTGGAGGTCCATTAAAATATTTCTCCTGCCTCCTCAATAACCACTGTTACAGTAATCAGTTTCCCTAGAAGAAACAGAGCAGGCCTAAGGTCAGCCATCTCTGATAACCAGTGTTTGTACAAAGTGATTTTATGTTTCATTTGCATGAGATGAATATCAAGTTAGAACTTTTCTCCCCATAAGAATTTTTACAGAAGTAAAACATTTGAAAGGTTGAAAGATTTTCCCAAAAGAAGGTTCAGGGAATAAATGGGAGCTTATTTATATTTTTGAAGATTTTTGCAAGTTCAAAAATAGGGAGCAAAGTATTAACCTCGTTCCTCTCACCTTTGTGTACACAAGAGAGTCTGTATTGTATTCCATCTGCTAAAGCTAAAATAATAATAAGAAAGAAAGAAATTGGAGAAAGCATAGTGTGTAAAAGCCAATTCCCGTTTCAGTGAAAGCATTACCATTTTTCATTTTAGCAGTCTTACCGTCTTTTCATCAGGAAAATTAATTGAAATGTGATGTACACTTTCCATCAACTTTGAAACAGTATTTTAAAAAGACCTTATGTTCCATGAGATTTAATTGTTTACTTTTTAATTTATTTTTTCACTAAATGTTTTTATTGAAACAAATTTCAGACTATTCTAGTTTGCATTTTGGATTCTCTAAAAATTCAAATTAAAAACTTCAAAGCAAGCCATCTCCACAACCATTATTTTTGTACGATTTCGATCAAAGCCATGGAAATTCCTGGTTCCACCCTGGAATAATGAACGGGTCCAGATTTCATTTGAAATCCAGCTCTGAGGAGCTGACTTACCCATCTGGTTTGCAAGAATCCCGCTGTCTTCACCTGACCTGAGAGCATCCCCTCCTAGCAAAGCTCTCCTCCAACTGGAACGCATCCATGCAACACAGTCCCCATCCCATCTATGTGGGGGGGCACCAACGTTTCGCTGTCAACCTCCAGTTTACCAACCTTCTCCAAGTTCAGAAAGCTCCTTCTTTCTGTGTCTTGAAGATCAAGGTTTTTTAGCAATTCGGTAGCTAGCTGTGTTTGCCTGAAGAGACCCTCCCACTGCTCTTTTATCCTCTGAAGGCAGGCCAATTTTCAACTACAGCCCGACGGTTGCCTGGGTTAACCTCTGCCGTGTTTCATGAGGCTTAGAAGCCCCAATACACCTTTCAAACAGCATGTTTGATCACACTCGTCTGGCAGATAAGCAGAAAATTAGAATGAGCTTCTCCAGGTAAGTGCCAGCGTGAAGCTGCTGTCATCTTCCAGGGGGGAATGCCCGGCGGGCAGGCAGGCAAGGAGATCAGTTACAAAGGGGACACAGAAAAGGCGGCTCTGCAATTGCACAGTAACAACACTGTTTCAAGGCATCCGCAAGGCAAGACTGTGGCATTGCAGGGGTTGCTTCTACAGGGACGTAGAGATAAGCACCTTAACAGCTTTTTTTAGCCCTAAAATATTGTATGTCAGACACCTAAGTGGCTGTCCAAAACGAGGACACCCCTACCTTGTTCTACATATCTTATATTCAAGCTTTCTAGATGGGAAGCTACATGTTTCAGTTCAAAGCCTTTTGGCCTTCCTGTAGGTCATCCTATTATTTGCAGGATCTTTTTCCATCATGCTAGTAGCCTCTTCCTCTTCTCATCAACAGTGACCACATGCTGAAACCCTGTGAAATAACACAAGCAACAAAATGTGATTTACTTCAACTTATTTTTTAGTTTTCATCCTTCATGTTTGTTCACGTCTAAACGCAAACTTCACTGTATGGGAATATTCAGGTCTTGAAGTTGGTGCAGACTGGAGTTAACAGCTAAACTGTCCTTTGAGTAAAGGGTGGTAATTCCGAGGACCCTGGAGGGATTGACTCCAGGGATTTAATCAGTTCTCCTGACACTCAGCATGCCTGGGGTACAAGTTATCCTTCTTAAACCTGGATGTGTCCAAACTAGTGGGATTTTTTTAAAAAAAACAACCAAAATTTTTATCTCAATGTTTTAAGGGATTTCTTTTTTTAATTAGAAAAACATAATTCAGAATTCACCACCAAATCTCCACTCCTTAGGACTCCATTCTCTCCTACGCCTTTCACCACTTTTCCTCAAATGCAAACCACACATTTAACTATCTCCTGATGAGGTCAATGGGATTTAGGCAGATTCGCGCCCCTGCAGCAGGCAGAAGCCCAGCTCCTCCGCACCGACAGCACCTCAGCTGCTCAGATCCGTTCCACAGTGTGGCCTGCGAAAGAAATTGTTTCAAGGTGTGCAAAGCATTTGCTGCCTGCTGCTATCGGCAAACTAAAACCAAAGTGGAGCTGTTGCCAGGGAAGAAAAAACTAAAGCCCCACCCTGGGGGAAAAGGAACACACAGGAAGAGAGGGGAAGCAGGGCGAGAGGTGCGGGATCCCCCCTCGGATCCAGCCCTCATTCCAAAATAAGCCAAGCTCACTGTAGGTGCAGGGTTTGGCTAAGCCAGCTCATCCCCCCATGTGCACCCGTGCATCACCTTAAGTGGATGGTTTTCACACACTGAGGATTTTCCTTGCTGTTTTGAGCCTTTGCTCAAAACCTTGCAGAAAGCAGCTGCTCCTACTCTGCTTCCCGGTGACTAGTTGCCCGATGTCGAGTCAGGAGAGGGCACCCAAAATCCCGCACCCTTCAGAAAAGCGGGTGTCTGTGCAGAAGCACAGCCCTGCTGCAGAAGCCTGCGAGGCTGGGGGTAGAGGCAGAGGTGTGCCCCTTATTCCCAACTCGAAACGCGCTGAAATGCTTTCTCACCCACATTGTTTTCTTGATATCTGTTTATGCTGCAAGAACGTGGACTACAGACCTTGAGGCAACAATGCTAAAATCCATAAACCCCCCATGCAGACAAATCTGCCTGGAGTGCACTGCAACAGATTTGAAAGGGAAGGAGGCCAGGCAGGGGAGACGAGTCGTGAGATGGAGAGCAAAAGCCCGGGGAAAGGCCTGGAGCCTGATCATCCTTCCCTTGATCCAGAGTCTTAAATTTCCTGCTGTACATACCACTTCCCCAGAACAGTTTTCTCCAGTAAACACAGCAGGTATACAAATGCTATCACATTATAGTAACAGGAATCAAATCAGAATCCACATTTACAAGCTTTAAAAGCTAAAGCAATAAAATGGCTAGATACGCGATCCTATTTTTCTTCATCCATTTTGGGGTCATGCTTATAGGAACTTCCTCGTCTGTATAACTTCTTTCACAGTCTCCAACAGAGACCTCCTCCAGACAACCTCAGTAGTAACAAAACAATGTTATTCTTGCTGAATGACAGCACCAATTTTTGTCCCTCCTTTGAGTGGATGCCTAAAACAGGCACTTTGTCTCTTAATACATCTTTTTCCATCTCTCTCTGAAAACACGTTGCACCTTCCAAAGAACGGGGCTGAGTTTCACAAAGGGATAATCCTTAACAGAAGATTTTACAATTCACTTCAGTAAACCATGGATAACAAACTACATTCTGCTTTTTTAAACTGTTTCAATGGAGGTTTTGCCCCAGAACAAGTGTTAGATCCAAACCCCAGTTCTACAAAAGAAAGCTCACTGTAAAACAGAGAAAATTACATTAAGGTTACAGTTGATTTGTCCTCTAAGGATATTTTTCAACTGAGTTCTATTTCATCCAGTAATGTAATGCTTTTTGTTCTGAAGCATGTTCTACTACTACTACTGCTCAAAAAGTGTTCCCCAATATCATAGAGACAGTATATTTTTCAAATATGAATTCACAGCATTTATTTTAAGGGCATGGTTATAGGGGTTGGAAGGAAGTTCAGATAAAGTTGCTGCATTGTGGCAATATATGAAGTGAATTGTTTTAATAGGGAAGAAGTTTAAGATAATCGCTCAGCCCTGTTTCCTCTACTGGTTGAACTCCTTTGGTCACATCTGTGAGAGCAATGCTGGCCACTTTGTTTGTTTTTCTTTAATTGAAAAATTTTAACCCTGAAAGTAAAGTTGAAAATGAAGAACCTAGTCCAAGAGGCATCCTGCCACACCAGCATGTCCTTTTCCAATTGCAGATGCCTCAGTAAGCAAGTGAAGTGATGCCTTTTGACTTTCTCCCTGAATTTCTGTCTTGCAACTCCATATATGCTAGGAAGATGCACAAAAAGAGGATCTAACTGAGAAAATTGTAAAGCTAGTGGGAACAGGGCAGGCTCTGACAAGCAGAGGGGAATTCCTCAGAAACATCTTATTGTCAGGGAGAAAACTAGACGTGATGAAATCATACAGCACAAACACAGTACTACCGTCCTAAATCATGACGTACAGCTTGGGATTTTGCTGGTGAAGTCTGAGTGGAGATCTGCAATCAGAGACTCCTCTCAACCAACATTTCTGTGGCTCTATGATCTTGCACAGATAAGAATAGATTTTCCGTTCCTGTCTGACTGCCAAAGTTGTCCTTCTCCTCTGGTTTCTCTTTTTTTTTTTTCCCAGCAGAGAGGGCTAGACGATGAGCTATATAGTTACTTATGAATTTTTTCAAATACTTGAAAATATGAGGGGGACTAGCCAGACAAAACCAAGTCTACTGCTCCCTTATCTAACATACCAGAAACCAGGGACTTCTTCCAGCAATGTTGGGTATGTTTGTCTAGACCTTACTCTCTCAGGTCCAGGACAGATTCCTGGATCAAAAGTCTCCATGCCCCATGCGAGTGCTCTGCATGTCACCGACACGCGCTACATACAACTCTCCAGAAAAGTGCTGGCAATGTTCTCATCTGTCCTACCACTCGGCAGATACCACAGGTCACCCTCCGATTCGTGAGGGATCCCGTGCCTAGCAAAAGGGCTTCCATGAGGCACTGAGACCACCTACAGCCCAAAACCTTTCCTCAGAGACTGTTTCTTATCTCAGACATAGCAAAACATTATTAACTCAGCTGCAGGTTAACTTAAGCTGACCGGAAGGCTTTCTGCCAGTTTGCCTGTCCCCGGCAGCCTCTGCCAGGCCTCTCACAATGACATCCATCAACCACAAAGCGTGCAAGTCACGATGCACTTGAGCATAACAGAGGCGTTACAACGTAGATTTAGTTATGTCTGTCTGACTCTCACGGAAACCTTACAGACTTCAATAGTCCCTTAAAGATTTGCAGTAATACTAAGCAACAAACAAAAAAACCACACAGCTCCATTTCCCACTGTCAAAGGGAGAACTTGCCAAGAGCACGGGAGCAAGCCAGGCCGACAGTGAGGAAACAGACTCTTTTCTGCATTGCCTGTAGATCAGGTGACTTCTGCTGAGGTGCCTAACTTTGATCATTCATGGATAAAAACGTTGGCTGGTAGGTTCCTTTTATACTGCTTCTGGAAACACCGAGTTTTTGAAAATTTGGTGAGCTGGCCTAATACATTTACGAATGTTGACATTTAGTTCACAGTTACTGCTGAGATAAAACCCAAATTGGTTTTTTTTCAAGACTACAGTCATGTGCAGTTCTGCAATTTAATTTATTTTAACATAAATAAAAAAATATTTTAGTTTTAAAATAGGACAGAGAATCAGATATACTCCTTTGCTGAACCAAAGGGCAGTTGATGTCCCCAAACCCGAGAGTGACTGTTCCATGGTGCCTGTCCTCAACATACCAAACTGTGACAGAAGACACCTCAGTTGTGCTAGCCGGCACAAAAAGGCAGCTGCCAGGGACGTGCAGTTATTCCTTAGCACCCTTCTAGTTCGTTTCCGAGAGCTCTACAGAAACAAAGCCAGGCAGACAGGCTTTCCGTGCTAGAGGACGCTTTTGCAAAGGCACAACTTCTACAACTTGTTTAAATTATCTGAGCAGTAGGCGGGTGGAGCACCTTAATAATTTGCTTTTCTCTTTTATTACTGAAATAAAACACCTAAAATATCTGAGGGTGTTGGAAGAGAGGTCGCTCTTATTGCATTCCTTCGCAGGCGGTGTTGCGTTTGCAGGGACACCTGTCTCCCTGAAACTCTGTAAACGCTTTTTAAGAGGTCCCCAGGTAGCAGAAAGAACACAGCTGCTAAAGAGCGTTAACGGCAGGACAGCTGCTTGGCTGACAGAATTGGAACCAGCACGGTGCATGTGCTAGGGCTGTAAACAGGAATGAATTTTCCTAAAAGCTTTATAAGTAAAAATGTTTATTTTTGGAATATTAGCAAAATAAAAGGAGTTACAATGTTCCTTTAATTTTCAGTCAAAACATAACGACATGCAGCTTTTAAGAAGGTTTATTTTATAGCAAAATCTCAAATTGAAACAAGGTGGCTTAGAAACAACTTCAGAAATACCAGGGATTTCTTCTAGATATATTTATAAAACTCACTTGGGCATTTTTTTTTCCTTAATGTGTAGTAAAATTGGTCATGAAATCCTTCTTTCCATAAACCACACAGCAGGTATTGGGGAACGCTTTTCTGGCTTCCAACCCTACCTTTGTTGGCAAATGCTTGGTGTGTGGTGAAGTTATTACAAGGTACGTGAAACAGGTTATTTGCATAATAAGAAGATGAAAAAGAGATCTTGTGTTTCAAGGACAGGCACTGAAATGAATACACCTGATTCCTAGCCTTTGCTTAGCTATAGTCATCCTCTCTGAGCCAGAGCGAGTCGTTTAGTGCCAAGAAAGTGGCCTCTTTTGGTGGACACAACCCTGGCACAGGCTCAGAACTGGAATTTTGAACCCAGCTGAACAGCAACATCAGACTGGGGGCAAACAATCAGCATCCTTTGGGGACTGTTGCTAAAGAACTGTATTTTTGGAAAGTTCATCTCAGGATAGCAGAACGCAAACCCCTTGCTACCCCCGTCCCAGCACTTGCAGCACTCCAGCCTGTGGGATGTGAGCGGAACTTGCCTCGTCCCCTTGAAATGCCATAGCTACTTTTTTAAGATTGACAGAGACCTTTTAAAATCTATCCAGCCTTCATCATGTTTCTCAAAGTCTCTCAAAGGTATTTTTCGCCATCCCTGCTCCACCACCATGAAACAGTCAGTGTGCCGCATCAAGGGATGAAACCGGCAGGCCCATGACCTGTACATAGCTCTTCACAGCTTCTCATCCTGAGCCTGAAGCTGGGCTCGGTTTAAAGTTATTAATTGCCTTTTTCACAGCTGGCACCAGCAGCCTCGCATGTTGACTCAAAGTGTGATGTGATAATTAGGCAGGGTGAGGAATCTTTGTTACGTTTTGTTCTTTGGCAGTGTTTTGCCTTTGATCTTCTCCGCTCTCCTTTCCAGGAGGGTTGCAGCGTTCCAGCTGGAGCTGAGGGTGGCCCTTTCATCAACCTGGGGGGAAAACTTTGTCCTGTGCCCCACGGCACCCCACTCTGAGTCTTAAATTTCCCATTTGGATGACTGCTATGTGCTAGCTGGAGTGCCTGTGAGGTGCCTATAGTCAGAAAAGCACATACGGTGCATCTTCCACCAAAACACGGATCAAATCGACACATTAAAAGAGAAGAAAGAACAAAGTTCAGTAGAAAAATAAACAAATAAGCAGGCTTTTAATAATGCTTTTTCTACACTAACTTGATCGAAACCTCATATTTTGCTCTGCAGGTCAGGAAGACTGGTGGCACAATAAACGTAACATCCTGCAGAAACTACAGAAGGCAGTTTCTCACTTGGGCTCCAAAGCCGCCCATATTCCCGAGTCATGCAGGCAGTTAACTTACTCGTTCTGCTGATTTTTATTGGCAAATTACAAACCACTTAACAGATGGCGTAAAAATAATTATGTAAACTTAGGAATAAGTCCTAGGGCGTTTATACTTTTATGAATGAATCATTTTCCTAAAATGCATGTTCTTGAGCTTTTGTCACTTATCACTTCTTCCAGATCTGGCCTTTCTATTTGTCACACCTTAGCCCTCTCCAGACCTGGGCCGGCATGTAAAGCAGAGACAGCAGGCAGGTCCGAATGTCAGGAATTGTGTCCCTGCCATATTGCTCACCACGCTGGGCTCTTAGCAACACAGTGACACAAGTCAAAGAAAAGCACCTGCCCCAGGAGGACTAATTGGTGAGAGTTTTGCAATATGAGTAAGCGAACGAGAGAAGACTTTGTAAAGCAATTCACTCCGTGAGGGAAACAGAGCTTTATGTTGGTTAGGAAATAAAATCTAAAGATACAATTGCCAGTTACATTGGGATGTGTGTTGAACTAAACCCCAGAGCTGATGGATAAGATGCCTGCAGGACAGGTATGCAACTATGCACATGGCAATGAAGTGAACGTCCAAGTGTATGCATGCGAAGAAATGAACAACTGGAAGGTACGTCACACACAAAGAGTAACTCTTTAAAGCTGTTTTCCCAAGACATTATTCTCAGAATCTCTTGTCCTTTCAAACTGGGGAGACTATGAGTATGACAGCCTGTCAGCAGGTTTTGCTTGCTGCCATGATTGTTTTAATTGTGGTAATCAACAGAGCTTGTGACCATCTTCACTTTTTTCTGGGCAAATGTGCAAAAATTCCAGTAGGAGATTTCACGTGACTGCTCAGAAGCTGATGCTGGTACAGGAGCAGATATCTGGCTGCTCGATTTCTTATCTGATGGCTAGCATGTTGCTGCTCTTACCCCAGAGGTAGTTCAAAAGAGTAATCCCCTTTAGGGGTATTAGACTTCCCTTTCATACAAAAAGGGCTGAGCTGTGGCACTTTTTGCTCTCTCATACTGGTCTGCCTTCCCTTGCTTCCCACTTCCACACTGCACTACTGGCTGCACCTGGCCAAGGCTGAAATTCAGGAGCAGAGAGGCAGAGCTGCAACTCACAGGTTGTTGTTAAACAGCCAAAACAACCAAAGTACACAGGTGGGAAAGGGGCAAAGAAAATCCCTTTCTCCTCCTCAGTGACTAAGGATTACGCAAAATTTACAGGATGGGTTTTCTGTGGATCGGATCAAAGAGGTAGCCCAGGCCCAAGACGCAAAGAAGGCAACACAGTGCTGTGTCACTGAAATACTGTACTGTCCATGGCCTGTAACAAGTCGGTCTTTCCTGTTCTTTCATGGATTAAGCTTCTGTAGGAATTTTTAAAATTGACATACACCCCCCCTAAGGATGCTTCTTACAGTGTCCCCCACACAGGTAGGAAGCCGTCACAGGAGTGAGACGGGCAATAAACTGGTCTGGGTAAGACCCACCTCCACTCTATGATGACCATGCATATAGTTTCCCAACGAAGTTAAATACATTATCCTAAAGCATGCCTCAGTCATAACTGAAACACCACACATCCTAGTTAACTACACAACTTCCTAGCTCACCACTGAGAGATTTTTTATGATATCTCCAAATTACTTCTACTCCACAGGTACCATCAATGGTTGGACTGATTTACATGCTTTCAGTGGGTGATGCTTAAATCATTCTTTTTGCTAATGGGGCTTTTGTTTATATGCTTCAGGTTTTCCAGGAGGGTCTGTTTAGGCTTCTGTCAAACTCCTGTTGTGGGCAACCAGGTGGCACCAGACACCTCAGCACTTCCGTGTCCTAACTGAAGTGCCTAAGGTTCTCTGGACTTTTGAGTGCTATACGTATGAAAGAGATAGACAATTTACTGATGGGAAAATGGCACACCCACTGGAGTTAAACCTCCATGAGATTACGCTAAACTGGAAAAGGTATAAAGACTTGTTTGAGTCTGGTAACCCAGATATCAGGGGGAGAAAAGCAACCAGAATATTTTCTTGGTTCTGACAATAGTGGGTTCTGAAGCAGCTGGTAGATTTTTACACTCTTAATTAATCCATACAGAAACAAGAAAAAGTGAAATCCCATTACAAAAACTTGAAGCCAGCTATACTCCAGGGGAAAAATGAATGTTCTTGAACAGGGAATACAACTAGAAGTGTGTGTGTGGGGGGGGGTAGGGGCAGAAAGTCTGCCTGCTAATGAATCCAGGCTGCAGAGCCATAGAGTGTTTGGGAAGGGAAAAACTGGATGCTGCATGAGAGACTCATTCCCACCTGGAGCAAAGAGCTCCAAGGCAGAACACTGGAGGATGCACAAACAGACCTCGACAATGTACGCAGATTTACCCAAAAAAGGGAACCCAGTAGACCAACCTGAGAAAATCGATAGATGGGGTAAAACACTGTGGGAAAAAGGCAATAAGGCAGTTTAAGTTGGAACCCAGCAAGAGATGACCCCTGTAACTGGTGACTTGTGCCAGCGAATGCTTACCATGATCATGCCCAACAAATTTGGGCAGATGCTGCACTTTGTATGACAGCATTTCCTCAAACTGCATTTGGGTTAATATCAGGACATAAGAGTTATATCAGAGCATGCAAGGGTTCAGATTGTCTTGATCTACAATAGGCATTAATTTCAACAGAGGCAGCATTTTCTGACTATGGGAAAAGCAGTGGAAATACAAAATTAGCACTTCAGGGAAGCTTTGGAAAAAACAACAGAGGTGTTGTGCTACAGCTAGATTGACACTAACAAGAAAAAGTCCGTGTAAGGGAGGAAAAGCATCTCAGAAGAAAAGGCAATACATCAAGGATTATTTCAGTTGAGTTCTGCCCCTGACAGACAAAGGAGGCATACAAATATTTCTCATAACGACAAAACACATGTGGCTCACTGATCTAATAGAGCAGGAACAGTGTAAAAAGTTGGAGTACTGGAGGAGTTAAGATGCCCCAGAATGGCTCATATATTAGAAAGCGTAACATTTAAATGATCCAAGGAAGTTATTAGTTCAGGTTCTGACAGCAAAATACAGTCACAACTGACAACTGATGACTTGAGACATCAGGAGCTCTAGCAGTGAAAGAAGACAGCTGAAATCTTAAGCCATGGATTGAAAAGGTTTGATATCTTTATTGATAGTAGTCTGTATTAATTTCAAATTGACTGTAAAGTCTTTACTGTCTTCACCAGAAAGGGCCTGGCAAACATTTCGAAAAACGTGCAATTGTATTTATTTTTTCCCAGCTACCAAATATATGATCTGCAAGACAAATTTAAGTGAGGCTGATGGTGCAGACATAGGCATTTCAGCTTTGAAGGAAAGTCTAGGATAACAAAATAAATTTGATAGGAGCCAAACTAATTTTAAAAGCCTTGTCCAGATGAAATATGGACCATGAAATACATTCTTGCTGGAACAACTGCTCAGGATGTGACCCCACAGAGCGAGTGTAACAATCTGTAGTTTGTATTACAGCTATCAAGCTGCTGGGGTTTTAAGTGTTATTTCTCCACTGAAGAGAAATTGTGGTACTGAGAACCATGCCTTAAAGGCTTAAGCCACTCAGAGACTCTGGGGCCGGGTTGAGACTCTGAAGCTGTTGTCAGCGTTAGGCACAGCCAGTTGGAACTGCACGTGGGAAAAGCAGTTCTTTTATAAATGGCTTCAGAGCAGCGGGTGATTGCGAAGGCTGTGCTGCTCCCTCTGAAGCTGTGCTTTATTATCCAATATGTGTGCATGAAGAGTAAACCCTGCACAGGACTTTGTTAACAAAACTTGTGCATCCACTTGCACTTAACGTGTTCTAAACTCATACTCACCATTGGAATCACAAACGAACAGACACCTTGAACATTCAGATTATTACCACTCTCCTGGTCTATATTTGCTGTCCTATACCCTGAAGGCTGAAGTCTAGTGATGAGCTGATGCTGCTGTTCAAGACCTCACTATTGACCCAACAGCATGTCCATGAGCAAGTCCCTTCATCTTCGATATGCTTCAGGTTCAACAGCTGGAAAACTGAGAAAATTCACTGAGCTCCATGGAGATGCCATGGTTTTCCAGGCATGAAGTCCATTAAATGCAGAGTGGTTGACAACAACAAGTTTTGGATCACGCTTTACTAAAAAACCTACTGACCGAGTACAGAAATTAATTGTTTTTAAAGCAGTTCTCTAATGTGTCACTATTCTATAATGGTAAGCCTGTAGAGGAGCCACATGGGGATTTCTTGATACAACTTCCCCATTCAGAAAACACTAATTTCTAAAAAAGAAATATTTTTTCCTTTTTGCAGGAAACAAGCACTTTGGATTAATTTCGCAATTTGAAAAATATTAACGAAAAAGTGTCCAGAGCAACAAAATATTTTGTTTGTATTTAAAAAAAGTTTTGGTTCAAAAGGACTTTTGTTTGAAAAATCTCCCGAGCTATCCAGTAGTTATAGCGAAAAAATAAGTCCACAGTCCAAGGGAAAAATTTCCAACTGATTGTAATTGGGATGAAAGCCACGATTTCAAAATCAAACTGTGGGAGAGGGAAGCTGTTTCTTGTCCACTTCTACCTGTGGTAATATCAGGCACCCTGCTGCACAAGCACAGAAGCACCACTTTTTACTCTTAACCTGCTGTGGCCAGAAAGGACAAGAATATTCATGTTGAGAAGCTGAAAACAAGTATTGGGCACCTCTGGTGTGGCACAGATAAGCTGGGGTAAGCGTTTATTCTCATAAAGTTAAAGAATCTGCCTGTGAGGTAAGGAAAATGAAGGAAAACGGAAGATTTAGAAGTTGTGAAAGCATAACTGCTTTCTGAATTGATTCCTTTTTTAAGAGTTTGAATGGGACAAAGGAAGGAAAGTTACATACTGCTGTGGGTAACAAAGCCAGCAGGAAATAGGGCTTAGCAGTCAAGAACACGCACGATAAAGCTTACCCAAGCTCACACACAAGAACAATATTTATCTCCTCTTCCCACCACTATCAGAAAAATAAAGGGTCCAATAAAGAGCGTCTACATGACCGAAGTGCTCAGATGGGAAGGTACTAGAAAAAGTAAGGCAGGAAATAAAAATCCAAAGGAGCAAAGGCAAAGGAGTATAGTACCATGATTCAAGAAGAGACCAAAGCAAATTTGACATGAAAAAGAAAGGGAGATCTACCTGGTGACAGTCAAATAGAGGGGGACACAAGCCTCAACATCAAAATCCGTGTTTCAGACACCTACACTGAACTACAGGCTTCACCCAGCAGTTGTAAAGGCAGAGGTTCAGCTATATGCTTGGTGATGGAGTGCAGCACCTCTGTATCTAAGCACAGGCAGTCTCTGGGCCCTTCTTCACTAAGAAGTTGTGCCTCTAAGGTACCTCTGTGCTTCCAAATTCTGGTGTACTCTTAGTTAGATTTCACTTTAGATGAGCTGTCTACTCTCATTATATGTAAAATCTAATGCAGAGGAATATTTCAAGCAGCCTCCAAGTTTAAAAATATTTAGGAGCAGGGGTCTGATTTGGATCCATGTATATAAAATGAAGACGAGCCATGGGTTGCAGAGAAGGAGCAACCTGTTTGACTCTTCATTCATATCATAGGCCGTCTGAAACCCCCATTACTCTTTTTCAAATAAAAAATCTGCTTAGCATATTTGTATTGTGTCAGTTACTGTAGCTTTGCAACTATGCTTCAGACTTTTTCTCTTTTAAAATTATTATTCCTGTAATTCCCGCTTTGACTGGATGAAGAAATGTTGAAATAGCACGAAAAAGTACTTCTTTAAAAATGTCTCCCACTCAGCCAAAAGCTGTCTGTATGAGAAATCTTGCAAGAAAATCTGTTCTCATCTTATTTCCAGCTGGGCTACATCCAGTTCCAAAAGTACTTGTTGATGGTGTTAGAAAAGTGTCTGGATATGGACATTTATTTGATTTAAGCCTCCAAATTTTGAATTGTGAGTATAACCAAAACTAGAAACACCAGAGAGATGTGTTAAGAAGCCACACTGAGGACAATAACAGGAAGGAGGGGTGATTTAAGATAGCTGCCTCTTCTGAGGAAAGGCCATCCCGTCTCACGAGTCCCACTGTCGCTGCCATTATTGCTTCATGGACACTTCCCAGCCTTGATCTTCCCTCACCTCCATTCTTCGCTTGGCCATTAAAGGCAGCAGCTCATAACCCCAGCCTCCCTTACCAACTTTCTAGGTCTTTCACGTACCTTTCTCTTTCCTTCATATTTTGACAGAAATATCTGTCAATACCGTCACAGATCTCCTCTACATTCCTCAAAGCGCCTCCTAAAGCTCTCCTCTGCCATTACACCTAGAAAAGCCTGAGAAAAGGTTTGTGGGGTGCCAATGTGCAGCCTAATGTACCGAACATTGCAGTTGTAGTGTTTTCCCATGTTCTCTCATCTCTTGGTAAGCACTTATTTGGCAAACCCGAAGGTTTTCTTTCTCTGTGTTTTCTTTCTCTGTTTATACAACACTGAGGTTCTTATCTGTGGCTAGAACTCCTTGATCCTATCATCACACAAATAACAACAGGTAATGATTTAAAAGAGAAGCCAAGCAAAACATAAAGCTTAGTTGTTTGAATTGCTTTCACACAGTGTTGAAAAAGTCATTATTTGATAGTAGCAGAAGTGACTGAATCACGTTATTTAAAAATAAAAATGAAATTGCTGTATTGTTCCAGGGTTTTTGTCAATAATCACTGTCGGTTCTAATTCTCCAAACAGGCAAAAATCTGGGTAGAAATCCTGGCTCCACTGAAGCCAAGTGCCAGATTTCCATTGGCCTCAATGTGCCTGGAATTCACCCGGTCACAACCTAGAGGGAGAATATTTGTAGTAGCAAACCAAATAAATATATCCATGTTTTTCTATGAAAAATCAATTTGAGACCCTTTTTTCCTGGCAAGAGTTACGCACAGTGATATAATGAGAGATATGGCAGGACTTGGAACAGGAAATGACTGCGGACACATTGTCAGGGCAGCGCTATAGTATGCCAATGGCTGAAACAGAGAAAAGTCCTAAGAGCTTGCTAAAATGCTCCACGAAATAAAATAAAACAAAATAAAAAACAAATCCAGGAATAAAATAGAGTGCACAATGAAAATGCCACCGTTGAAATTTCTATGAGGTTGAGAGGAAACGTAGAGATGGTAAACTGTATTGAAAGAAAGCATTGCATGTTGGTTGCTGATAAAGTGCCAGATGTTGCCCTTTGCAAGACAGAGAAAGCATCTTGACACAGGTTTCCAAGAATCAGAGTTGCAACACAGCAGAGTACCTTAGGGAAAAAAAATCCTCTGAAATACCTCAATATGGAAATCAGGCGTGGGGTAGAACAGCTTTGTTAGGCATCCAAAGAGTGATTTTCTTCTTCTATGGAATTAATATTAGCTGAAGCATAGGAGTGCATACTCAACAGATCACATGAAACAGAAGAGGACTCTTTCATGGATTATTAATTATGCGTGTGCTGTCTAAACAGGGGCAACCAATCCTTAAAGGCTAGGGTGCTTATGCCAGAAATACTAGCAGTAGAACATCACTGTGAATCAAAGGACATAAAAGATGTTCTCTACATAAGATACCAATGATACTTTCAGATATGTAATAATTTTGCTTAAGGGAACAATTATACGTTACATTAAGTCAGAGCACTATGAGCAGTGGGAACAAGTTAATCAGTGAAGTGGGAAATAGCCCAGAAATGTGAAAAGCCTGTGTGCAAAACCAGTGATTTGGTGCCTGAACGTGACTAGAGGCACACTGCTTGGATGCATCTGCAACAGACACACCAGTTCAGTAATTTCAGGGAGGCCACTGATCACTTTCTTTCCTGCTAACTGACCATTTCATCAAAATATTTCTCTCACTCTTTTCTTTTTTTTTTAATTAGAAAATCAATAATTTTTTTCCCCACTGAAAATGCAAACTTTTTGCAGCAATTCTGGCAACATACAGGCAAAAATATTTCAGGTGAATAATTTTATAATTACATGTGAGAAAATTACTACTGGACCACCAACTTCCAAAGGAACTGGTGAATTCCCATGGTGATTTAGAGTTATTATTGGAACATGAGACACATTTTTCAAACATGAGCTATGGCAATACATAGTTTATATCATATAACAGGGGATATTTTTATACAGCGTAAGAACATCCTCAGAATCAAGTGTTTCATCAAAAGTTTAACTGGCAAAGCTCCAGATTGCATCAAAACTGATGATAATTTTTGTCATATCAGTCACATCCTGCTTGTAACATGCTGCTTCACTGCAGGGTATGTTGCACAACTCTAAATGTTACTCATTCCAACATACTGTATAACGCATTTTCATTTTTTAATACCTCCTTACTTTTTCTGGATGAGGTACTACTAAAAATTTCTACATATATGCTTCTACCTTTTAAGATAATTTTTTGTGCCTTTGATATGAACACTCTAGCAGAGGGGTTTTGCTGGCAGAAACTGGACCTCCGGGCATGAAGTCAATGGACAGAGGTATGTCATAAGTACACACAGACCAGACCCATGAGGGACATAAGCAGCACCCAAGTACACTCCACTCACACACAACAGTCCACATCAGCCCCAAAAATGGACATGCCACATATATGGACCAGAAGAATATATTTTTAGCCCAGCTGCAATCTTTTCACTGAAGTTTTGTTCAATTTTTTCAGTTGTGGCCAATACACTTAGGTCTTCACAGCTGTTTGAACTCCAGAATATGCACGATTTCTTGTTACCAGAACAGTGACTTTTATTTTCTCTAGCTTTTGAATTATATTTTGATATAGGGATTTTTTTTCATCAAAATATTTCATAATAATACAAAAGGGTTTGTAAAAATGGGTCACTTCTGACTAACAGCTCCAAAACAATAGCTGCAATGCACTATTGTGGTATGAGACCTTGTATTTGTCTCCTTTCTTATTCATGTGACCTCCCCCCTGCAGCTCCTCCTCACAGTCCCCAGCTTCCAGATTGTATAAGAAGATGGCTAGACCTTACAACAGCATACATACATAACATCCACACTATGGATGGATGTGCACTGCCCATTTTATCCCAGTTCTTTTTTTTTTAAAAGTATTCATTTTTTTTTCTCCTCTCCTTAACCAGACCAAGGTNGGGGGGAATCACTGTTGACATTTTTTATTTTAATACTAGGAAAAATAATTAATTTTAAAATTAAATAGAAGAATTAAATAAGACCTGGGGGAAACCATTTCCCTTTTCCTCCTTCCTTGCAGTCCTTTTTATCCTCACATCACAGCTTTACTTGATTCAGACAACCATTATACGACAAACTTGTCTGACATCCTGGTAGCAACGACGGTTGCGAAGAGGTACAACCAATGACAAAGATAACTCTGCTATCGCCTTTGTGATACAGAAGCAGCTTTATTTGCAAATTGGGGGGGTTGTCTTCTTTTAATTTATGAAAGGAAATGGGAGCAAGAATAAATGATACAAATAAAAATGCCACTTTGCTACTATGTACCGTAGTCACATCAGAAGGAAAAGCTCCTCTGGCAATGAACGTTCCAGAGTCACTTCACACCAGTCAAGGCAGGAAGATGACCTTAGACAGCAAAATGTAATATCTTTTTATTAAATGTACCTGTTGCTCATTTCCTATGTAAAAAAAATAGTGCATTAGCTATAGTGTTTGCAGTAAGAGGAGGGCTGTAATCAAGAATTAGCACCATGACCAGAAATTTTAAGCACATGGTCCCATCTTCTAGATTACTATTTTGCAACACATGGAATGGGTGGTTACTCTATCATCTCAAGAAATAAAGCCAAAGTGATGCCTCACAGCAATGATCTGCTTTATATTCATTGAGCATGCAGCACCAGCAGAGCTCTTATTAAAATGAAGACAGAGAGAAGAATACATTTGAGCTGCAAGACCAAACCATCAGAGGCTGAAGTGAGCTAATTACACAACAATAAACCTCATGATATTGATAAACTTTAGCACTTTTCTACATTCGGTGAAAATCTGGCAGAGGGCACGGGAAAGTTACCTGAGGACTCATGCCAGATATGTGGTAGAAACAGGACATATGTCAAAATAGCTTTGTTAGAGTAAACAATACACATTGTGCAAGCGTGCAAAGGCAGATGTGACTGTGCAGGTCTATAAAACCCAAAAAATGAGCCCACAATAGTGGGTACAGTGATTAGAAACCAGATGTCTCACAGACAAGAGCCTTTGTTTTAGTTGAAAGAAAGAGAAATATGAAAGTATTTTCAGACTGAAGGGCCTGAGTACACAACATCATGGGCACTCAGCTACAGAAATAAACTATTTCAGTGAGCTGAATAGAGGAGGAAAACATAAATGAAGTGTGAGCTAACGGGGAATAGTTGAATTTAAAAAAATTCACAGTCTAAAAAACCCATAATAGTCTAACATAGGAAGAGACATTCTGTTTGAAACTGCTTCTATTCCTTTCTCCTTCCCTATTTGCTTAGACATTTTACCCTCAGTTTAGATGGTTTTTTTTTCCTCTATTATTCCTTAGAGAGCAATGAAAGCATATCCCTGGCTATTGAGGCTTTTTGCAGGATAAATAGATGAGTAAAGCTGTTTCCTTAGGCAATCCTAACCACCCTTTGCGTGGGCTTTCTTAGATACTGTTCATAAGAAATTCTATTTACAACAGAGGCAAATTCTCAACTGACAAGAAAATAAAGACTTTTATGCTGTTAGTTCTTATGCTAAGACCCCCAGCCCTACATACACCATCAAAACTTCTATAATGAGCATGCTAACTATTTTAATTTATATACTGGCTATTTAAGCTTACGTATCAGTGAAAGAGAAGAAAGTTGTAAAATACAGCAAATCAGAACCTCTTCCACATGACAAGTGCTGCATTAGAGGGTTAGCAAAGTCTGACTGTGTATGAAGTTTATGTTACAAACTGTAAAAGAAATTATCTTAAACTAACACGTCGTTCTTGAACTGAGCTCAAGAAACGTGTTAAAAATATACCCAGCAGACTTCTCACAAGGCCTCTGTAAATTCAAAAATGGTGACTCATTTTCAGCAGTGATCATGCTGTGATTGCGTGCAAAGAATACAACAACATAATACACGAGTACACGTATCTGTAATATACAAGATAATGGAAAGAACAGAGGACTGCTGACCAAACAGTGTTTTGAGAACACTTTTTTATATCAGACACAATAATGATAGGCAAGTTAACAATATATGAAGAGAAGATAGTTAATGTCTTAGAAGCATCAATATTTTATTTAGCTATAGATTAGATAACAGCTTGTTCTCAACTTGGTTGTTAGCAAAACCTGATTTCCCCCAGCATCACCACCTGCAAGCCATGGCAGAGGGAGCATGAAGACCTCATAAAGAACTTGGTTACCCAAATATTCTATTGCTCCACTGCAAGCAATACTTGTCCTGGCCTTTCTTCCTTCTTTTTTTTTAAATGATTGATAAAAATGCCACATAGCAACGTGGCTATTATAGTGATTTTAAAAGAGATGGAAGTGTTTTGCGCAGCCTTTTTTTGTGCAATACTTTTGATTTTAGGAGGCAGGATTACCTGGCAACACATTCCATTTTCTAATCAGAGTCAAAGTAAATTTTTACCTGTAGAATGCCAAGAAGACAAGACAGTAAAAGTGGAATAGAAATACAAGAGAAGACATCTTATTGAATATATTGAATGGGAAACCTCTAGGTAGCACAAATCAATGCCTAAGTTCCAGCTATAGCTGTTATTATTTTTCACATGTACAGTAGAAATTCACCTCATCCATAGACATGAAGAGAGAGAAAACAGATGCTCATTTTCTAAATAAGAGGGGGAAAGTAGCCCAAACCCCTTACTTTTCTCCTCATTCTACAGACTACAGAGCTACAAATGTCCCCATGTCATCCTGTCAATACTGCTGTCAGTGTGTACACAAACACATCTGTCTTCTTTATTTATTCAGTCATCAAAATTCCAAGTCTGCAAGCTAGTCATAATTATGCCTTCCAAAGAGGCAGGCACCTGCCATTTACTCTACCTTTTTCAATTACATCTAATTGAAGACTTGAGCTCAAATAGAGGAAGGGATACAAGAGTTCTTCAAACTGTCTAAACACTTTCTGTTGAATAGAAAAAGAGGTTTCCTACCACAGCCCAAAATAAGCCCTCCAACATGACTGGCATAATAAAGAACTGGAAAATCAGATGCATTTCCTCCGTCTAAACACCCTGTACCATGAGGATGTTTTTTACATGGACGGTGTCTCACAGCTAGAAGAAAAGCACTGTCACCCCATCCCCCCCCCATCACTGCCAAAGCTAAGCTATGAATGCATTTCTTGGGTATGAGGACTTGCCCTGTGTGGTCCAGTAACTTACTCCTTTCAAGAGCACCCAGATGATGGAGGGAAGCATGTCACAAATAGCAAAAAAAGCAGTTCTCGAGAAACCAAGTTTACGTGTGATCATACAAAGGAGATGACTGATGGTAGATTATCCTCTCCAAGTACAGCTGTAAACTCCTTGGCAACAGTAACCTGATAGGCACTGAGCTGGAGTAACCTTCTAGGAACTGAAGAAGCTGGAAAAAACCCCCAGCTGGCTCCACTTATATAAGGGATGTAATTAGGGCCTAAAAGAGGATGATTTCTGCCTGTGTGATCTGCATTAAGAGTAAGTCACTGAGAGCATTTTTGTGAAAGTACTTCTGGTACTTGTGAGTGGGGGATTTTCCCTTTCCTTGAACTGCGTTGCAGAAGTTTCCATCAAGAGGTAGTAGGAGGGTATCATTTGGAGAGAAGAGTCAGATAAAGGAATCCTTGTACCAAGTGATGCAATGGTTTGTCCATAAAATTCATACACAAGAAAAAACAGCTAACATATTATTACCAAATTAGACTTATTACGCTAAAACCAAAATGGCCAAATGAAAAATGTCTCACATATGTTACGAAGTGAACCAGTGGTAAGTTGTGTAACATACATGAGAACAGCAGAGTGGTTAAAAATATGATAAACCATAGTTGCATCAGTGATAAATCCACAAAGATGTACCAGTATAATCCTTCAATCCTTTTATAATAGAAGCTAAGATAATATTTGTAATCTGAACAGAGGATGTCACTAGACCAGCATTTCCTAGCCCTATTACTAGCTTCCTAAATGCAGAGGAAACCTGTAGTGATTGTAGGTCTAATTTTAAGATAATGGATGATCAGTGCCATTTAAACACTGAGAATTTTCTACATAAAAATCTAAGCTAGAGGAATGAAATGTAAACGTTATAATGGAGTTGAGCTAGCTGTTTGAAAGACTAAAGGATTTCATGCTTTTGAGTGAAAGCAAGCAAGAACATAGCTGGTTTTCATCATTTGTATTGTCAGCTGGAAAACACAAACAACTGTATCAAAGGCAAAAGAATGTGAAATTCCCTTTTGCTGCCTTTCTGCCCCTTTTTTGCTTTCTACAGAGAAAGGTAGGCTCACCATCAAACAGTTTAGCAAAGCCAAGGTGATTCTTCCAGATTTCCCTGGATGACATACCTCGATACCATTTGTCAATGGTATTTGTGGAGAAGGCAATGGCATGGGTGCTACCCCACTGGGGAACACACTGCACTACCAGCAACTAGCTAAGCTGTGTACATCCGCTCCTTTTATTTTCTGTTTTGAGGGGTAAGAAAATAGACCAAAGAACAGTTCATTTTCTTTCCTAGACAGATGCTATAGCAGAAGAGAAATCTGCCAGGCCACAAAACCATGGTAGGAAAACAAGATACATTGTGTGGGTTGTAATAAATGTACACTTTTTATGCTATTATGTATTGTTTTTTGTATCCTACAAAGAGGGTGACAAGAACTTGATTTGTCAGTCTGTATCACTTGAAAAGCTCTCCTTATATTAATTAATTTGTTGTTTTTTTGTGGTTTTTTTTGTAGCACTGCAGGTTTCTGATGCCTGATTATTTTGCCTGTTCTCTCCATTTTCAATTGTATTCCCAGTCAGTTCCTGAGCAGATGACACTGCCTCTCAGAAAAGAGGACTGATAGTCAACTCTGGTTTTTCCTACATAGACACATGTTGGCAGTGATGGGGGGTGCCAGATCTCATGATATAAAGCACACAGAACTTTAAGTATGCAAAGAATCACAATGAATTCCTTAGGATTACTTACATGCTTAACCAGAAGCAGGCGTGCTAATCTTTGCAAGAACAAGGTCTTGGTTTTTATAAATAAAACAGTAGGATGAATTAATTTCAGAGATCACTCCACTGGCCAAAAAAATGCAAAATTAGTGACCTTCATGGAGTGACTTGAAAGATTCATTTGACTTACTGACTTCCTTATTCATTCATACATTCAGCAACGTGCCTGGGAAACCATGGTGTGATTTCACTAAATGCATGTCATGGTTTGTGCGCAGGTGTAAGAGGATATACGCTCACAACATGCATGCGCATTTCTCTTTCCTTTACCTTGGCAGCATCATCCTCCCTTTCTGTTGCAGTTTATAAACCTGACATTAACAATAAAGGCACTTCACTTCTCTTTCACTGACATGAGCAAGAAGCCTTGTTGTTTGACAGCACAGGTTAACCACATTTACAATGGCCTCCAAGTTCAGAGAGAGACTGAGAAACTATACTCAAGTCTGTCTTTCTTTCTCCACCAAAGGTCTGAGCACTAATCCAGTTTCAGGGGGGGCAGGGGGGAACAAAACAAAAAAAAGTTGAAGTGTGCTTAGGTAGATAACAAGTGATCCACGTGAGGAAACCAACATGAAGTGGCAAATCACTAGTGCACTGGCTAAGAAATGTGAGATTGCTGTAGCAGATTCAGAGGTCTGTAGGTGTATTCCTATCATGAGACAAATGCACAGATACTATACAAAGGAAATAATTACATCTGCAACGAGAAACACTGAGGGCAAATTACCTATTAGGACCACATTCATTACTGGATCTTGTTTCATCCCTGCACAGCAAATGTAGTGCCTAACAGCTCACACTGAGCAGTAATGAAAGCCAGAACTCTCTTTATATCTTTCGTATTAATATATTGAACATGATGCTACTTACTGCATCTTATCCTAAACTGGCATTCACTGCTTCACTATTCCTTTTATTTCATAGTCATTGTTATTTCAATGTCCATGTAAGTTCTTGTTCACGTGCTTCAAATAATGAGAATAATGAACAACATTTGTGGTTTGCCTTCTGTACCGCTTGGCTTTTTCATTGCTTATTCCCAAGAGGGCTACCCTGTTCATTCTTTTTATACTTACATGATTGATAGCTCCAGTTCAGCCTTGCAGACTTTCTAAATGGAGGGGCTGTGGGTGAGACCACATTTACTACAGCGCAAGCAAAATCAATAAAAGGTAGGCAGGGTAAATTGAACTTTAGCCTCCAAAGCTTTTTTTTTTAACTCTCAGAATGGAACAACCCCCTTTCATACATACGAAGGGGGGAAAGGAAAGCGGGCTATGTTCCTTAGTGCAACATGAGGCTGCCCCAGAGCTTGGTGGGGTCTCCTGCCAAGGGTTGTCCTTGGATGGAGCTGGGAGCCAGGAGCAGCTGCTTCTCCAAGACACAAGAGCCTGGTTTCACAGGCAGCCTGAACTTGTCCCTTCCTATCAAAAATAATCATGAGCTATTGAAACATCTAAAAGAAAGATGTGGCAGGGTAGCCCCAGTGCAAGCACCACGCAAGACAGACAGAACTGCTCTGATGATGCTGAATTGCATCGTCACCCAGCTCTGACAAGCAAGAACCAGTGGTACAGAGGTAGTTCAAGAAGCTACCTAATGTAGCTACATCCAACTGTACAGTGCTGCTTAGGAATACTAACCTGTTGGCTCTGTACAGCATTGTACTATGTTGACATAACCTTAATTTTCCCTTGCTAGATGGATTCTCCCTTCCCTCTTTAGACCTGTCCTGACATTGCTTC
Source organism: Rhinoptilus africanus (assembly GCA_013400135.1). Lineage (NCBI taxonomy): Eukaryota > Metazoa > Chordata > Aves > Charadriiformes > Glareolidae > Rhinoptilus > Rhinoptilus africanus. The sequence goes on from VXBO01008151.1 coordinate 122,706, forward strand.
AGATTTAATTTGTTTCCCAAGCACTTGTTTTAAGCGTTGCATGAAACAGGGTGGCACAAACTTTCCCAAGCTGGTATTGACGTTCCAAGCGTGGTGAAATGGTGCAACATGCAAGAGAAAAGTCTGCAGATATTCACTACAGTGAAAGGCAGCTTTGTTTTTTCTAGAAATGTTTCATTTGTTCTAGCAGGTGTGTCTGATACCTTTTGCATAATGATAAACCCACACACATTCTTCATGCAAATAGTGACCCAACAGTTGCTCTTAGTTGCTTCAAGTAGTAAGTGCATGTAACAACCTGCACTTACATATACACGTGTTTACAGAGCATTCGCACAGTGGAAGGTAAACAGAGCCCGTTGTGCCAAGGGAGGGACATGCAGCACTGCTGGGACAGAGGTGCCACACCATGGCCAACACAGTCAGAATCAGCTGAAACTGTCAGAAAAGCTCTTCAGAGATATTCGAGATTGATTAATCTTATCTTTCTTCTCCTGCCTGCAACCAGAGAACATTTTTCTCTCACTCGTGTTACTTGGAATTCCTCACCTATATCAACTACTCCTGTTACACAAAGGGTTTGGAAGCAGCACATGGGAGCGATTTCCAAGGTTCACTGATTTGGACACTACCTTTGTATGGGCTGTGACCTCTGCTCACTCAGGTACCTACATGTGCCCCATATACCTGCCTTGGAAACTCAGGCTTGGCTAGCAGAGAGCTTCTCTCGTCCTATATCACATCTTCTGCTAGCTTTCTCTTTCCTTAAATCTTCCAAGTGCTGTGCCTCAGTGGTCAGCAGAGTGTTTCTTATACCAGCCCTCACCATCAGCTAGGCCAGATTATTACAAAGAGCTTATTTTTTCTTAGTAGTGATTTCATTTCACAATCAAACCCAATCTTTATAGATTGCTGAACAGTTTCTTAATAGGAAAAATAAATAAGAGTATTTGTCAAAATGGTTGTTCTGCCAAACATGTCTGTGAGCTAGCTTGATGGTGATTCTTTAAATAATGTACTTTAAAAGGAAAAAAAAAAAAATTATGTGTCCAAGCACACCTAAGTCTGCTTTATTAACACAAAATTACCACTCTAGGGTGTAACTCTGACGCATTAACATGTTAAAGTATCAGAACTTTCTACCTGGAGCCAGTAGGTCGAATCAGCACCCATGTTTGACGTAGAACATTCACAACACTGCAGCACCTACCTCTGAGCTTAGAGTTTGTGAATTACAACAGATGAGAGGCGGACAACTGCTTGCATCTCTATTGCACCTGCTGGTGTGGGCATTCTCCAGTGTCTACTAACTGTATTTGGCAGTAACTAGTTTAACTTCACCCATCTGATCTTGCACTGAAATGGACTGAAGTGCCGACACCACCCACCACCAAGCATTGACTGGAGCTGTAACCACCTGAGGACCAAGATCTTGATTTACTTTTCAGACTTCATGGCCCACCTGTGTATTTTTAATGCTTTCAGGACAGGCAAACACATAATTTTAAACAATGTAAGCCACCTACAGTAGCAGTTTAAGTTTCCAGGTTTGACTTTGCACTGGAACATACTGGGAGTGCCCAGAAGGCAGAAAGGTGTTTGCAGAGGCTGGTGGTGCCCCTGCACAGAGACACGGTGCCTGCGTGAGCACCCAGCCCTGGTCCTCCCTGCCTGTGCTGTGCTCTGCTTATGCTATAACTCCTGTGCTGCCAGGAGCCAGCAAGAGTACAGTAAACAGGCTGTAACTGGAAGTATTTCAGGAGGCTGTAAAATGGAAGGCATGTACGTTCCCCACCAGGACTGGGATATTGTCCCTTGGGAGTTTTACTTTGATTTCAGTGGGGTCAGGATTTCACCTCATAATATATTCACCACTTTAAAACCTGCAAAGCTGCACAGGCATTGATAATCAAACAACTAACTGTGATTCATGCAGAGAGTTCCTGTGAAAGAGTTGACTCCCACTACAAGACGGTTAAGTATTTTATGCCCACTTGGGTATCACTACAACATATCACAGTAAAGAGGCCAAATAAAGCAAGAAAATTCAGGCAGGTTTCTGATGTCTTTCTGGGACAGATTCTGACCTTTGCATCTTCTAATTTCTCAAATATATGATGAGATTTTTCTTTCCCCTTGAGTAGTTTCATTCATTTCACAGTACTGCATTTCAGAAAGAGCACTAGAATCTGTCTCAGTGTGACTAAGAAAATAGCTAATAATTGTCATCATGCTTATCTGATTGGCATTTTAGCTTGAGTTCCTACTAATAAAGAACTATTTGAGATTTTAACAGAAATGTAAATGTTGAAGTTCCACAGGTCATTGAGTTTTATAATATTGAGTCATTGGGCTATTATACATTGATCAAGCAAATAGCAAATGGTGTGACTTGCCAAAGAGCATTACTCAAATATTGACTAGGAATTGATGACAGTCGGCTACTCTCCAAGGACTGCAAAAGTTAACAGGAAAATTTTACCCAGGGCAACTTCAAGCTTCTCCCTTAAGACAGCATTGTTGGTTTCTTTTTGTTACCATCTTTTCTAGACTCCTCTGCTAAATCCAATCAATCTTATCATAAACAGATATGTACTTGGAATAAATGCTTCCATTTATGTCAATTTCCTAGTTTATATCTCAGTCACAATCTGTATTGCTCTTTAATTAATCATATATATTAAACAAGTGGAAATGCAAATATATGCAGCACACTGCTCCATTTTAAAATGTGATTTGTATACAGTGCAATGCATTTTATCTTGAGCAAAGAACGTTAAATTACAAGCTTCTAGCATGGCCCTTTTTGATTTTACTTCTCCACCAAAGTCACAAGTTTGATCCCAGTGTACATTTACAGAGGACAACGTCTCACCTCAGAAAGGAGAAAAATGCCCTCCTCTCATGCAGCCCTCTAAGAGCACCTCATAGCAAAGGCCTTTTCTGGTTTGAGATTGTCCAAACATACTCTTATCACAGACCAGGGTTTCTACAGAACAGAAAATGCTGTTGAGGAGACCCCGTCTTAAATCCTACCTTTTCCTAGGACATAGGACACCCTGCTACAGTCAGGCTCTGTTACAGTCAGAGGCAGGAGCACACTCTGTTTTTCCCAATGCACAGCTGGAGGAGGTTACCCCTGGTTTGTCCACCTGGCTCAGAACCAGAGACCTCACCCACATACACAGGGGAATGGGCTTCATTTCCTTCCTCACCACAAAAGAATTCGAATTAATTCTCCCAAAGAGCCTGTAAGCAGTTTGAGATCAATGTCCTCCTTTCCTGTGGAAGCTATTCCACATTACTTGGAATAACCAGATATTTTCTTGGCCAGAGAGCGTGCTGAGTCTCTTGGACATTCAGCTGGATGGAGGAAACCAAAGTGTCAGTCCCTGTTCCACTGCCTACTTAACCTTCTTTTGCTGTAAGTTTAATGAAACTGGAACCAACATCAAAGTGTCTTCTCTCCCACTTGAGTGGTTAATGTGAGATCACAGAATCGCACTCCATCTCCTTCTTCCTTTTAATCTACTTCTTCCTTTTTAATCTCCTGGATGTTGAACTGGTCCCTGAAAATCAGCCCAATTTCAGCAGAAGAACAGAAAGTCGGGTCCTACCATGGCTGACAGAATGAAGATGCAACTTCAGTGTCCCCTGTGGCAGAGGAGGAACCTGACACAGGTTCCAAAAGCATCCACATTTGTACCTTGAGCCCTTGCAATAAACACATACATGTAAGGCTAGATGACCTTTCCACACCACGCTGTGTATAGATTATGTCCCATTAGGCTTTTTTATAGAAAGACACTGCATCAGGTCCTGCAGACAGTGAGATGAAGAGAGCAGCTTATTCATGAACCCACAGGCAGCTTAAGCACAAGGCAAGTACCAAGCTGCCTGCTACTCTGACTGTGCTGGAGGCCCTTCAAAGCCAGCCCAATCTCCAGCTGCATAGCTCCACTTCCATGTCCGCATCACAGCTGAAGGTACTAGGGCAGCACAACACGTCTACCAGCCAGCTTTCAGTAAGCTTGCGTAGGAACCATCAACAGCCGTGGTGGGACAGGGTGGGTTTCAGGACAGGCTAGTAACCAAGCTAGGTCTCTGGACTTCTCATAAGACTAAAAGAGGGCAGCCCTGCCATTCTGGGGTCCGTTCTGCCGCTCTTCCCAGCCACTGCTACATCATCAAGTAAACAAAAGGAGCACCTCCAGAGGCAGCTATGCCGACAGAACTTGAGAAGCTTTCAGTCACCACCTAGCACACAGAGTCATGGAGCGATTGTGAATGAATACCTGTCAACACCAGAGCTGTGAGTATCGCACTGCTATCCTCTGTGCAAAATGCAAAAAGCTTTTCCTCGGATTTCTAGAGGTTTGCACTCACATTATTTTCCAGCCTTCCGCACAGTTCTAAGACACAAACTGGAAGGGGGTTGTATATTCCACTTCTGGTTTAGGAGAAGAAGTGTCTCAGGAACAGCTTTTGCAGTTTTCTGCCAGCAGAGGATACCCAGGACCAAACCTTCCCACAGCCTTGAATGCAGATTCTCCTTTGAGGCTACAAGCACTCACTTCCACTGTCTGTGTACTAGGAGCAGACAAGATCTGACACCTCACTTCAAACATCTCTATGATTTGGGGGGAAAAACCAAACCCATAAAGCTACTTTTGAAACTCTACCATTTTCATTCAGGCCTGCGGTGTTTTCCAGCAGCAGGAACTTTTGCACTGCTGGTCTTTGAGCAGCAGTGGTTTTAAGAACTACTGCACCTCGCCAAGAACATTTCTCATGACACAGGCTCATGATGGATAGATCAATAGCTTCTTGAATCCTCATATCCTTTTCAAATTACTACCCCAGATATATACCTGAGTAGGCCATCTTATCTGATAACTTAAACAAGCAACCTGTCTACACTTTAATTGTTATGGAGGATTAATGTTGTTTATAAAATGAAATCAATACAATCTCTATTGCTTATTAACTGAAACATTCTAGGCTCTGCTCTGTTTGCTTTGCTTTTCAATTAGTTTCTATTATTTTCCCTATTAGCTTTTAACAAATAGCTGTAGAAATAAACTTAACGGTTGTGAAACTGTTATCAGAGTCAACAAAGCCCCTTAATGGAAAGTCTTTTATATTTAAATGTAAAAAAGAATCCACTGTTTAATCATTTGATGTTATGAGATAAGTTTATTACTATACATCTGTTCTGTGCTGGGCCTCATTTTTTTTTTTTAAGCTGAGCAATTAAGAGTTCTTAAGGGTTCCCTAAAGTTCAGATGTCAGAACTGTTCAGTTGTTCACTACATTTAAGATGAATAAACTCCACGATCTAATAGTTCTTGTTAAAAAATAGCAAAATTGAGAATGGGCAGAAGACAGTGGGATTGCTAGGAAACTAATAAATATCTGGTTACACTGTAAAAGTATTCTTGACACCGTGCAAGCAGTTAAGTATCTGAAACATCTTACAGACACTGCCCGTGCTTTCTCTGGGATCCCAGTCCCAGGTTGGTCAAGTGGACTGCTGCAATTGTGAGGATTTTCTCATCACTGGTAGAAGGGAAGAAAAGCAAGAAGCAACTCCAGCTGCAATCTTTACTTGGAAGTAAGATCCAGGAGGTGAGCAGGTGATTGTGAAGGAGGATGGCCACGTGTCAGGGAGAAATAGTTTTGAGGGTACTGAGAGGCAAGGATCTAGGCAACGAGTCTCAACATACAGTGCAATAGTAGCGTATCCCGCTCTGGCCAGCATCAAGATGGTACAAAGGTGTTTTCTCAGTCATTATATTTTGCTGTCTGAATGAAGAGAACTTTACTTTCACATTATTCACTGAGCAGGTGAAAGAAGTGTCTGAGCTGTCTGGCCCTTCAGTGGAAACTGTCTCTGGGGATACAGTTCTACCCTCCCTGCTGAAAGCTCTACCTTCATGCATCTTTCCTGTGCTGTGCCTTTCTTTACACATCACAACTCAAAGCCACAGATGTCTACAACCCGAACCCTCTTGGCACACCGCTTTGTGTGCTCTTCGTAGTTTAGCTGGACTCGGGGACTAAGCAAGCAAATCTACAATAAATATATACCAAAGTGATGAGTTCTTGCAGGCAAACAGCTTTACCTGCTGCCGCTCCAACCACAGGCACCAAAAACAAGTGAAGCAATTCCTGCACTTCTGTGCAAAATGATTCTGATTTGGCAGTGTCACCTCTGCTTTGCCTTTACTGACGTAAGCAGAGAGCTGGTAAAAATGCAAGACACCATTGAATCGGACCCAGGAAACAGAGAAACTTTTGGATGCAAGCATATAATCCCTGCACAGGCTACCATTTTGCTCCTGGGAGCCTATTCAGAACCACACATAAGCAAATATTTCTAAAAGCCATTACAAACGGCATGCGAGCTACCTGGTACAGCCTATCTCAGGAAACCTCCTCACTTCCCTGGGTTCAAATAATTCTGTTTGCAATCGCCAGAACAGTTCCTAGCCTTCACGCAGCGCAGACGCATTCCAGGGAAGGGCGAGGCAAAAGGTTATGAAACTTACTCAGGTGTCATTTATTTCATGAAAGTTTGCTGGTTATTATAATCAAATGTCAATTGTCTGTAATTGCGGCATGCAATGGAAAATCCCTACTTAGGACATGTTCTGCCACTTGCTGGTGAAGTACACTAACCCTCAACAATGAAGCAATACTGTAAAAATAGTTTTGACATGCAAGCAGGTCCAGGAGTATAATTAACACGTTTATTTTGATTTATTATTTTTTTTCTTATGGTTTTGCTGTAAGGAAACCATGCTATATTTTAAAAGAAAGGTTCAGAGCAGAATTGAAGAATTCTTCCTACTCAGTTCATTTAGTAATCTAATTATTAATAACACTTTCTGCTTTGATTGCCTCTCTCTTTACTTAGCTTCAGAAACACAGATGAATCGTGTGATAGTCTCGGAATACACGAATGTATTGGTGGCTTGCAGAGTAAGGATCAGATAGTAGAGCATAATTTGAGCTCACCTCAGATGCTGTTATAAGACAGTATCCTCTGATAGGGAGCTAGCATTCAGAACTTCGGCAAATTCAGCAATAACTACTTTAATCCAGAAGGAGTTATTGTTCCACTTGAGGAAAGAGGAATAAAATTTGGTGTATGAACTCTGACTGACTGGGTGTTGGGCTGGGTGGGGCAGGGAAGATCACTCAGTATTTTAATCTTTTTTTCTTTTAAATGAAGCAAATTAATGGATTAGATACACATGTAATAACCAGATTATTCTGGGGGGTTAGAGAAGTGTGGAAATGGGGTGACAATGCTAAAACTGATTAAGTAAGTTCCCAAAGAAAACTTAGAAAAATTTCCGGTAGCGGACATCTTTTTAGCATAGCAGGCTGTGGAAAATAAAAGCATAATGACAGTTTACATTTTGAAGCTGAGGATAAAGAAATTCAGATCAGAATCTAACCTCTGGGTCAGTTTATATATGGATGCAGTAGACTTGCCATCACTTGCAGCTTGAAGTTGGGGCTGGCTTTCTTTCTGAAAAGATGCTACAGTTCAAATAATCACTGTGGGCTAGATGCAGAAATCACACTGTGCAGTTCTATGGCTTGTTCTGTGAATATGGAAAATTGTCATCCATATCTAGCCTTAAAATCTTGGAATCTTGTGGAAAGAAATTAATAGTATCTCAGTAGTCAAGTAATCAGGGTAGTTTATGAGAAGATGTACTTGAAAAATTAAGAGGGGAGAGGAGAGGAAGGAATTTCAGCAAAGATTGCCTTAGCATGCCAAGTTGGTCTAACATTCTCATTAGCGTTTGTATTCTCTTTGTGCTACTTTTTTTTTATAGCTGGCCTACCGTAGATGAAAATATATGCAAAGAAAATGTGCAAAGCTTCCTTAAGCCTATGCCTGAAGAACGCTTACAACTGAAATTATCTGTACTGACTTTAACTGGCATGCATGTCATAAATACCCAGGTTTTATGCAGGTTTTTATAAAAGCTGAATTAGGCAGATCTGTAATAGTTACTCCAGTGATCATATCAGCACTTTTAAACACATACACTGTCACTTTCCATAATAAGAAGTGACATGAATATGAGACACAACGGGACTTCTTTTTTCCAACCACTGACTGCATGTTTTCACATGTATATACAGTGAAGAATGGAGATAATGGAACAATCCAGAATAAAGACACTCTTAAAGAAAATGTATTTGAGTAGATGCACCTATAAAAAATATAATTACACATGTTGGTTATTTAGAGAAACCACTTATTTTGCAAAATCACTTAACTCTGGGTATTCAGATTATTAGCAAAAAAAGACTTAGTATTGTATGTATTGGTATAATAATACACTTTTTAATATTTGCTTGTAGAACTGTACAACAATAATACAAACACTATTCGTAGAGTTAACGTTTTCACAGCTTGTACTGTCATTATTTTAGCTGTTATATTACAGCTCTCCTCTTTACCATCTGCATCTATTCATTTCTTTGGACTCCTGTAACTTCATTTTAAACAACCCTGACCTTCATTAAATGACTTGGTTAAGGCTGATTTAGGGGCACAACTTTATACTTTTTAATACGCACGCCTGCAGGAAAATTGGAGAAACGCTATGCAAAGGCAGCATTCAATTTAGTTGAGAGAAGAACAAAGTATTATGGTTTTGGCACAAATATACAACTCTACAGTCATAAGATGGAGAATAATTGGTTAGCAGCTCTTCAAAAAAGGATCGCAGAGTTATAATAAACTGCAAGCTGGACTTGAAATAACAGTACTGGAGCTTTGAGAAAGATTAAATGCAGGCTGAAATTTTCATGGAAGACATTTCAAGAAAGCGCCTCATAATGATACATTTCATACACAGAACACAAAAGTGGTTGAAGTTCAGCACCCAATTGGCAAACTGCAAATTATCTTCAGAGTATATTAATGGCTACACTTAACAGTTACTGCAAATATAGAGGAATAACATGAGAACTCAAGAGAATACACCCCTAAGTAGAGAGAGAGACACTAAGTGACCATAAATGTTTGGTATACTACCCAACTTACAGGCAAAATGTATTGTGCTACAAAATGCACTGAGTTATTGAGCTAAGAATGCATATATTGGCTTGCACAAAACTATAAGAATCTGATCCCTGTCAGAGTCCTTGCAGGGTGGGCATCTACCTCTCTGATCAGGTTGCTCGATCTTTGTAAGCACCAAGAGCTCACTAGAATCGCATAACCTGGGGAGGTGCAGAGCACAGCAGCTTCGGGGAATATAGCGAGCAAAAAGTATCATTCAGATGTCCAGAGAAGATACAGAGAGGAGCAAATATGAATTTCATGGGCTTCTTCTCTTGAATGTGTCTCTATGCTTAAAATAGTTATGTATTTCATTTTTTTTATATAACATGAATAGTTGTATATAATTTTTTATGTAAAAGGACAACAACAAAGTTTAGAAGAAGATCAGCTGGCTCATGTTTAGACTGATAACTCAAATTTCACATGCTCCCTCTGCATCCAAGTTTGCTCAAACTTCATCCACATTGTTTTATTTGGGTTTAATGTCAGTCCCACTCTCCTAAATAGAAACAATTAAAACGGGATGCCACAGCACACACTCACAGACACCAAGATCAGCTGAATTAAGTCAGCATCCATCTCTGAAATATCAGAAATGCCTGCTAATAGTTAGCGAAAAAAGTTGCATGAAATGCCAGTATGCATAATTAAAAGCTCTACCGAATGCTTGGCAAAACAGCGACCATTTCTCACAAAAAGCTATAAATAGAAGAAATACTGAAAGAACCTTACCCAGAGGGTCTTTTTAAATGCCCGATCTTTTATATGAAGCTTTATTCATTTATTTGAACCAGTAGGATACAGAATATACCTTGCAAAGCTGATTAAACTTCACCATGGGTCACACACCCAGCTGAACAGGGGATTTTTTTTCTTGCCTCCCAGATCAGTTCACATGAATATTACTTTGCAATAACAACTTTGGAAATGATCTAGCAATACCTGGGAGCCAAAGAGCCCTGCAGCAAGAATGGAAACAGTAATATCCTCTCCAAGCAGACCCAACGATTGTCTGGTGAGATGCCAGTTTTCTGGTGGAAAGTACCCACATTTTTCTGGATCGGCCTGCATCTCCAACCCCTTTTCTCTTCCTGCCCTCTGGCTCAGAAACCCACCTTCTCCCTGGTCCTCCCTCCACAATACTGCCTGCGTCAACACAACTTCAGAGACTCCCAGGGGAGCGTTTTGGCTGCGCTCTTGGAAGCTCAGTGCTGAGCCGTGGAGAAAGCAGCTCAGGAGCCGCTTCGTGGAGGGTGACTACGCCACGCTCAGCACTATTGGGGCACCTTGAGGTCTGCTCTGAAGGGGAAAAAACTGTCAACAGCGCAGGAATGGCGCAGAGTTTGCACTCTACTCCCAGTACTCGAGCTCCACGACTGCTGACCGGTTGAGACCAATCCTGCCGGACCAGAAGGAGAGGGACCCACTCAGGTGTTTGGTTTCATCACGCGAAGAGTCCCATGGAAACCAATGCAACTCCTTCCTACAGCACGCTCCCTCATGCCCTCCTGAATACTGTTGAGGACACTGCAGGACCGAACACTAAGAGGGAAAGTGCAACTTATGACATACCGGAGGAGAAGATCTATGTTATATGCACTATTGACACTAGCCTGGAGGCACATTAAAAGAGAGAAGACTCACCCAACAAAACAATGAGAGCCCTGGGAAGCTACAAAAGGCTTAAGGAAAAATGACAAGCACCAGTGGTAACAGAGAACTTGAGGTGATCGAGGACGACAAACTACATGTGCATTCACGATGCGATGTATCTCAGAGAAAAAACCCAAAGATAGCCCAGTATGGTTTTGCAGTGTGCATACTGAAACACTGCTTCATGGAACAGACAACAGAAAATCTGTGCAGGAGAGAACATCGCTTGAGTATTGCATTTATCTGGGAATTGCTGCCTTGGAAAAAGCGTGGACAAACATGAGCCAACCTGATATGGGTTTGCCTGACAAGCAATTTTAAAAACTGGATCCAAAGTCTATTACTGGGACCTGCCTGGCTCCAAACCCAGCCAAAGTACATACAACGTACGCTTGCTCTCAAGTGCATCGGTGATCTCACTAGGATTTATCGTATTGTCGGGGTCAACTACGTGCTGTGCTAGGACAGGGCCTGAAACCCCAAGGAAAGACCAGGAAGTTTTCTGAAGAATATGTATGAAACCATTACTGTGACTGAAGAAATTCTTTCCACCCCATGGATTTCTTTTCCAGTGCCTCCAGCTAAATGAAAAGCAGACAAATTTTCAACTCTTTCAGCACATTATAATTAGAGCCCATTTCATCATGTTAAACATCCTTTAGTCAAATAAATGCTGATTTGATCTGCAGCATCAACAACAGCAATGAAGTTATATAGCAATCCTCACGCACTTTGCTTCCAGTTAATATTGTGCATGTTCCCATGACCAAGGCCAAGGCTGTGAGTGAGAGGCTCAGACTGCCACCCCAGCACCTACAGCGCCCGCTGGCTGGGTCACCACGCTACCCACAGGTCTTACTTATTAACATTCTCACACTTCTGTACCAAGTAAGTCCCACATAAGTCTCCGAGTGCTGAAAATGGATTACGATAACTCCTCCTTAACTTCTTTTTTTACTTCTATTTCATACTCTCTAATAATGTTTGCTTAGTAAGATATTAAAGGTGCTTTACTTCCAATTTGCTGACATAGTATGGAATCTACAGATACCGAGATGAGAGCTAATAACATTCCCCAACTTTTAAGTCCACATGGTGTGCTTTTAAAATAAATTTGGATAGACAAACCCTTACTGCCTTTGTGTAGAGCACTATTATTGCACTGAGGAACACGCTGGTGCAATTGCTAGCTTGATAGACTGTTTATGTCAAACCTGATCCTGTAAAGCGTTTGTACAACAAAATCCTCCTGAATACTTTGGAAGTTCCCAAAGAGAACTCCTGCAGGATTTGAACTCTTTTAAATACCTTTATTGTACTGTGTGTCTATGATATGAACAAAAGAATACCATGTGAGCGGAGAACATAGCACATGATTTCTATAGCTAAAAAAAGTGAAAGGAGGAATTTGATGGCCATTACAGACCTGTAAGTCTAACTGGTGCTGTGGCAAACATGTGGAAGTAGATAGAAAACAGTATAAAATGCAGTTAATATGGTTGATTAAAGCAGGGCCACAACAGACTGACTGCTAATCTTTCCCTGAGAGCTGATTTTCTTGACTTTGGAAATGTGGCAGATTAGTGTCAAGTCCTCTAAGGTGTCTGATACAACGGCATGCAGGAGTTTACTGTTTTCAACTAGAGAAGAAATGGATTAGCAAAATTATAAGGCAGGTAAGGAGCTGGCAAAAGGGGAAGTAACAGCATGAAATGCTGAAAGGGAAAACTGAGAAACCTTAACAACCTAAAAGAAACTTGAGAGGTTATGCAAAGCCTTGAGAACTGGAATAAAAGTAGTAAGAGTAATATTTAGTAGTCCAAAGTGAAGAATCTCCACTTGGCAGGTGACAACAAAGATTTCTGCTGTAAAAGCAGCCAGTTGGAAGAAAAAAAGTAAAAAAAAAAGAAGTTAGATTTGAGTCTGCACCTACATTATGAGTCAGTGGATTTGCTTGGAGCATCCCTCAGCTGTAGTACCCCATCATACACTGCTCCCTTCTGGCCTACGCACACAGATTTCCATCCAAAAGAAACAAGTAGAGAGCACTATAGGCGTGGAAGAATGCATTGTTGGTTGTCTCTGGACATAAAAGTGGAACGCGTGTTTGGATAAAGCAGCTGGGAAACATGTTGTCCCCCTTTATATTTATATATGTGGAATGGTGGTGAGCTACCAGCATGAATGACCACGTGTGCCACTGCCAGAATATGAACTTCCTGGTCAATCTGCTTCAAAACTGTTTCTTGTCTTCACAGTAATTTGCATTTGTAATTCTAGCTAGAAATGACATACGTGAAAGCCTGTTGCTCCAGAGATCAAAGTTAATTGGAAACACCCTGGATTTTCAACGGTACATTATAAGGAATGGCCTTAGTACAGATTCCAAAGAGCCACCTGGAGCAGCCCATCGAGGCACGCCGCTCCGGGAGCACTCTGCAGGGCTTCAGTCTGGCTCCTCGCAAACTGTTTACTGGGGCTCACGTGTGCATTTGAATGGACTTTTTTGGACCAGCTCTAACACTGAACTTCAATATTCAGGATTCCCTACATAAGTGGTTGTTGCATGAACAAATGGAGATTACTGGAGCATTTGCTGCCACGCAAGTTACCTGTGCATACAGCTGGGAGGTGTTGTGAAAGTACTACTGGCATGTGCATTTGGCTATGCAAATGTAGACATTTTATGGGGTTCATCTAAACATAGAGAGCTCTAACTGCTTGCCAAGTCCTAGAAAAGACGTACAGGTTAGTGTATCGCAACCCTTGATGGGAACAGGACTATTCCTTTCTATCCACTGATTGAACTACCTCTTCAGTTAATGTAGGAATAACTAAATGTTACAAGAGAAAAAAGGGATAACTAAGAGACAATGACACACTGCATAAAATGTCCTCATCTATTTTTTCCCAAGCTCATCTCTGATAGATATCTATATGTTGGCCACATGCCAGAATGGGCTACATTGTGAAAGACAAGCATATTTTGCATACATTGCATTGCTACACATGGGAAACAAGTTTCCTGCTCTGAATGCTACAGTCCAGGAAAACCATTTTCCTTTCTCCTAAAACCTCATGAAAGTTAGGGAAATTTATCCCCTTTCAACATCAGGGAAAAGTAACCTCAACATTTTTCTGAATTGGTAAGTCAAAGAAAAAAAAAAAACACCAAAGCAAAATTGACCACCGCCTCCAGTTCAAGTCAATAAAAATATTTGTATTTCCTCATTTCAGTTTTGAATTTTTTGTTTTGTTATTGATTAGGTAGGAGGGAGGTCAATTTAAATTCATAATTAAATTATTTCCTGACAATATCCTAATGGTTAATTTTGACAACCTGAGAACTTTTCCAAAACATTTTTTGAATAATAAACAAATCAAATGTGAAGATTTCACAAAAGTTACTCTTGTTTTGACAAACCAGAGCTTGTCTGTCCCCTCTTACCCCAAGGAAGAGGCAGTTTGTTGAAGAAATTCCAGCCCACATTATCAATTATGCAAGTCCTGTGCTTTTGCAATACCCATCTAGGTGGAGAATAACTAGTGATGTGCAATCTTGACCTAATGAGCTTGTCTCCATAGGAAACTATATATCCAACTACACATGTAAACATCACTTCAGTTTATTAATATAATCTGAAACATTGCACTGGATAACTTGAATAAATTGCTGTCATTATCTTTTTGCCTGAAACCTTCTTCTAAAAACAAAATGAAATTACTGAATAAAACCCATCCAATTACTTTTTTTTTTTCTTTTCTAATCTGTCTCTCCATGATTAAGCTAATGCTTGCCCACAAAGGTTAGCCTTGGGCTCTGTTGTACAGTCACCTCTTCTGTGTTTCAACATGTTGTGGAGGTTTTTTTTAAGCTGGAAAAAACCCCAAAAATATTGAGCTGGATGAAGTTACTAGGGTTACTGTTTCTTGGCTACCGTTGATATGAAAAAAAGATACATCATAATTTGTTAGGGAGAAACTATTCACAGTAACAGAGTAAGCCTTCCTCTATATGAAATTGTATTAGACTTTATTACTGATGTTCTGTTCTAGTCTTACCCCTGAGTGGTGTAAGGGTTAACTAATGGTTCCAACCAAGGTACAAAGAGGTGAGTTAAGCATGCCAGAAGAAATTGAATAAAATATCACATAGAATAGAATACTTTTCTGAGAAAATTAATGTGTCAAAAAATCTAGTTGATGGTCAGAACCAGAAAGGATTTTTCAAAAATCAAAACTATGGAAGAACTTTTGGCCATCCTTGGCCTTTTAATTTTTTTTCCATTTTGTCCTTTTCTTTCCCTAGTCCTCTCTCTCTCATATCCTTTAATTCCTCTTCAACCTCTTTCTCCTTCCTTCTATTTTGTCTAATATATATTGTTCTCTCCTCTGAATTCCTAGATAAAAACTTTCTTTTTGATCATTCCTTCCTTTCCATGCCCTCTCAAGTGAAAATTTGTTTCCTGTAAAAAATGAACAATTCTGGTTATTTATGAATCCTGGAGTTTCAACATTTCTCTAAATGATGGCTGGGCTGTACCTGGAGCAATATTCGTTAGCAGAATATTGTTCTGAAGACTGAGAACTAGACATTCTTCTGATATTAAATATTTCTTTTTGGCTATTCCGAGTAATTNATTAGCAGAATATTGTTCAGAAGACTAAGAACTATCCCTCTGATATTAAATATTTCTTTTTGGCTATTCCGAGTAATTTTTGAGAAAAGGCAGAAAGGGTTGGATGGCATGGTCAAAACAGTTAAATTACATGAACTGGATGCCTCACCTCATGACAGCTGCCTGTAAAGTTGTGCCCTCAGCAACAACTCCAGGAATTCACTAAAACTGTCCAAGGACAGTTTGGTTTTGAACGTTTTCCAATTATCTGTGATAGCCTTAGACCACCTCTCTTAATAAATTCAGTGGTCTGATGGACTGAAGCTTGCTATGCAAGAGCTTTCCTGGGCAAAAGTCAAGTCAGTCTTCATTCAGTACAATGAAACAGCATTTTTCAAAAGTGTATTTGTTCCTGGTTTTTAAGTAAAACTTTAGTGGGGTGTGTAGATCATATTAATGAACATATTGGAGAAGCAGCCCAAGGCCAGCCTGGATTAGGTATATTTTATCTTTGTTAAAATCAGGTGATGGAACTATAACCCTGTTCAGTGAAAGCTAGAAATACAGCTCTGAGCTACTTCTGCCTCTCTTAGTTGGCAACTGTAGTATGTCTATTATCATCTACCTAAAACAATTGCTAGAGAGCAGCATCTCACACATGTTCCCATCAATACAGAGCTACAAACTTTAAAATTATAGGTGCGTAAAAGTCCTTAAATCAACGGTGACCCCTTAAAGGTGCTTAGCAAGACTAACGTACTTGATGGCACCAGGAATGGTGGATATTAATCTGCAATTCTTGGATTTTTATTTCCTTCCACTACTTACAGACTGTTTTGAACACTGTGTTGGGTATTTTTTCTGCATTTGAAAAAGCTCCTGTAGTACTGTTATAGAAAGCAGTGCAACTGTCCCCATCTCTCATGATTTTTAGTGAGCCCCATACTAGCTGCTGCTTCCTGTGCAGTTTTACTATAAATAAAGATTGGGAGTTTTGTGCACCTTGCTGCTAATGGTGCAGTTCATTAGCACAGAACAGTGTGTCACAGAAACAGAAATCAAACACAGATCATCCCTTTTTCATTATGCTTCACGCTGAGTCTTCTATATATGCCGATATCTATGACTTCTTACCCCTTTAATAGCAGGAGTAGGAAACCATTCTCTACCTGTATTTCATACAAATAATTGCAACGATGATCACATAGCAGAAGAGATTAATATATAGTTCGGGTCAATGTTGGGTTTGTATTCACTTTGTGTATACCATTTCCACCATGGATTTAATGTGTACTTTTTTGACTCCCCCAGGTCTTGCAAAGGCTCTGAGTTAAGAAACCCTACCTTAGATCATTTGCCAAAAATCCTACAAATTTGAGAACACGTTTTTAGCTAAAAGTACAAAATAAATGTGAAAGTTGGGCATGTTTGTTAGAAAGGAAAAATAGCTACAGCTGTCACTTTAGCAGCCTGGTACAACATAACTGTTCCCAAGGATGTACGGCAGTACCACCCAGGACCACTCCACAAAGGCAAGCATGTCTTCAGCTTTTATCATGGGTGAAACCATCCAATTTTGTCAATCAAAGCTCCTCAATGTGCAAGTGAGGGGATGAATGTGCCCAATATTCTGGCACCATTCATGCCCATCTTGCTAACTGCTGGTGAATACAGAACTATATTAAGATGTCCTATATTTATGCACGCGTGCATTGAGCAAACATGCACTGTGATGATAACAAGTGCTGCCAAAATATCCTTCTTACTCCAGTCCAATCCACCAGCCTTCCCTCTGGACCTGGTTCTCTGTGTGTCTACTTTTTAGTAAAAGTGTTCTGGGGAGCACAAACTTTCTTTACTTTTGGCAGATAATTTTATAATAATATTTCAGTAATTAAGGACAGAATTCAGTTAATAACTGTAGCAAGCATTTTAATTTATTCAATCTGCTTTTAAATGTCAGCAGTGACTGCATATTTGAAGTTCTGTTGGGCAACTGGTTCCATAACCCCCAGCTATAATTAACCTGCAATCAGGATAAGACAAGTCAAGTAATCTACCAAGGTGGATCTTAATATATGATTAGAAACATAAAGCAAAAAACTAGAGTGGCCATTGCTAGCCAGCATAAGAACTCAACACCAAAACAACCTTCAAAACAAATAGGAGATGACTAGTTCCACTACAGCTTTCATCTTTGATATTTAGCCTCTACTAGGCAGAATATATTGGAAGGGACACCGGCTCAACATGAGCTTAGAAGCAGGAGCCAGACCTCGGAATTTTGCTAGCGGGATTTTGAAACCAAAAGCAGCAACAGGCATAAACCAAGAATCTCAACTCCTTTGCCTTGAATAGGCAAAAATGTTCCATCCAAAATGTTTCTTCCTTGTTTACTTTTTCTGTCCAGAGGAAAATAAAAAACCAAAACAACAACAAAAAACCCCCCAAAACCAACCCAAAAACGAGCCACAATGTTCTGCAGGTGATCTTCTGCAGCAATTTGCAGTGTAGGAGGAGACAGGAGGGAGGGAGAAGAGACACAGTAATTTTCATGTGCCTTTTTATGGGTAATCATCTATGTTATCCCCCATTGTTAGTGCAATAATGCCTATTTCACCGTCTTGCCACGCAAGATGTCTGGAGTCCTTTGAAATTCTGAGAGATAAGTCACTCGCACCTGAAGGGCACTCCATTGTTAGTTGTATCTAACCCCATTTTAAAACACTGGAACTTCTTTTTCTTCCAAGGGGAGAACAATAAATTGACTTGTTGAATCCTGACTCAAAGAAGAGAGCCACTTTCTGAATCAGTGTTACCACCTTTTGGCAATACTTGCCTTTTCCTGGCAAGTGTCGCGTCTCTATAACCATTTGAGTGCCCCAACACAGGGCCACACATCAAACATTTCTGAGCAGGGAGAATCAGATCACTAAGGAACAATGAATGCAAAAAAGGCATGAAGCAGGAAAAAAATAATCACAGTTTATAATAAACACACATTAAAATAAAATGTTTCTGTGCATTTGGGAATACTGTATCTGAACAATGTCAAATTCAGAAAGCAGAGAATGGGAACAAGAAATTTTCCAAGATGACATAAGTGTTTGGCAGTTTACCTGTGCTCTGCTCCCTCCAGACATTAAAGTGGAATTTTGTGTAAAAGCTGGGGGGAAAAAAGGTCTCCTTTATCCTTGCCTCTTCTGGTTCTTTCCCTTATATCCTGCTGTTGTAAGGAAACATCACCCTTTCAAGCTCTATCTATCTGATATTATCCTTCCAGTTGGGAATTAACAGCATTTTCATAGAATTTCAGCTGTCACCGCACTTGATTACTACAAAACATAACTGTTGAAGGGAGCTAGCTGGAAAGCGTAGAAGTTTCCAGATAAAATATTGAACAAAACAACTCACCAAAACTAGCTTAGGTTTGTGTTCATTTTTTTTATAAAAACCTATGTTTGTTCCATTTAATGTATCCAATTTCAACTTTCCAACTGGAAAACTTCAAAAGAAAAAAAAATAATTATTGTGGAAATTTTTATTTTTCAGTAATGCCCGATTTCACTGATTAAAAAAAAGAAAGGATGAAAATTTAGCAAGTGATTGCAACGTTAATTGTCACAAACTGCCAAACCCTGTGATGAAGGTACATAGGATCCTAAGGTCTGTTTAGGCACCTCACTACCAATGAAATCTACAAGTATGAAGCTTCTTGGGGTCTGTTGCTCAGGCCCTTCAGGAGAGCTGTGTGGAACAGGTTAGATACCATGACGTTCCCATGACTGCAATATAATCATGTCAGCGTACAAATGCCAAGACCGTTTTTACCTTTTTAAAGATTAGGGACTTGTGATTCCTATGGCTTGGTGAGTCAGAGACTAGAATGAAAGATCAAATTCAAATTTTATACCCAAAGGTTTAGCTAAAGAGTGGTTTAGATTAAACAGCTCTTATACAATCACAAATTAGCAAACTGCCTGCAGGAACTTCTCAGGTGATATTTTATTTTATGCTGGAGTTCAGATTAGAAAGTCACAAAGTTCCCTTCTGGCCTACCTGTGTATAGTAACCTGTAAGTCCAGGGCTGACCCTGTTCACTAAGCTTTGCTCATTATTTTCTGTTGAATCAGGCTTCCAAATTTGGCTTGCAAACCACTCCTGTTAAATCTTCTCCCTTCACCTGCAGCAGAGAGCCCAGATGTTGAAATGAATGTTTTCACTTAGGCAGATTTCAATGAGGATTAGTTTACAAAAACTGACTGTGAAAAAGACAGTTGCTGATCTAGCTTATCATAACAGTGTGTCACAAATCTGTACACTGTTGGGGCAGGGATTACCAATTTAAACTGGGATATTTTTTTTTGAGGTTGGCCCTGGAATGGTTACCTCTCTTCCAAGGTTCTAGTTTTGATAATTGGCTTGTAATTGTCACCAGCACAAACTTCTCAGGGGATTGAAATTTCAGCAATATGGCACGGAGAACTCAGACAAACATTTGATAGGCTGGAGAGGCGGGAGATAAGAAGAAACCAAAGGATGCAACACAATCTGGAAACGCAACTTGATTTGAAAATGGAAGAGCAGCAAAAATTAAAAAATCCATTTATCTAATCATGATATGCACCATCATACCCACTTGCTTTCTGTCTGCTTTCTTCCAGCCTTTCACACTCCTCTTATAAACACGAAAACACCACCCTTACCATCTTCTGTAACACACTTCATCATAGTCCTAAATACTTTAATATACACATAAACGTAGAGGGAATCTTTGTCGTTTCCATTTTGTAGGTGGAATCCTTGTGCTCTGTGTTTCTGTATCTGCTACTTTGAACTTTTTTCTGCATGATCTGCTTCTCTTGGATATGAAGGTTTCTTGCACAACCCTGTCTTTGTTTAGAAACATACCCCTGTTTATAGGTACTCTTTCTCATCCTTTTTCTGCAATTACCCCTCTCATAGTCCAGCTCTGCAAGGTGTTTCTTCCTTCTGGGCTTGGTATTTATTTATCCCTTCTCAGAGCTAGAAATTACTTCATCATGCCTAAATGCAGGACACTAGGCACATGTAGGCATGAGACCAATGCTGTTTTTTATGGGAAAGTATTCCCAGATTGCTGACTTAGTCTCATGTTACTCTTTAACAGAGATTAATGCAGCTGATAAGTTAAAATCATGGTGATTTTTCAATAGTTCTCATCTAATTTGAATTCTCCCGAACAATACACTCCTAACCTAAAATAACAAAAGACAGTCCCAAAGATGAGAGATAGGAGAATTTCTCTCAGCGCTGGACCCTATCCCATCATTCAGCAGGAGCTTTCTTGCTACTGTAGATGTTTTGTGCTTTAATATAAAATAACACTTCTTTAAACAAAGAACCTTCTCCTCATACGTTCACTTCCATGAATCTTCAACAAGATGCTTTCTATAAGATTCAGGCAAGCTTTACAAACCCCACTGTCATAAACGTAATGCAAGATCATGAGAAGATGGAGTCAGATTTGCAGGAACAGCTCATTTCACTCAAGCAATTCCAGCAGGGATCAGTCTTTGCCTTTCCTTCTCTGCATTCTGTAAATTCCCCAAGCCCAGTAATTTTCTTAACAATATGGAGCTGTTACAGCAGTCAACAACTCAACCTCCACTGAGATGCTTATATGTCTTTATTTTATTAACAAGGCAAGAAAAGGGGAAACTGAGAAAATGAGAATTCCTTTATGTGAAAACACCTGAACCTGAACCCAACCAATCTATAGAAACCAACTACCTCTATTTTAAGGTGACAAAATACTCAGGACTGTAGATCACATGCTTCTCAATTCTCTGTGCCTGCTCTCAAACTCTAGAATAAGATTAGATAACATTGATTTAAAAAAAAAAAAAGAAAACACAAAAAAACCCTAACCAAAAAAAAACAACCAAAAAAATCCAATCCAACACCACCCAGCATTCACAATTTAACCACAAGCCAGCCTTAAACCATTTCTGTTTTCTAGCCTGTACCATCACACAGGAGAATAAAAAACCTCCGGAGGATTGGATCAATGACTTTTTATTTTTAGCATGTTTTGGTACTACTTTTGTCTGAGGGGGAACTGCAGGGGAATGAATTTTTCAGAGATTCATCCATAGCAGGGTTGAGGCGGGGGGAGTGCAGTCTGAAGAAGAGTCTGGTTCCCCTTCGCTGTCTAGTTTATGGCTTCCATACATGGCTATGGAGGATAAACAACACTCTCCTTGATTTCAGTTCACTGCTGGACATCTTACAACCGTGAACGCTACATAAAAAGCAATGTTAAACGCAAGCGGGCTGCAATATGCCCATCTACTCAATTACAGGAAAAATCAGAGGACACTCCACCCACATGCTGCCAGAGATATCAACCAGACATAACATGCTGAACTGCAAGTTTAAATCAGGATATCTGGGGAGAAGTCTGGACAGCTCTTCCATGTTGGCTAAATAGTTCATTTCAAGAGCAAAGAGTTAGGCTGTTTTTCCCCTGGGAAATGATGCTTTACGACACCCTCCTACACATAAGCTCTACAGTAGCCTAACCCAATGCTGGTTACAGAAAGCCAGCCTTATGGAGCAGGATTTCAGAAGAGCTCATCAAATGCTTCTGGCAACTACTTGCCAACTATGTTGCACATGGACAACCTAATTAAATTCAATCAAGCATCCTTGCAGGTGCAACCAGGGCAGAGACCTCTTGTGCTGGGATCTGTACTGCATCTGCTTCCAGTCAAGCCCAGGATTTGCATCCAACATCTTTCATAAGCAGCATATGCACACATCACAAGACGCAGGAGACCAAGTAATGAGTTGTATTACTTTCCTTTTTTTAAGTTCACTTGATGACTTTGGTAGGCCTAGAAAAGCAGAGTTGGATGGAAACCCGAACTGAGAGGTAGACCACTGGGACCGTTATTCACTCTCTGATAGCCATGAACAGGCATAGCTGCCTCTGAAGGTGCTCGCCTAGCCACATAAGCATTCTACAATTGCTTCTTAATATAAAGGAGAAAGCCTTTTACCTCTTTTTAGTCTTTTCCCATGGCCAACATTACTGTTCTGTGATAACTCATCTCTGAGTAACAAAGTAAACAACATTACAAAATAATTTCTGAAGCCAAATATCTGATAAAGGTGATTAATGCCTCATGAAATACACAAGTCATATTTGCAATAATTGCAATATTTGAGATGGATAAGAGGAGAGAATTATAGGATTTGCTGTGAGGCTGAATTATCTACAGGAAGTTCGTGTGAATGTCACGTTACCATCTAACTCGCTGGTACCTGCCAGGAATACTCCTTAAGAGCTGGTTTATTTGTTTTCTGGATTATAGAAGTAGAACATTTAGAGCTTTGAGATATATTTTGCAAAGATATATTGTGTCAAAAACACACTCATTCATGAGAGAAACTGTATCAGTCTAGAAACTCCTGCACAAATATAGGAATCACCCCCTTATGAACAGAATTTTGGGGTATTCTTGAATTGTTGCCCAAAACAAAATTTCACAATGTTTGTTCACGACAAAGTTTGCCAGGAAACGCAGCTTTCTTCCAAAGGAAAATGACGCATTTCTTACTGTGAATAAGTTATGTGAGTATGTTCTGTAGTTTCCCAACACAATAAAAACCTCAACACTTGGCACGTGCTTTGGGAGAAAGACGACTGTAAGGTACCATCTTAGAGGGCTTCAACCATTTTCCATTATATGTAGTCCACAGACTGCAAAGAGAATTATGGATAACTTCCTTTTCTCCCTATGATTCGATAAAGAAGCTCTCCTCCCATTCATAATCATAGACTGCCTCAGTAGCTGGTTAATGCGTAATACGATAACATTTGGTGAAAGGAGAATAGTAAAGAAAAAAGTTATTATTGTTGGCAGCTACCTACTCTGGAGTTCTCATTTATTCATGTAAAATTATCTATTACATCATTTCGTTAATAATGACTGAACGCTTTGCAAGGATCGTTATAAGCTAAATTCACAACTGGAGTTGTTCTGACTGGACACAACTTAACTGTTTTGTTTTGCTTTCACAATGCCTTAAGGTTCTCTCTTATAATCAGTCACTTCTCTGGTGCTAATGAAAAGCCTTGCCGCAAATACTCCAACTTTATTATTATTCTATGACCACTCCTATACCCCCCAGCCCCAGATTGCACCAACATGAACACTGGTGGCAAACAAGAACAAACAGGGC
This sequence comes from Rhinoptilus africanus, assembly GCA_013400135.1. Lineage (NCBI taxonomy): Eukaryota > Metazoa > Chordata > Aves > Charadriiformes > Glareolidae > Rhinoptilus > Rhinoptilus africanus. The sequence continues at coordinate 146,304 of VXBO01008151.1, forward strand.
ACGAAAAAGGTCAACGAAAATTTGTTTTCAACTTTAAATGAGTATCCCTGTAAAACTCTCTCCAGCACCTGCTAAGTCCTTATAACCCCCAGAATTTTCTGTACTCCTCCAAAACAACTGTTTCACATGGAGATGCCAAGAAGAAATATCAGGAAGACGAAAGCTGGCAATGAGGAAGATCCTTCTCCAGCCACTTGCACCCATTGTGCAAAAACTCCAGCCTCCTTGAATAGTCACAGTGTAATCGGGGTTGGGGAAGGTGGTCCTGGGCAGACTTTTCCCTCCATTTCTAGTGCCAACAAGCAGAAACAGGGAAATGTCTTGCAGGTCTAACCAAGCATAGATGGGTGGGTAGGCGATATGGCTGAGCCGACACACATTATTTGGCACAAGTTAAGTCCTTTACAGCAGGCTGCACAGTCGCTTTTTTCTTAAGATGTGCTGCAGTATCCAGAGCCACTTGCAGCTATCACCAAAGAGACTGCTGTTTTAGCACATTCAGACTTTTACCCACCAGAAGACTCAGTAATTAATGGAAACACCCTCACTTCAGCCCTTTCTGGGTGATTACAAAATCCTGGAGCAGGCAATGGAGCACGTCTATTTCCAAAGGCTGAACAGTGAGGATGAGCGCTTCTCTCCCCAGCCAACACCATCCACAAGTGCTGTGGCAGGAGATACTGACAGAAGCGGCACGGCCCTCATCTGCTTTGCTGGTGTTCCTCTCATTGATTCTCCATAATGCCCTTGAATCAATCCCCCTTCCTCCCTTGTTAACAAAGAGGGAAGCTGGTCTGAAATCAGCTTAGTCATGATCACCAGTGCAATTACACAGTGCTTGTTGAAGGGAACCCTTTGTAACCCACACCCAATCTGATATTATACTACCCTGCTCTATAACTACATACATTTTGGAAGCATTTGTCAAGAGTGACAATTCTGCTAACAAACGCTAGGGCAAAGGAACATTAGAAAAAAAGCAAGTACAAAAACCCGCAGTAAATGAAAAACTTGGGAAATTATCATCTTTCTTTTATTTTTAAGGAACAAATAATCTTATGTGCATCAGGAATAAATGGAAATCAGCCTCCAGCCTTCACAAATGAATAATCATGTATAGAAAACACAGTGGTTTTGTTAAAAATAAAGATGTAATTTGCAATTAACTAAGGAACAAGAGCTATTTCTTCTAAAGCCAATCTCATGAGGTTTTTAAAACTGGCATATTCTGATCTCATCTGTTTCCCTAAGAGCAGAGAAGCCAATCTTGAGCTTTCCTGTTGTAGATCAAAGTGACGACTACAAGTGTTAGTAAAACAAAGTCTCCCCTAATGTCAGGCAAAACAGGATAAAAAGCAAACAAGCAAAAAATTCAGCTCAAGGATATAGGACAAAATGAGAGAGTACTTCTGACATCCCAAGAAAGCTGAACAACAACTAAATCTTGGATTTCAATAAATACAACATTATTATGATAGGAGACTGGTTACCGTATATGTGTCAGCTCTCTGGGGAACCCAATTTTTATTTTCCTTCCTGTTCAAGGACAGTTGTTCATATATTTATTTGCATTGCCATAATGCGGAGATGCAGGCTGTGATCAGAGGTCCATTGTGTAAGGTGCTGTACACACAGTTTATCAAAACAGCCTCCGCTTGAGAGACCCTCCAGTCTAAACAGGGAAATTCTAGAAGTCCCAGGGGGAAACAAGTGCTTGTAAAGCTTCCAAGAGAGGACCAGAAAGACTCTGGAAAAGCATCTTTGGGTGGCATTTCAGACTAAACGGAAATCTTGATGTTCTCATTTCAGTGATATATTTCCTTGGGCTTGTGTCATTAGAAGTCTTCCCTGGATTTTCTCAGCAATTACATCAAAACAGTTTCAGATAATAAAATTTAACTGAGGCTCAAAGTTGTGTCCATAGCCAAATTTAACCAGAGTTGCTTTCTCTCAGAGAATTCATTGTTTAATTACGCTTCACAATTCCTCCTCAAACATCAGGTGACAGAAATTCCTCATCTGCAAACATTACAAACTCTAATTCCCTCCACTACTTGGTTCCATCTTTCTTGAAGACTAAGGGAACTTGGAAAAACAGAGAAACCTTGTCCACATGAGTGACTGCCAAATGCAGGAGAGAGCAATAAAACGTTTTGAAGTAAGTCCACCAGAGTATTTTCAAAATTAAGGCCTGAAATATCTTGAGAAGGACACCTGGAATAGCCTTTTCAAAAGAAAATTATGCCCAGCTGTGTTTATGTAATAAAAATGAGCAAAAGAACAAAAGGAGGTGTGTTCTTATACTTACTATCTTTCACCCATTCAGGGAAAAAATGGCTGTATATAAGGCACGATGAAACGTCACCCTCTAAACAGAACTATGTACTGGAGAGAGGAGTGTGGGTATTTTAAGCAGAAAAGAAATAAATGGTGGACAGGACAAGGAGAACAAGGAGCACATTACTGGGAGTGACACTACTGGAGGACATATTCCTCCTTTTCTCTTCCAGAAAACATAAAGGCCAAGAAGGAAAAGAGGGGAACACAAAAACTCAAAGGTAATGCCAAGGTGATGCTAACCTTCACATTCATAATGAATCAACAGCATTTTGAAGTCCTTCATCTTTGAGCCTCTTCTTTCTTTACTCAGCAGAGGCGTGATCCCCTTGGTCTCTGCATGAACATCAGGACTTCAGGACTCTCCAGGAGTCTGTAAAAAAAAAAAAAAAAAAAGAGAGAGAGGTTGATTGAAAATATGCTTATTCTTGGACTGTGTGGTTGGCGGAGTTACATCACTTAAATGTGATTTCTGCTAAAGTTGCTGTAGATCTGCACTACATTTCCACCCTACATGTTGGCAAGAAATGAAGATCTTATAAGGAGTACTACTGTTGCTGGACGTGCTGGAGGACAAGGTGGGAAAGAGAAGAGGATAGAGTAAAAACGAAGTGTGTTTGTCACCGGTTATTCAGACCAAGCAGCATCCCCTTAGCCTTCCATTGAAAACATAAGTAATACACATTTATATTTCTATAGAAATACTGCTGCTAGATTAGTTGACAAAGCTCTGCCATGGAAATTTGTTGAATTTTTGTAATTTAAAGGAGAACAAATTATTAAAGAACTCACAGGTAGTACTTAACTGATAGAAGATGTAAAGTAAATGCTAGTCATTTTACCACTAATGTAGTTGTTAGGTCCTGATCTTATATTTTAACATTTGAACACAGTAAAATTACTTCACTGAAGTCAGATTGCAAGTGTAAGCCTTGCTTTTCTTTTAAATGAAAGAACAGCATAATCTACTTTTGCACTGGTAGCTGTTAATACCACCACGAAGAATTTATTTTTCCGTACACCACCTCCTGAGTTGTAAAAAATGTTAATCCTTGCTAGAGCTGGACAAGCTAATTTTGTAAAGAGCAGAACATGCCTGACTTAGTAAAGGAATTTCTGTTTTGAAGCTTTCAAATCTCCTGTTCACCTTCCTGTCAATCACTGAAGTGAATCGACCTTTTAGTGGAAGCAACTTCATCTAATCTTAGTGAGAACAAACCCAGTATAAGAAAAGCTAGTTCAACAGTATGGCAGCCCAACACGCCATGGTGCAGACAGGAGATCCTAAATTCTTTACTTCACAAATGCCACTAAAAAAATGCACATAGGTGAAGAGCAAGGGGAAAAGACAGCCCAAAGGTATTTGAAGGAAACAAGATGAGGACTGAATAGTAGGGAAGCTGACAATGCAACCTGGCCAACTTCATCACTGTCAGCTTCTGGTAGCTTTCCATTTCCAAGAAAGGAGGAGACTGAAGAGTTATTGGACAAGATCAAAATCATATAATCATAAAATGTTTCGAGTTGGAAGGGACCTTAAAGATCATCTAGTTCCAACCCCCCTGCCCTGGGCAGGGACACCTCCCACCAGACCAGGTTGCTCAAAGCCCCATCCAGCCTGGCCTTGAACACTTCCAGGGATCAGGCATCCATAGCTTCCCTGGGCAACCTGTTCCAGTGTCCCACCACCCTCACAGTGAAGAATTTCTTCCTAATATCCAATCTAAATCTACCATCCTTCAGTTTGAAACTGTTACCCTTGTCCTGTCATTACACTCCCTGATGAAGAGTCCCTCCCCATTCTTCCTGTAGGACCCCTTTAGGGACTGGAAGGCCACTATAAGGTCCCTGGAGCCTTCCCTTCTCCAGGCTGAACAGCCCCAACTCTCTCAGCCTGTCCTCACAGCAGAGGTGCTCCAGACCTTTGATCATCAGCAGATTTGAAAATCTGCTAAAGCATTGTCAGGTAGGTGTTTTTATAAATTTTGTCAACAACAAATTCCTAGACTGTAAAGGTTTTACTTAACACGGATGCAATATCCCCTCAAACCAGTTGCTGAGACCTGTGTGATTGCAGTTATTCTTAAATCAGAGGTTTGTTGCGTTTGGTGGTTTGTTCGAGGGGTTTTTTTGGCTTTGTAGGGTTTTCTGGGTTGTTTTGGTTTTTTTAACTTGAACTCTGAATAGCAAATTCAGTCTAAAATATGGTGCTGAGTGCTTAAGCAATTTCCCTTCAAGTGAGGTTAGATGCTTGTCTACAGATTTGATCTGAAGCAACAAATTCTCAAAATTTTTTAAATCACTATGAAAATAACTGACATTTTAACAAAGCACTGATGAGGTGAGAACCTGGAATTTCTTAGCTGCAGTCTCTCTATTACTTCATGTCTCTTCATCCGACCATGTTATTCCTCCCTGTAGCATTAACTGAATCTACTGTAAAATCTATACAGTAGACAGAGAAGTCCTTATGTTTTGGATGAGGTGTTTTAATCTTGGATATTTTTTCTCTGTAGTGAAGTTTTAAGGCTTTGAGGAACATGCAGCCTTTGTTATGACTCACACAGGAATAAACTTCAACTCTAGATTTACTAAATTAAACCTGTTATTGCCAAGGATCACAATGAAGAGAGATATTTATTCAATATGCTTTTTACTAGGGCCAAGGACTAAGGTCACGGTTTATGGTTGTTTCTTATATAGTGAACATCAAATGAAAGATGCAAAAGGATTCCATTTTAAGACAGAGTTAAAATGAGCTATTTACTAAAAGCTAGTGTGTACTGTATTGCAAATTGACAATGTTCCACAATGTCAGTTGCTACCTATGCTGTTAAAGAAATTAAATGGATCGAGTTTCAAAAATAACCAGCAAGCTATTGAGAAATTACTTCTGCAGCCCCTCAAAATGAAGTGCCTATTACAGCTGCATGGCAGACAAGGTTAGTGTGAAACTCTGGCTTGATTACAGGCTGGATGGGAACACGCACCTCAAGTCTTTCAGCCCAAGTATGAGGTTCTCATGAGCTTAAGCCACCAAGTGAAGCTCTGCACTTCCTCCAATTTCACACAAAGACCACATAATACCACAATTTTACATTCTCCCCATACCCACAAATCAGGCTGGCTGTAAAACTAGCCTCAGTTTATGCAAAAGATGCATGAATATTGCGGACAAGTTAAGACTGCTCACAGCTTTTAGTCTGCATGGAAATAAACTATTATCTGCCCGGCTACAGATGATGGCAAAAATTTCCCACCTGCACATTTCCTGCATATTTTTGTCTTGTTATGGTATTTCTTAGACTATTATGTGGTAATCAATTACTACCACCAGGGAGATAAAACAGCTTAGACAGCTTTTACCTGGCAAGTACAGGAGAATTGCAGGGATAATTAATTAATGTTATAACATGCAAATAAAAGATACTGCTTTACAGCTGGAATTTTTCATAGCATTGTATAATTATACAAAGAATTAATCTCTGGTTCAGGAAGTCTCACAACCACAAATCACAGGAGGTTGGAAGAGCAGCACTCCTTCCTTGCCCTATCCATCCATTCTTTCCACAGGCACCCTTTGGAGACAGGATTCAAGGCTAAAAGAACCCTTATTCTGACTTGGTACAGCTATTATTTTGTGTAAGCAAGCACAACATTTTTATGTTTTTACACTATTTGCTTTCTTTAATCCAAATGTAGCTCCTGTTAGATTGCTCTTCCATAGGTGTACAACATGAAAGTGGAATAGGGACTAGAGGAAAGGCATCTGAACAGGGAGCTAAATCCCACCAATTCATACACAGCCAAGATCTGAATTATAGTAATGGCTGAATTCAGCTCCAGGAAAAATGACAGCATGAATACTGTGACAAAAAACAGCCCTAAGATCCCATTAGGAGGTCAAAAATGAAGGAACCCAAAATAGCATAGGTGGAAAGGAAAACTGAGCACTGTCCTAGCCTAAAGAATTTTTTTATATATATTTAATTTCCTTCTTCACATAAAACTTTCAGGCATTTTAGAACAGCGGCCCATGAAGAAATAAAGGTGCTTGCTATTCAGTGTTTTCAAATGCTGGGCAAACTAGTGTCTGACAGGAGTCAGGTCTGCAAAGAAATATCCAGTGGGTCACCTTCTCCATCAGCTGCCACTGTCACTCCACCTACTGGCTTGGAGTCCGTATTTTTCTGTAGGTACCATTTCTTCTAATCTCTACCATTTTACGCCAGCAAGTCAGTCTAACATGTAGGGTTTGGGATTGTTGTTCTTTTTGCTGTTTTTTTTTTTAAAGAAAATGGAGGACTGGGAAATTATTCCTCCAATTTGAAGTGAAAGAATGGGGTTTTTCCTAACCTTTTTTCTTTGATAAAAAATTCTAATCACCTCTCCATTAAAAAAAAAAAAACAAAACCAAACAACTTAATAAAGAACAGAAGCATGGAAAACAAAACTGCAAACTTGTGTCTCACAGAATCATTTTCCCATGGTCCCATCTCTCAAAGTCTCTCCTCCATGTTTATTACAGGTGCCTAATGAAAGAAGAGTTTGTGAACGTATCTTTCCCTGTGACAAACTTATTTTCTCATCTGCACATTTATTTTAGAAACATCATAGGAACAAATTATCTTTGAAAATTCTACTCCTTCACCAAATTTAGCTATAACAAAGCAATGGGTTCAAAAGTTTCCCGGAGGGTTATTCAGATGGACAGGCACACACAAGTCTACAGATACACAGGCAGCAGTTTTGGCTCATTTCTCAGGAAATCCAGAAAGAGAAGAAATCCACACTCAAAGATAGTCTGAGAGTCCTCTGCTAAATTGAGCAGAGAGCATTAAATGGTCAGGCCATTAGAGAAGAGGTGGCACAAGTTTTACGTAACCCAGCCGTGTAATGGCATTTAACCTACTGCTTAGCTGAGCACCAGCTCTACAGACAGAAGGAGCAACAACCAGGAAACCAGTAGGTAGGAGGAGACAGGGAACAAAAGGGAAGAAAGAAAAAAAAAAAAGGCTTTGCTAGCTAATCTGGTTGATTGATGTGATTAATTGCCACCCACACAGGTAGGTGTTGCTACTGTTTATTTAGCACTCTGCCAGAAACAAATGGTTGGGATTCCTTCTGGTTGCTCCATAGGCTTTGTCTGCCTGGAAGTCAAAACCAGTTGTATCTTATGCATCACCACGGACTAAACAAAACATCAGGCGTGTAAGATAAACAATCCTAAACAGCTGGATAACAGGGACACTGCTCTCCCCAGCTGCCAGGGGGACATGGGCTGGGAGTGCTAGCCATCTCTCCTTACAAAGCTCCTTCTCTTCTCCTACACCTCCTTCCTCAGAATGATGCTAGTGTAGCATTAAGAGACTCAAAGCTACGTATACTCTTGGAAACTTGTGGGCTTGAAGATTTAAAATCGTGTCCTTCACGTGCTGCTATGGTGGGCAAAGGCAAAGTGAGGAGGGAGGGTAAAGGGGGAAAAAATGACATATCAGGGTTGTTCTACTGAGAAAGAAACTTAAATTCAAGAATGTAAAAATCATGCAAAATACGCTTGGAGCAGGAATTGATTTGATTCTGGTTTTTGGTTCTGTACTCACACATCCTGCCTGGACTGAGTGTAATAGGAACAGTTGCATTTACAAAGAATAGTGAAAAAAGACTGTAAAATATTCTAACTTAGAATAAACATACGGATTTTCATCCCACAAATAGAGAGTTAAAAATGAATCTTTTCCAACTTTAGTCATGTGTGAGAAGTATATTTCCAAAACATCTGTGCAAGTGTGCAAAGATTCAGTGACTGCTCTCTTTCACTCACTGGCATATATCAAGATAAGTTACCGCTCCTCTGTCAATTAAAGCAGTTATCATTTCGAGTATGGGTAATCTTTCTAGAGATCTGATTTATTCTCACCAGTTTCCACATATTAAACACAGCAACAATATGCACCAAGGAAACAATAATAGCTAGAGACATGTCAAACATTTCCCTAAGGTTTCATTTTCAGTCTAGCTAGGGACATTTTTTCATCATGTCAGGAACTCCCAAACTCTCACCAAGTCTGTGAACACAAATCTCCTTTAGTAACACACACAGCTCCATGTCTGCTCTCAAGAAGCAACATGCACACAGATACTCCGCTAGCGCAAAAGTAAAATCTAGATTATAGGGAAACATAGTTTCGGTCAACAGTCAATGGCTTAGAAGAGAGGTGACGCGGGAGAAAGAGGTAAGTTGATCAGCAGATCTTTTAAAAAAGAGAAGCCATGGACAGAGCTTGGAGCACTTTGTGTCATGCTGCTTCAGTGCTTTATCTTGGCCAGGGAATATACCGAGTGCAGCTTTCCCAGCTGAAAATAGGTGTCTATTGTTTTCACTTTTGGTAAGAAGCCAATTAGTTGTCAAATGGGATCACCACAAAATTGTTAGTGTGCATGGCAAAGCAAAAAATACTTTACTCACACGTTCACTTTGTCAGAAACAAATTATAATACAAGAATTTCCAGTGAGGAGTGGGCAAGGAGTATATCCTTGTTCACAAGGCAATCAAGATGCAAACATTTATGCTAAACTGGGCTTGAGTTGATGCAGAATATGGGTGAGGATTTACAGAAGAATGGTCTGTAACACTCAGAATAAGCATGACACAATGTTTTTAAACACTACAGGACAACTCCTCTTACATAATTACACCACCTCTTGATGAGATGCGTAGCACCTGGGATCCAATATATACACTTAGATGACAAGATTTTTCTTTTTGTTCTCAGCAATATTTGCAGAGCACAAGAATAAAACTGCACTGTCACGGGTGCATGAAGTCAAAGTTGCACAGTACCAGATAGGATAAATCTGCACTAGCACTGACCAGCAACAACAGATCTGAGATACATCACATGCCTGTTTCCATCTATTAGCATTGCAGCATTCTTTCAGTATGTAATTAACACCGCTTACCTGTCTTAGCCAATATCTGTCTGCCTAATATGTGGCATTAAAACTAATCACCCAGGCATCGCAAATGCCACATTTCCAGTTCAGGAATATACACTGCCTAACCACCGCATCCTTCATACCAGCCAAAATGACCATCAGCAGAACAGCTCTCAGTAAGAACACTCAGCACCTCCAAGCCTAATGAGCAGCTGTTTGGGCAAGAGTTTCCAGGCTGCCCTTGGAAACGGAGCAAGGTCAGGTGTGGCTATGTCCAGCACGCCAAGACCTATCATGCCTGTGGCTTCTGAGACTGGTCACTGCATGCGTGCACTATGGTGTAGGACGTTGAACAGCTGACACATGGCTGACCTTTCTTAATATTGCTTAAATTCTTAATCACTTGTTTTGCCTGGCCACAGCAAAGCTAACCATTAGCACCAGAGAGAATGGCTACTGAAGGCAGAGGAGCTCTGGGCTACCTCTGTAAATAGATCTCCAAAAGGTTAGCGAAGGCCAGTGAACATTGTGGTCTACCAGCTTGTCGTGGTTTACTCCTGGTAGGCAGCTCAGCCCCACGCAGCCGCAGTGGAACAGGGGAGAGAATCGGAAGGGTAAAAGGGCAAGAACTTGTGGGCTGAGATAAAGACAGTTTAATAGGTAAAGCAAAAGCTGCATGCACAAGGAAAGCTATCTAAGGAATTAATTCACTACTTTCCATCAGCCACCTCCAGGAAAGCAGGGCTCCATCATGCATAACAGTTACTTGGGAAGACAAATACCATAACTCCAAATGTGTAGCTCCCCCCCCCACACACACACCCCTTTCTCCTTTCCTGCAGCTTTTATTGCTGGGCATGGTGTCATATGATATGGGATGTCCCTTTGGTCAGTTGGGGTCAGCTGTCCCCGCTGTGTCCCCTCCCAGCTTGTTGCGTACCCTGAGCCTACTCGCTGTTGGGGCAGAAAAGGCCTTGATGCTGTGTAAGGACTGCTCAGCAATAACTAAAACATCCCTGTGTTATTGGGACCATTCTCCTCACAAATCCAAACCAGAACACTGTGAAAGCTCCTGTGAAAAAAAATTAAGTCTATCCCAGGCAAAACCGGTACACAGCTGAGGGAGTTCAGGAAGACCATATAATTTGCCCACGTTGAATAAACAAATCCACGGCTACATCAAATCTAGATGTGATTCTTCCACTCCACTATTGTATATATCACACCATGCACAAACATCTCTTAAATCCATAGCATCAACTTTTGTTCCTAGCCAGACCTGCATTTCCTAAGACCACCACGTCTGTACAAGGCTACGCCTGCCCTGCTAAACCCTTGGTAGGTCCAAACTCTTCCCCTGTTCGCTGAGCTGGTGTGTCTGCTGGTCAGGCAGCACGCCCCGGCTGAGAAAAACCTGCTTCAGATTTTGCATTCAGCCACAATCCCTGGGCACTGCTGTACCGGGCCCTTCCACAGAGGCGACAACAAATCTCTGTGAATGCTGATGGAAGGAAGAACTTGAATGCTGATGGAAGGACTTGTTCTTACTGCAGGTACTGTACATGAAATTAGGATGAGGGATACTCCACCTCTTGGCCAGGCTTGGCCGGAGATACCCAAACCGAATGATCTTTTCCTCGTATACATCTCTTTTATGTTTACCACAAGCATATAGTGACACATACGTTTACATTCTCTTTACAGCGGTAGGTACCATGTCTAATGCTCCTTTCCCACCATGTACACAGCTGAATGTGTATAATACACAAGGCATGCCATCCAAGTTTATTTTCAGTTACTTAAGAGGATGTTTCTCCCTGAGGCACAGTTTCTGTTTAGCTTGTTTAGATGCCACAAATCCAAACCCTTGGAAAAAAAAAAAAAAAGAAAGAAAAAAAGATATAGTTGAAGAGCATAAACAAAGCGCTGTGAAAGACTGCCCCTGGGAGAGAGCAGATGCATTGCAATTTTAAAAATTAAAACTCCTGCAACCAGTTTGCCAGTTCCTTTGATGATGAAAGCGAATTTCATTAAAGTGACAGCAGTTGATTTCCTGCAACTGCACCGATGTCTTCCTACAAAGCAAGGCCAATAAATAAGTATATATTTAAAGGCGAGCGGAATCGACATGCCGATACGGCATCAAGAAAGGTATCGGGAACCTCTGCCTCCCCTTCCACAAACATTCTTGTGTCAAGGCTTCCTTCCTGCAGCAGGCTCACCTTCACTAATATCCTCCTGCCTTTGCTTTTCTCTCAAGAGCAGGTCAGAGGAAGGGACAGTCTCCTCTAGTGTGGTGGGTTACTTGCTCTTATGTACCAAAATAGTAACTTGTTCAAATGACACAAAAGAAAGAAAACATCCTTGCATCCTGTCCTGCTGCCAGCTTTCAAAAGGCAATTAAACATCCCCCTTTTTCAAAGAGTAGAGTTCTCCAGGATCATAGTGTTTGAGCTCTGATGTTGTCAAACAACAGGGGGTTGCTTAAGCTCTGACTGACCTTTCCAAAGACCTACAAGCAATTTAATGGGAGCCCTCCTTAGTGGTGACAGAAACGTCCCATTATCTGCTTCCTATTGTCAAGATTGCTTAGGGTAATGGGGAACTTTGATTCTCGTGGTCACGTGGGCAAAACCACACCACTTCAGGCAGATTCAGTCACCCTCATTTCCAGAGCAAAGAAAAAGGTCTTCTCTGCAAAACTTAGTGACATCTTGATTACATAAATTTTATTTCCCTCCATTTTCTTCTCTTTGCCTGCTGTTTCTTTCTCATGCTCAAGAATTTGTAATACCTAAGTGCTATAAAGATCCAACCCCACTCCCAAACTAGGAAGTCATGTGCCCCAAGATCACCCGTCCATCTCAGAGCTGCTGATGGGTGTGAGTGGCTCTGAAAGATCTGCCTGTCAGCCAGGTTCTGTTGGTATCCAGCACACCACGCACCAGTTACACATATCCTATATGCAGGATGTTGCAGAGATAAAGGTAGAAGGAAAATCGAGTAGGCTGATGCTATGCTGGGTGAGAGCTCCTTACAGCAGTAAAATTTCCTTATTCCTTTATAATCAACCAGAAATATCAAAAAGCACTAGGGAGCAGAATTCAGCTCAAAATTCACCCTACAATTTGTGTTTAGTTTCCTTTTCTTCCCTTTTTTCCTTCAAACAGAGAAAATAGGAGTCCAAAACCAAATGCTGGGTCAAATTCTGCAGGCTGCAAAGCAGTAAACAACCCACTCAATCCAGGGGAGATCTGCTCAGTTAAGAGCCGTTAAGTCTAGCTCTGTTTCATGACTTTATTGTTTGCTGAAAAGTCCCTGGAAGGCAGCCTCCCAGAGAATCAAACCTTCACAGCTGACACAAGACGAAGAAGTTAAACTTTTGCTGTTCCTGGACTCACTCAGGCAGGACCCTTTAATGTGTAAAGTGAAAATAAGGCCCTTGCCGTGCCAACCAACATTCAGCCACTTGCTTTGTCTCAAATAAAAGGGGAGAAGTAGAGCAGGCTGCTTTTCAGCTGGAGAAAGCCCCATAGCAGGCCAGCTGAGGGGCCAGCTGGCTCCAGGCAAGGCTCTGGCTTCTGCATTTTGTCTTTGCCTTGGTGAGATCATTCTCTGCGCTGCTTTCCGCTCCCTCAAGTTTTCTTCTGCTTAGCCTATGTAAAATAATTACTGGCAGGAAACCTGGCTCAGTTTTCTTCCCTTCTCCCCCAGGTATCCAAGGGGCAACAATATTCTTGGGCAATCTAGGAGTTTGTAAAAAGAATAAAACTCCCTGTCTTTAGCTCCTTCTGCCCCATGGTCATTACACAAGCCTCCTCTTTGCTCCCCTTGCGAGGTGAGAGAGAAGACACGGGGATACCAAAGCTTTTGCTGTTGGATACAGTCATACTGAGCAACACAACTTCTCCAAGCCTTTTCAACACATGCATGGTCTGCTGAGGATTAGTGAGTGTTTTGACTCAGCTCAGGTAATAATGGGAGATGCTTTAGGCAGCAGACTCCCTGCTGCTGCCTACACCAGAACCTGGGGAAGCCAAGCTTGCTGCTGTGGGCAGGGAGAGGGGGTGCAGAGGGGTACGAACTACCATCACACGGGGGCAATGGGGGGGAAAGAGCAGCCTTCCCAAAACAGCTCTTACTTCCCCCAAATTTCTCATCATACAAAAGAAGAAACAGCAGCCAGCATGGGTTTTCTTCAGGGCACTTCCCCAGCTTGGTGGCAGGAGCAGACAGGCATTAGCTCTTTTACCTTGGGCCAGCAAATTTAATTCTGCCAGACCTAGTAAAGAGACGTCTGAACTGGCCGTGCTCAAACACAGGTCAGGGTCATCCCTTGGGAGCTTCAAAAATATCATAGCAACCATAACGGCCACAACAAATTAAAGCAATGCGTCAAACAGTTGCCAGCATTTCTGGAAAGTACCTTTGGATTATGCTTCTAGCAAAACACATCCTCACTGAAAAACACACAAGTTCTGCCGTACTATGGGGTGAAGGGGTGTTGGGTCTGGTTTTTCATTTGGGGTTTGGGTTTTTTTTTGACACCAGCTGCTGTAGATTTAGAAAGGAAAGTAGTGACATAATCTAAGAAATTACTAAAGTAAATACATACTTTTTATTACCAGTTCAAAGCACAGGGTCAAGTAGCGGGCTGCTTCATAAGTTACCTGAGTGCACCCAAATGTAACACCAACTCTGAAAGTGACTTACGAACACATCAATGATTTATTGATGTGGCCCCAAACTGGGCTGTCGTCAGTACTCACGTCACTCTGAGGTAACCCCACCAAGCACAACACAGCAGTTTCGTATTAGCCCCGGGATAAACAAAGAGCACTCAGCCGATCCCATTCCCTGGAAACCCCAATTTACTTTTTATGACAACTGCAGAGGATGCATTTGTTTTCTGGAAGAAAGAAGGGTTAGCTGGCTTTTTATTATGCCTCATAAAATCCTCCTTTTCACTCATGACTGCGGGCAGTACTACTCTAACTGCTATGGAGCCCCAAAATAACACAACTAAAGACATCCCAAGTTACGTGACCTCCTCTGGACCATAGAGATGTTCATCTGCAGCATGCACTCGTTCGCCTGGCTTCCTTTTTCCCTCTGTGCCTGCATCCTAGATCCCATCAGAAGAGCAGCATGCACAAGGCCACAATAGAGAGGTTTTGGGTCCAGTTAAGAAAAAAAAAAAATCCTGGTGTGGTTTTTTTCTCTAATTAGTATGGGTGAACAACAAGATGGAAGCCAGCATGAATTTTTCCAACACCCTTCCACAACTTTATCCTCTGAAATGCGAAGAGAACTTGAATAAAGTTCTCACAAGCCTCATAATGAAAGTATCTAGATCCCACACTTAGTGGATTTCAGGTCTCTTAAGTTTATTTGATGCTTCTTAAAAATTTGGCTTGCGCTTCCATGATGTTAGCGGCAATGTAAAAAATGCAGAAACTGTGAGGTACAACTTCCACAAATACAAATGAAATCAACTGAGCTGAGCTCATTTATGGACCACTGATTTGGCACAGGGCAAATGTACAACCCAACATAAAGAATTAATGACTTTTTCTTTGTATGGAAGTCTCACAGAAGTTATCCGTACATCATTTTGGTTAATCAATATCCTCAGTATCATTCAGACCGTACCACCAAACAGATAATTTCTCTGCCATCCAGTATTTATAATTTTGATGCATTGACTTAGCTTATACTAATCCTTCCTTATGTCTCAGAAATCTGTGCTTACCTGCTCATCTTGATTTGTTATTGTGGGATTTCTTTTTTTATTTACCATTGTGCGAGGTAACTCATTAAACAAAGCCAGAAGCTGGCAGCCAGACTGTTGCTTTTTGTGTTGTGTTTTTTTGGTTTTTTTTTTTTTTTGAGGGTAGGGAGGGGGAAGAGAAAAAAAGGAATTAGCTGTGGGAAACATCAGATTCTTAACCCTTCTCACCTGATGTATAAAACTATTTTGTACATCCAACTGGTTTTGACCAAGTAAAATTATTAACATTCATGAGACGGGTTCTATCACTATTGTCTTGATCATGTATCAGTCTACAATGCAAGATGGATTAACTTAATTGTCTCTTGAAAACTAGACCTACTTTTCTCTACTCTGACCTATTTTTAATAGCTGTAGCAGCAGGAGTTCAAAGAAAAGTTGCTCTGCCTGGAGCTGCACCTTCCCAACAAGATTGCATCACCAACAGCCACAAGAACTCTACAGTCAAAGTAGCGAACTCTCATACGAGCTGTGAAATATATTCTCACACTGAAATTCATAAGCAACAACGTTAGCAGGCCAGACTCTGTAGATGGGGTGAAGTGATAAACAACCTCCTCCTTTCCCGATTGAGAACAAGAGAGTCAGATCCTCCACCCCAGCTACTGAAGGCAAAAGTCTCTCTTGCTTACAGGTGTGAAAGTAGTAGGACAAGAGGGGAAAAGAATGTATCCCCCTTAAATTAGTCTGAATACTAAGCTGACTTGCTCACTCAAACACATCTCAGCTCTACAGCCAAAGTCTCCTCCCTCATCTTTAACTTGCCATTGTGGACGCCCTACTGTTAGGCACCCAAAATCTGGACTTGCTAAGGTACACGAACACGTCAGTATCCTACAATAGGAGCATTCTGTCCTGTTCAGATGGGAAAGGAGAAACTGTGGCAGGAACGAGAAGAATAGGTGAGTATAATCAGCGCAGCTGAGCAAAAGTATGACTGAGGCTTCAAAGAAGAAGCCACAGGACATACCACAGACCAACTCTTAAGTCCATGCAAGTCAGCCGAGCTCCAGAAAAAAAATCAGTTGTGTTTCTGCCTCAGATCACACCTGATGAAGAACGACTGCATGATCTGACACTCACACTGCCATCCAGACTTGCCTCTGAAATAACCAGCTAATATTATTATTAAAATTAATTTCTCCGGAGTTGTTACATCTTGTGTATTTTAATTTAAGCAGGTGGAGGATGCCTTCACTTTTAAACATGGAGTTCTCCCCCCTCCAGTGAATCCACTCAAAGCGCAGCAATTAAAACTCCAAACTCCAGAAAGACAGATTCAAAGCAACTTTCAAGTGTCTTGAGTAAAACCCACAGGCAAAGTTCTCTACAGGGACAAACAGGTGAGATCCCATTAAAGTCCACACCACAAGTCAATTCAAGCAGAAGTATGGTGATGAGTATCCAGGCAGTGACTGGGACAGCTCTACATGTAAAGTATGCTGCATATACTGCTGGTTATGAAAGGCACGCTGCTGTAACAAGATTCCAGATACTGATATCCTGCTTGGGTCAAGTAGGAGAGTCAATTTTTGTCTTGTCAAGTGAGCTCCATTTGTAAAATTTCTCCCGAGGCCCTTGCTTCCTTCAAAAAGCTCAGCAATTTTTAATATATTCTCTTCCTTGAAGATGTATTTCTGTGAAAGTGATGAGAGCGTAGAGCACCACTCCCACCTTCTCCAAGATCGCTTTTTGGTGTTATTTTGATGCCTCGGGAGTCTCGTTTCAGCCTTATAATAACCCACTTACATATGAACAACTCGTAGTTGTCACTGAGTGATGTTTCATATCTCCAGGCTTCCCATACCAAAAAAGCTTGAGGCTTATTCTCTGTTTATGTTTCTCTGATGTGGGGTAGTGGTGCTTTCCTGTACACTGCTTAAAATTCTCCTTCCTAATAAATTGAATTTGGCAGGTCCTTACAGCTGTCTACGTGTTGTATGGGAAAGGTAAAGGCTTACAGGTGAGTGACTCAGTGATTTGAGGGGAGTGCTGGCTGGATCAAAGCCCACTGTACATACAAGTCCTGTCACCTCAGGAGCCCCCTTTCTGCAACAGATACCGCAGCCATGCTTCAGTATCAAGAGACACAACTTGCAAGCACAAGCATGCCTGCAGCTCTCCTCAACACAAGTGGAGGAAAGGAGCCCTCGGCAGTGATGGAGGGTCTCCAGGGCCTCTCATGTGGTACCCATCCATGCTCTGGGGGAAGGCGGTCATCATCTAGATATCCAGAATGAGCTTAAGATCCCTGGGTGAAACTCTGTTACCAGTCTTTTTTTTTGTAAGGGGCTGGGAGAGTTGATTTTGCCGCTAACCATTATTTGGACTGATATTAAACCGGAATATGTCTGTCATTGCAAAAATTGGCCCTGCTGTTTTGTAGACATTATTTATCTAATGCTCTAATGCTACATCTCACCACAACTAAATAATAACTGGGATTACTGGATGGTACAAAACACTACAGGGAAAGATTTTTATTCATACAGCCTTGGATCCAGCCAAGCAACAAAGAAACTTCACAGATTTCAAGCAGGAATATGGATAATAATTTAATTCTTTACTTCTCAACCTTGATTTGATTTTCCTCTTATTTTATTGAGCTTTGGTCTGCCCAAGTCCTAAGAGATTTCATTCACAGATGCATAGCCCTTAATGATGTCTACAAAATCTTCCAGATTAGCACATCTGACCTCCAGTATCTCAGAAATCATTATATTTCATATTATTATTAAATAAAATTTTCATATTTGACTAACATGTTTTCTAGAAGGGCTTCTGATCTAGATTCAAAGGAATCAAGAATTGACCAATGTACTTCCAGCTTCTTCCACGCTTCAGTCCACCACTTCAAACTGAAATGTTCTCTCCTTTGTATCTTAAAAGTAGCTGGATACAACTTTCAGATACTGACAGCTGCTAGGCCATTGATTCTTCCAGAGACAAACAACCTAATAAGCAATTTCTTGTTCCTTTGAAGGCATTAATCCACTGTATTTTATTACCTTCTACTCACTTAGTACGATGTTACTAGAAGTTCTTCTGATTCTTCTCTCATTTACATAGAAAATGAGAAATAACTTGGAAACAGTGGCATTAAATTTGGCGTGAAAACAGGAATAGCTGAGTTCCATAGTTTTTGACTGTTCAAAGTTTAGAAAGGATGCTGCATGCTACTCAGTCTGATTTGTTCAGTTTACTCTTCACTACCACAGATGTTATGTTGACAGAAAAACGTTCAGGTTTTGAAGTAAACTGCTGTGGAGAAATCTCACATACCAGCTGTTGCTTAAGCACCAGCCTTGCCAACACTCACAAATAACCTGAAAAATCAGGGAGATTTTGGCATATTCTTGCACAACTGATGTGAAAGAGATGCTCTCCTGCCTTCTCACAGGAGGGAGAACACAGCGCTCATGGGACTTGTTCTGCAGTGAAAGCGAGTGGGAGTAAGGGAGTAATCCTCCACCCGCTGCATGAAGGATTTCAGATGAAACCAGAGGAGCAAGAAACACCAACTACAGGGTTCAAAGGGACATTTTTCCCCTCATTTCCTTGGGGCCACAGGAGACCACATTGGGCCTAAACACAGAGATGCTCTTGTGTACGCAGGCATGCTGGATGCAGAGCACACTGGCCTTTGGAAGGGCAGAAAGAAATTTCCCAGCTTCCTCTAATAACAAATGAAGTTTCAGAGAGGAAGGAGGAGAAAAGCTATTTTTGCAGTTTTTATTTTCTTTTGTATTTTCATTTTCCACTGCTCTGTTGGTCCCTGGCTTATAAGAAACAGGGTTAAATTGCCAAGACAAGTCTACTTCCAGCAGTTACAAATCCTTCTGGCAATAAGGAAAACAAGGACTACCTGTTTACCCCTTCCTAAGAGGAAAGAGGATGCGTACACAAGCATAGGAATGAAAATCCCTTGGCTTTTTATCCTGAGCTGTTGAATTGGAAGATATAACTACTACAACTCCCTGGTCACAGCATAACTTCTACCACCACTTCCTTGTTACCCTCCTCATTCCTGTCTCCTTAGTTCTTGTTTTGGACTTGCATCAATCAAACAAAATACATCTGCAAAAGAGTTCTGTGCTCATGGGAAGGTGTGCACGTAGCTGTTCACCTCACCACCTCCTTCATACCCCTCTGATAACTCCTAATCAGCTGATATACGTCAGTAGCAGCAAGTGAGCTAAACTCTGCTCTCAGCCAGAGCAGTCCAGATTTACTGGGTTTGATGAAATTCTTCAGGTATAACTTCTCATCGTAGCCTTGCATATTAAGAAAAACGCTTACGCAGATGTTTACAAGCTCATTTCACGTTCCTCTCAGGATAGCACAGTCCAGCGATTTACCACTCCTGCTTTCCTATCTTTCTATCTGACCCTGCTGTCCAAGTAACATCACATAAACTACAGATGTTATACAGACTTCAGCAATCCCCCTTCCACTCCCTTCAAGATTCCTAAACAACCTCCTGATGCACTGAGTGCAGTGCACATACCACAGTAGGGTTTGTTCATATGCCCAGCTCCCCATCAAAAAGCTTTGTCTCTCTCAAGCGACTAGTATGGTAATAAATACTCCCTTATACTTGCCATGGCACTCGCAGATGAATGCTTGGGTCTCTCTGCTCAGACAGAGGCAAATGCAGCAGCTTTTGCTGTAGTCATGAGAGCTTGACGTGCTCGTGGTGCATGTGCCAACGTGCTCTCACTGGCATACGGGCATGTGCTGCCACTGGGAAACAAAATGTTTCGTAGCGGCCCAGTACACACAGATGTGAGATCCTGAACAGGTATGAAGAAAACCATACTCCAGAGGCCGACCCTCCTTTGCTAAAAAAAAAAAAAACCACAAAAAAACCCCACAAAACAAACACAAACCAAAAAAACCCAAAAACCACCCAACAATGCCCCCGCTCACAGGGCAGATCCCAAGGTGCTCACCCCTAATTCAGGTGTTTTCAGGGACCTATCCTACCAGTTACTTCACCTTCCAAATCTGCCCTTCAGCTCTCCATCCTGGCAAAACAGAGCGAGCAACCCAAGAGCAAACAATAAACCGTGACCTCTTCTACTCCATCCACTTAATACATAACAGACTTTGCATTCTTGTAAAGCCGTCTGGGGAGTTACTGGGTTTGGTTTGCGTCTACCAGGGGTTGCCTATAGCTTAGCTCAAAAAGCTATATATATGCACACAAATATATATGTACGTGTACATATATATGCTTGTACACACATATTTTTAGCTCGCCCTCTCTATATATGTAAAATAACCTAGGCTATGTATATCTGCACATATGCGTAGACAAATCTCACATAGGAAATTTCCAGCTGCGGGGTGGGGGATTCTAACAAAGAGCTGACCCTTTTGACCCCAGCATACCTGTCTTTTGTAGGAGGGGGCTGTTTATTTAAGGAGATGTTTTGTAGATGATTGTGTCTTTGGAAGACACAACTACGCATACACTGCTGGCTTTGGGCAGGTTAAACTGCAGAAACAAAGACGGGAATTTGGGTGTGAAGAAAAAAAGAGAGACTTGTTCTAACAGAAAGCCAGTGTCCTCTCTTATGTTTCACCAGCTTCACAGGTATATTGTCAAAGCACAGCTTTTCAAAGGAGCTGGTTGAAGGAAATTAAAAAAAAAAAAAAAATCTGTGTAGGCAACATGTGTGTAAACTTCCTTTAAGAACCCTGGAGCTTACAGATGCTGGAGGATACAGGAAAGCACCTGTCGACCAGCACTCTCTCACCTGATTAGAGACTTTGTTACCCCTCTGTCACCACAGAGCAGATGCTTTTTCAATGCCAGAGATCAGATACACCCATTTGAGCCAACCTGATGAACTACACAACCATCCAAATGTTAACAAAAGGGGACTTCATCACTTCAAGGAAAAGCTGCCATTCGACTTCAGATTCTTATCTGATTTGTCCCTCAGTAGATCATCTATCACCTTTCAAAGAACCGTTTGTAAAAGAAAGATCACCATCCTCCGTACCTGCCGGAGTTAGACAAACATATTGGAAGTCTTTTCATCCAAGAGAAGCAATTAATGAAAAGATTTCTCAGGCAAACCCTCAGAAAATAGAAACAAGCCATTTTCTGGAGTCTTGATTTCACCAAGCCTTTATATACAGTCTTAAAAATCTCATTGAATGAGTTTAGGTTTTGGATTTGTAACTTTATCAACATCGGTGCTTTGGCACTTTTAGCGCGCTCACAGAAATCTCAAATCACTTTGTAGAAGCTAGCAAATAGCATTATCTCCTTCAGCAGACAAGAAAACCAATGCGTAACAGACCTACAGGTGCACTGAGAATGCAAGATGGTTCAACACCCTGCAGCATCAATGTTCAATGTATTCGATATATTTTATAGTATTACAAATTTTGGGTATGATAAACATGAGGAAGAGCCTTTGCATGAAAATATGCAAAGCCACTGCTTTTTTTCTCCGTTTGAAGAAGCGTGCTTTAAATGGTGCTTCTTTTCTCAGTAGTTTCATTCAGCGATAAGCCATTTAGGCATAATGGGAACATTCAACATGCTAAAAAATGCTGTGACAGTTTATGGAAAAGGTAAAAGAGAAAAAGGAAGAAAAGAACACAAGCACTCTTGTCTTGCCTTAGGGTTCATTGTTTATCCAACCTGAATTTAACCATGCCATGTAACAATCAGCCCAGCCCAGCCTATCTCTCTAAAGACAATACACTTCACATTAATGCCAGCCAACCTGATTGCAATCACTAACCTGGATTCAGACCGAGTTTATGGAAATGGCAAACTGAATTTTACCAGAAGCAGAATGAGCTAACAAAAACACTATAGTGAGGCCCTGCCCTTTGTCAACACTTCACTCCTGTCTCCAATCCTGTGTAATGGATTTGTTATACGTGTTCCCACATAACTTCTAACTGTGCTACAGAAATTATCACTTCATTGCATCATACCAGCACTAAAGTGCCAGAAAAAAGAACTGCAGCTTGCCTATTAGAATGAAAGAGGGAGACATTAGACTCCAGGTATTATAAAGGATTTGTACAGAAACCAAGACCGGAAGATTTTGGACAGAAGTGAAAGTTACAGCTGATTGTGGCCAACTAACAGAAGTGGGTAGAATGAAAACATCCAGCCAACCTTGAAAGTAGTGAGTGGTTGCGGTAAATAATAGAGGGTACACTCTGCGTACAATTAACATTTTAGCTTTTAAAATTATTGATGGAGTTGTTCATTTGAAACATTTGTGAACTCATTTCCTTCACATATTTGTACTAGCCCATTGTCCCAGGAAAATCAGGTTAAAAGAGCAGCTCTGCCATCAATACAAAAAAGCTGGCCACCTCTGTTAATTCAAGGCTGCTAAAAGAATAAGCTGGCTCACAAATAGAGTTGAAATGAATAGAAAAAGGAAACATTGAAGGTATGATGATATTTGTTATTCCATACAAAAATCCTTGGAGGTTTTCTTTCAAAACTTGACAAAAAGGAGGATTTTTTCCTCCCTCAAAAGCTTTTCCATACAAGAAGAGTTAAAGAAACAGTAGTTAAAAGAGAAGACTCGAGAAAAGGGAACTATCACAGAAAAAATTTCCTCTTCTCTCCCTTGCTGGAAAATGGTGTTGCAAAGTTTTTTAAAAGCATAAGAAATGTGGAAAAAGGTCTTTCTCTTCCCTCAAATTCTTTTGCCACATTAAAACAAAACAAAAAAGTAATCTTTTTGAACATGTCTCAGAATGGAGGAAGAAGTATTAAATTCCCAAATCTTTCCTTCAACAGAAAAAGCCTTTTTTCTGTATTGATTTTTTTCCATCAGAAATAATATTTGACACTGTCACTTGGAGTTATACTTTTTCATTCTTTTTTAGAAAAAAAAAAAAAAGTTCCCTCATGCCTAACCATGCTTCTAACAATTTGCTCTGGTGGCCTCAGTTTGCATGCGTGAATTCCCTCCCCCTCATCCCTGGGAGAGCAGAGCGATCACTGCATCCTTGATACCTTGTGGTGATGTACATGAGGAGGAGGAGAGAAGATAGGACTATTCACAGTAGCAGCTTGGAAGTTCTGCTTAAATCTCTCTTCCCATAGACTCCTGCTTGTCTATCTCCCATCTGGACAGTTAATGTGCCCGCTTCTCAGATGAAGCAAACTACCAGCCTGATTCTGCAACTGGACCTCCATCAGACTGCAAGCACACCTGCATAGATAATGTCTTGCAGGATTTAGGGCCACTGGTGCTGCTTTTCTTGGCTTCTGTTGGGCTACACATCAGGACCGTCTTTCTTTGAAAGCGGTAGCGTTCACTGAGGAGTGTGGTGCTACTCACCAGGAGGAAGAGACTTGGAAACTAGCCTGGAATTATATGGCAATTGGTGCATCTGGGGAAGAACAGAGCTCCCGGTTTATACACAGAGCACTGGTACCTACCTCCCCCTTCCTTTTCTTTTAACTAATTTGTCTAGGGTCCTGCTTCAAAGGCATCAGAAATCTGATCTAATCCTGCCCACACCAACCCAAATTCACAGAAACACCTATTTTCCATGTTTACTAAGTCTGGAGTGACCAACTAAGAAGCACAGAAAGAAGTGAATCTGCAACAGCTAGGAATGGCCCAAGATTCCACAAAGGGGGAAAAATTTCAGCTTGCATCCTGCTGGAGAACTGGAAGGAAATAAGATGGCGCCTTTTGAACTGGCATGCCTCCAAAGAGCAATAACTGAGCTTTACTCTTTCAGTTATTCCCATTAAAATAATAAAATTATCAGAAATGTTTATTCAACAGTGAATAAAACGTTCGAATCAGATAGACTTTATCTGATAGTAAGGTAATGACTGACTACCAAATCACATGGCAGCAAAACATTTTTCATGGATGTGGTAATGTGCCCTTACCTGAAAACCTCTGATTAAACAACAGGAGGGTGGGGGGGGACCACAGATAAGAACAGAGGAGTCACGTAACATAGCAATAATAGCAACACAGAGCAGTCTCGCAGGGACAAAAAACCCTTTGGACATCCACCTACAAACAGAGTTCTGCTTCTGCTCTGCCCTGTGGTTCCGCTGCCTTTCAGTTATTTGCCCCCTGATTCTGTTCACTCGGACAGCCGAGTATGATCAGGCTTTACTGCAATTTGCCTCTGTGGTTCCTATTGCAGGCAACAACAGCTTCCACAAGACTTCTACTATTTACATAAAATTCATAAATAACAAATCTATTTGTTGCCTTACATAACTAGTATTGTGTAATTTATCTAGAAGTTTCAGTTTAGCTCCTAGAAAAAGGAAATTTAAAAAAACCAACCCAACCCTCTGTATTCTCAGGGGATATTCTTAAAAACTTGTTAGACAATTACACAGTCGTAAAGTTTATAAGAACCAATTTACTTTCTCTAAATTCAATATACACTAAGTTGCTGGCAATTTTCAATCCTATTGTATCACAGCTGCTTTAATGCTTTGTGGAAGTAGCAATTTCATTGCTAACCATTAATCTTCAAACATTTTTAGAAGCTCATAAGAGTAAGCGTGGAAAGCCACAGTATCAGAGAGCCCAGGGATGAAATAGACCCCAAAAGCTCATCTAAGCAGGATCAGCAATGCTTAAACCACTCCTGGCAGACGTTTGTCTAACCTGTTCGTTAGAAGCTGCGGTGACGAAGGGACACACAAACAGTAAGTTACTAACAGAGACCAGAGACTTCAAGCTGAGAAACATTCCAAAACACACTTTCCTCACAGAGATAAATTTCCCTTTTAACCTCTGTATAAATGTGTTTACGCAGTGGAAGATATTTGAGATATTAGCCATGAAACGCTATGAATCCCATGAGACAAGTAAATTACACCTCCCATGAGACAAGTAAATTACACCTTATTTTGGACGACGTGCGGCTCTTTCCAATTCAGCAGCTTCTTTCCTAGATACTACAAATCACAGAATTGAATCAGACATCCCCCAAGTGCCAGAGGAAAGCCTGACAGCCTGAGGTGCAGGCTGTTGGCAGAAGAGGGCGCTTTCAAAAGCTGAAGATTTTTCCAGAAGAAATGAAGTTTTGATAAGAGATCCAGACCCTGGAAATCTTCTTGGCGCTTTATATGGCAAAAATTTCACCCCATGCTGTTCAGATGTCAGTGCTTTGTAAAAGGTTTCCGTTTGCCCCACAACCAATGTCCTACACAGCCTACAGCCAGGAGAGTATTCAGAGAAAGCTAAAATGACAATTCAAAAATCCAAGAGTGAACTTTGAGAAATCAAAGAGCTACTGCTCCTACAGTGTCTGTGGCACTTTCTTCACCTGTGACCAGCTTCCTCTCACATGTCCCACACAGGTTACATTGCCCTCACAATCTGAGGGGATACCTTATCTTGCTCTACAACTACATGAAAGGAGGTTGTAGTGGTGGGCATCTCTTTTTTTTTTTCCCCAAGCAACAAGCAATAGAACAAGAGGAAACGGCCCCAGCTTGTGCCAGGGGAGGTTCAGATTGGATATTAGAAAAAAATTTCTTCACCGAAGGGTTATCAAACACCAGAACGGGATGCCCAGGGAAGTGGTTGAGTCACCAGCCCTGGAGGTATTTAAAAAATGTGTAGACGTGGACTTAGGGAGATAGCTTACTGGTGGACTTGTCAGTGGTAGATTAACAGTTGGACTCGGTGACCTTAAGGGTCTTTTCCAACCTAAAGGACGCTACAATTAGGTACATACCTAATACTCCTTTTGAAGTTAACACAAATACATCTGCAGATGTCACTTGCTTACAGGCAATAGTTATATTGAGATAAAGCTTTTGTATTCAATGCCACATATTGGTGACATCTGGAGCACCTTTGTCACACATCACGCCTCATAATGCTTGGTCATATGGTATACGCATGGTGGAGGCTGCTCTTTAACCATGGTTTCAGGTGAGATACACTACTACTTGATGAAGAAAACCAGCCCAACAGCCAACTAAAGGTTGCCTTATCTGATGCACCTACACTCTCACTTCAGCCGCACCACATCTGCGCCCAGCTGTTTCCACATCCATGGGAGATATTGAGGGGCTTTTCAGGAAGCCCAGTCTGCCCTAACTGCCAAGTGCTTTGCACACTGGCTGAGCCTGCGTTCCTCAGGAAAGGAAGGGCTGGGTTTGTAATTCCCACTGCATCGAGGCACAGAGCCAGCAACAGCCCTACAGCCTGCAGGGCAAGCCCCCAAAATAAGGCTCCAGCCTGTGCAGCTGGAGGGCCTGATGTCACTTCCCTGACACCTTCTGCTTCAGGGCATCTCTTGAGAAGGCCATTATGATGACCCAGAGTCCTGTCACATGGATCCAATTTTCAAATTGTCAGAGTACCTCCACCCAATTAATAATAAACTTGAATGTTGTTGCCATCATCTTCACCATCAGCCTCATAACCCACCTGGATTCACCAAGGTTCACCAAGGTTCACCAAGGTGAAGCCGTGAATAGGGATTCTATTTTACTCTTCGAATAACCAATCTGGACAGTTACACATAGCACAAATATCTGCTCCACTGCAAAATGCAATCCATGTTACATAAATGCATTAGCAGTATTGCAGTTATATAATACAACAGATAAGAAAATGAAGAATGACCCAAGCAAGGAAAATATGAATCAGCTTGTCCTATCAAGCAAGTAACTTTGAAACAAATTATAGCAGCCTACAGATGCCTTTTAGTCAACCAAGAATTGCTCATCAGAACACAAATAACTGGCATTTGAGTCAGAAATTTCACTGATATGCACATTGTAATATTAAGATTTAAAGAGGCTGAAGACATTTCTGTAATTTAATAAGAAAAAAAAGAACACTTGGGATTTAAGAAAGAAATTTCCAGCAATTAACTTTTCCTCTGCTTAACAGAAAAATTCCTTTTTTGGAAGAACATTATGTTCTCATCCCCAACTGGTTCCATGCACTGCTCCAAATGCTAGATATCTATAGAACAGCTCCAGCTTTGAACTACGCTAATGACCAGACATCAAGCAATTTTCTCTGGGTATGAAAACATTTTCACTCTTGGACTGAGTTATCTAAAGGAGACATTTTGTAAGAAAAAAAAAAAAGATTGCTGTATTTGCTATCTGGAACAGTTCTATGCAGAACTAGAGGACTTCAATGAAAATCATTTTGGCAAAACCTACGTGGCTTATGGAAGACTTTGCTTTCTCTTCAAGCTGGCCTTAGATTCCAAACATTTGCAGTAGACTGAAGTATGCCTGTTCTTTGATTTAGTGAGGATTAACCTCCTGCTTTGTATGCTCATCTGCCAGTACACAATAAAAAGAAAACACTCTTATGAATGACCCAGAAAAATCTGAGTACAATTTGGATAAGTCAAGGATTACAGCACACAAGCCTCTCTTGCCTGTTACGCTTAGTAATGCTAACACAGAAAGCATGATGGCTGTTAAAGATATGCTAAACATATTCTCACAAGCACAGAAGAAAATGGAATGCCCTCTATGGTTAAAATTATTATCAGTTTGTAGTGGACACCAAGCGCCTAAGGAAAAGAAGGCCAGTGATACTTTCTGGATTCGCCATGCTAACGCCATCAGGTTTCAATACCGCAAAGACTGCTTCATGGGTAGTTTCTCAGGCAATGGTGTTTCCTTATTGCACATGGATTACTGTAACACTTCTAGCATAAACTCAGAAGGGGGAAAAATGCTTTCCACAAGGCTTGGTTCTATTCCAAAGTAGAGAGAGAAAGAAAAACAGCCACTGGCCTACTTGAGTATTGAAGTCGGTCCCTAGTGATTGGAGCCAACGCGACCTGGAGTTTGTCAGTGCTGAACACAAGCACGCAAGTTACAGTGGGCTTACATGCTTGCTGTTCCTCTTGCACCTAGGAATAGTTTTTGGCCTGCTCACTTAAAACCTTGCCGCATAGCTTGGAAATGGATTCCAGGCACTGAAACTTCAATGGCATTTTAGAAACAGAGGTTTCATTTGGTTTGGCTGGGCTTGCCTGCCACGCGGTTTGACAACAGATCTCTGCTCAGCACTCAGCTGTACCTCCTACCCCCTTAAAGCTTCTGGTGCTGAGAATTCAGCTGAGCATCAAAACCAATGATTATTGCCTGTGAGAAAATTTTTCAATATAGCAGATAAGCAGAATATTCAGATGGCTGATCTGCAAGGGAATGAAATGCAATTTCTCCAAATCAAGCTGTTAGCACAAACTGCTTACCCACAACATTAAACACACTGACCAAGTATGGGCTGAAGTTAGCACTGTTTATTTATTTTTTGCACAGCTAGAATATAGGAGTGACCTGCCAAACCAGAGGATGGAATTAGCAATTACGATGTCGCTTGGCTTCACCGTTCAATATGCATGCATGAAGAGGCACGACAACAGATCCAGACGGATAACATGAGGAAACAGTCGGTGCACGGTGGGATCAGTATGTTGTGCAATTTAAACAAACACAGTGTCTAATATCAAGCAGGATGAGTCACAAGCGTGCAGACGATCTCCAAGGTTTTTCAGCAAGCAGATTGCAGATCTTCATGCTTCTTTCACGAGTGTGCAAGTAGTATCTTTAAATGCAAAACTCCATTTTTTGTGTCATGTTGAACACATCAAATAGTAGTACAGCCCTTCATGGACATGGTATTTGGCACTCTATGATGACATTTAACTTTCTGCAGTGTTGTCAGAAACAGAGCAGATCTTGCGTTGCGGCACTGTGTCAGAAAGTATAACCACTCGGCATTGCAGGGCAGCAGTATTTCCACTGCTAGTTCGATGTGTGAAATTACTTGGTAGGCAGAAACACAGTAGATCAGAAACTAACTCAAGTGACAGCTGATGACTGCTCCTTCCTATCAATTTAATCCCTAGAAATTACGCTTTTCTGGATGATAACACGCAATTCTCATTAACTCAAACCAGAGGGAAGACTGTTAACACTAACAGCAGGGCAGAACGAGAGTCTGAATTCCTAGATTTCCAACCCCTGAAGAAACAGTTCAAACTCAATTGCTCAGTCCTGAAAAAAAAAATAAAGCAGCAATGCCTCCAGTTTCACAGCTTGATTAGAGAGTATCTGACTTTGCTTATGTATCAAATACTTATTTCAAGATACACTTTATGAAAGTTTCCAGAGAAGCTGGCCCATCATTAATTGAATAAACTCCCTGTGTTCTAGTTTGGCATTCTGCAAAGGGGGTAATACACACCTGTATGTGAATGCGCACACTGATTTACTCCTCAATGTACAAAGATCTT
The DNA here is from genome assembly GCA_013400135.1 of Rhinoptilus africanus. Taxonomy (NCBI): domain Eukaryota; kingdom Metazoa; phylum Chordata; class Aves; order Charadriiformes; family Glareolidae; genus Rhinoptilus; species Rhinoptilus africanus. Next base: position 175,640 of record VXBO01008151.1, read on the forward strand.
GTGTTTGTACCCGAGTACCATGCAAGAGATTAAGAAGAGTAAATCACATAATTGACAGTGAGGGATAGACATCAAAATCCCCAAATTCACTGCCTGAAACGTCCTTGCTTAACCATCTACTACATGCTCCAGAGGCCTGTTGCATCAGTGTTTGAAAGTACAGGTCACAAGACTGTCTGGAGGAACTATGGACTGTTTCTGTGTGCAGTATTTCACCATTCATAGAAAGACAAATATTATCACTGGCTGCCCTAGTAGAAAAGCCATCTTCTGTTTTTTGTCAGCAGAGGTTTTAAATTCATTGTAAAAACTTAAAATCTTTATGCAAACTGATAGATTATTTCTAGATTCATCTAGGAGATAGGTGTTTGTAGCCTGCTGAGAGAGTCAAAGAAAGGCAATGGGTTTCTGTATGGCATGAATGTGTTTCATAGCTTTCAAAGCTTTACAACACAAGCTCCTGGGCTTGCACAGTCTGACATTATTTTATTTGGATAGCTACGATATATGCAAAAGAACTAACTTCAATCTGCGTTACCTGGATACCTAATCATCCATGGGCTACTTCAGAGATGCACTCCACCAAATACTGCTCATACAAGTGGTTGGTCTAGCTACAGTACAGCACAACTCTTTCCAGAAACACAAAGACAGCTGGAAAACCAGGGGAACAGCATTAGGCATGGCAGGCTAGGAGTCCAAAACTGTCTGATCAAGATTCAGTTTAGAGACTGGTTCTGCAATCTAGACACCATAGAGAAGATACAGTAAGACTGAGAGGGAGAGAGGAAATAAACAAACAAGCATACATGCATAAATTATATATGTAAATGCATTTAGTTTATAATAACTGCCTAAAATACTGTGTTCTCCCAGAAGCTACGTATGATGCTGCATTTCTTTCTAGGAGCACGAATTCCCAAGTTAGTGGGTAGAAGCTCGGGAACCGGGCTCTGTGGAACAGTATTTATCTCTGTTGCTGGTAGGAATCCCACTATGCTAGACAGCACATCACACACAACATGTTCTGCCGTCCTGAAACTTCACCTTTATCTTCCTAACTCTGGACTTCAGAAAACACAAAGCTTTCCTCAAGGGTTGCTCTGCTATAATTACCAGAATCCTTGGATTAAGTTCTGCCCAGTGTCACAAAAAAATCCCACTATCTTCCCCTCTTAGAGAAACAGAAGGTAAATTGAGGTCTTGAAGGCTTTTAGCACTTACTGCCTGCCCAGTTTCTTTGTTTCTTTTAATACTACAAATCCAGTAATAAGTGCTCATGGGCATCTAAAGCCTGGCCATTCTCCCTTTTTGATCTGTGATGAATGAATTAATCATGTGATAAAAGAGGGAGAAATTTAGATTAAGTTTTACCTCTTACACTGGTCTGCCCACAAGCAGGCTGTGGCTTACTCATGGATATTCCCTGCCCTGTTCAGACAAAGCACGTGAATAATTTGCTGCGACTAGCTGGTATTTGTAATTCCAGCTACATATACAGGTCACCTGGAATATTATGCTTCTCTTCCCTGATGAATTAACTCCTAGAAGTTGGCTTCTGGTGGGAATACTCATGGTTCTACATTCGTCATCTGCACTAAATACTCACAGCTTTCTTAAACATTCCTGCCAGTAAACACTCGCTGGAGAGCTGGAACACAAAGAAAGAGTTTGTTGAAAATTTCTAATGAGTCTTTGAAACAGGGAAAGTCATTTGCTTCATGTTTACGATTAGCACACTGAGTTCCTGACCTGGTCAGACCTTAAGGTGGTACCACAGAGTAGATGTTAATTTGCAACAAATAATACATAAGAAAACTGGTCTAGTTTGACTCACCCAAATGCCACAAGAAAGGGCTGGGTACTGAGGCTCTTCCCCAGGGCAGCAAGCCAAGAAACCCAGTGCCGTGTGACTTTTATCCACATTTCCCTCTACATCTTCTGTCTGCCTACAATCTTAGTGAAGGCCCTTCCCTGTAAATCCGCATGAAATCTCAGTATGAAAACACTTGCTGATCAGATCCCCCATCGCTCCAGCCACTTCATTCCCCACTCTTTAGCTGTCTGCTTTTCAACTAAACAGATTCCCCTCAGGAATACAGGGAGAAGCCCAGATGAAGTTAGCAGTGGGACTCATCTCACCTAACTTCAGACATTTGAAAGATGTCTGCTTTAAACTGGCTGTCGAGGCGCTCTCTAATCAGTGCAAAGAGCTATCTCTAGGAGCAGATTCAATCCTTGTGTTCTAGATAGCCAGAAGACCATTCTCATCTCTTTTCTGTAGCTCTGATCAAGCTTCCTGATCAGACTAAGTCTTGGATGTGGAGGTAGCACTCTGTGTAACGGCAAAAGTAGCCTAAAAAAGTCCATCCAAGAGAATAAAACCATGAATCTCCCGAGCTACAAATGCCCAGTAGGCAATCATCTTCTAACAAGTACAACAGTTCTAAAAAAAAAACCTGATGAAATGCAGAACGTTTTTCATGGAGGAAAAAAAAAAGGGGGGTACTTGCGGGGACAGGGAGGGGAGCCAGCAACAATTTCTATACAACAACACTTCCAACAGAAAATTAGTGATCAAACTATTGCAACTGTAAGCGTGCCTTTTATCCAGCATCGCTACAGAGTGATAGCACTTTCAGCCTGCTTCTCTGTAGAGTCCCAGGAGGAAAACAGAGATTTTTGCCAAGTCGCCTGTTGCTATTTTTTTACCCTGAGTGTTGGCTTTCAGCATTACAGGATGGGAATTCTGCCACTGATTTCAAAGACTCCATGATCATAATTGTAACTTTAACTTTATATTAATGTACATGTGTTTAATTTAATTGCTTTGTTTAAAGATAAAAGGAAAAATGGATTTCAAATCTCTCAACTGATTTCACTGCATATGTTCATAGTTCAGTAGTCAAAATCTTATGCAGCTTTTTCCTCCCCCCACGGGGAAACAGCACTATAAGAACCACACCTATCTAGTAATGAAAGTAGCTATTAAATATTTACATTTTCTCTATTGTAATGGAAATTTTGCACTGTTCTAGTGTAAAACTGATTTCACAAGTCCTTATAACCTAATGTTTTAAGGATAATTTTATGTAAATCTGTCTGAAGAGTAGGCTAGAGGCTTAACCACCCAAAGAAAAAAAAAGAAAAAGAACGCTTAAAGGCTATTGCACTGCAGACATAAATCAGTGCAGTTCTCTTACTGGAGTTGCATTNAATGCCTTGTTTCTAAACCTCAAGAGTAAGACCTAAAGGATGTTTAATAAATGTTTTCCTTTTAATCACAACAACACATCCATGGGGGGTTTTGCTGGGGCTTGGGGGTTTGTTTTTAATGTGAAGAACTAGCTTTTATTTTACTTTGGGTTTTTTTGTATTCCACTGAAGTCAGAGATAAATTCATGCTGGTTCCATTACTCTTACCTTCAAGCATTCTCTTTAACTCATATTTAATGGATTGATCTACTGGAAAGATATGTACGTGAGAAGAACAGCTTTGTACTTTAATGGGAGCAGTCATGAATGTTAACATGAACCCAGGCAGAACACGTGAAGGAAGTTTGACAAAGTTCACAACATCTGCCCAACTGTAAAAGGGCTTCTGGGCAAGTGCTACTGCATATTAAAAAAACCCCCAAACCTAGACAGATCTCAGGAGTTTCTTGCTTCCTTCTACTCATATTGGGTATTATGTAGAGAAAGCACTATTTGGTGCTAAAATACACTACTAATGGAACAAATGGGACTGAAAGGTCAGGAGAATGTAGTCTAGTCACATCATTACCTGTGCATTAAAGTAATTGTTGGTGTTTAATTTATAATGTATTTATTCTTTTTAAAAGNTTCCTCCCCCCACGGGGAAACAGCACTATAAGAACCACACCTATCTAGTAATGAAAGTAGCTATTAAATATTTACATTTTCTCTATTGTAATGGAAATTTTGCACTGTTCTAGTGTAAAACTGATTTCACAAGTCCTTATAACCTAATGTTTTAAGGATAATTTTATGTAAATCTGTCTGAAGAGTAGGCTAGAGGCTTAACCACCCAAAGAAAAAAAAAGAAAAAGAACGCTTAAAGGCTATTGCACTGCAGACATAAATCAGTGCAGTTCTCTTACTGGAGTTGCATTAATTTACACTTACACAATTTGTTTCAGAGACTTAGCCATTCTGAAGCAATATGTGACAATCTGTATTCAATTTTATAGTAGAAAGTAATATGTCTATCTTACATTTACATAGACCGAAAGTACGTGGGCAGGTTATGCTTATGTGTGCAAAGGAGCATTCACCTCTGGACTCAGGTCATGTAGGGAACATTTCTCTCAACAGGAGTCCTCTTCAGATTGGGAGAGGTTACACAGAAACATTTACTGTCACTTCTTAAGGGACTGTAAGCTTGGGGTGCTGTACAACAGTAAGCATGCTCCCCACTGTGGCTGGTGGCCGGGAGAGCAAAGATCCATCTGGAAAAGATCCAGACCTAGCTTCCCCTACAAGAAAAAAGGGTGATTTTATTTCCTGTAGTTAGTAGACATTTGCAGTGAGGACAGAGGAAAGGATAGGTTGTNGAGTTTCTTGCTTCCTTCTACTCATATTGGGTATTATGTAGAGAAAGCACTATTTGGTGCTAAAATACACTACTAATGGAACAAATGGGACTGAAAGGTCAGGAGAATGTAGTCTAGTCACATCATTACCTGTGCATTAAAGTAATTGTTGGTGTTTAATTTATAATGTATTTATTCTTTTTAAAAGGTTTATTATTACCACAATACAAACAGGCTGCAAACAGGACCTAATATCATTACACCAGAAAAAGTTTAAATAGTTCAAAACCAAAGACTGCCTGTTTTCTATATACTCTGTTTTCAGCAGTTGCAGGGTTGTTGCAAACCATGACAATGGCCATCAAACCTGCTTTTTCACATTGCTTTGAGTGAGTATCAAGGTAGAGCAGGTTTAAGCAATTGGAAGTCAAATGGCATGTTACAAGCTCACATCAAAACCACCTTAAATCAACACGCTTGTAAATGGTTACACTGATGCTCAAGAACCAAAAGTAGCCTGAGCTGATCCTGGCCACATCACTTCATTTGAATCCTTTGTCTGCTGAAAATCGTACACCTTATCTATCTTGGACTGGTTAGACTTGGGTGAACCTGTGATTTTTTTCTATCAGCCTCTGGTGATTTTCTAGGAAAATTTAGTCATCTCAAGTAATGGAAATAAGATTTTAGTGTCTGAACCAGCAATTATTAAAAAAAAAAAAGTTTTAAAAGCTAAAGGTTCCAAATACTTCTGAAAACAACAGATCTTCTGCTGGCACTCAGCTGGCCAGCATGTTGTTACCTGGTGCAACACAAGACCTTATTTGTATGGATGTGAAGCGTTTCAGAGCGACAGAAGTGTTCCTGTTGGCACTCACCTGGTTGTAATGACCACGAATTGGCAAGTGAAACTACCTTTGAAATGCATTATCTTTTGCCTCGTCTCTGACCTAAGTCATATTTAATCATCTGTTCTGCTTGCATTTAAAAGAAGATTAATAGGAAAAAAGCCTCCTCTTTTTTTTTTTTTTAACTCAGAGGAAATCTTGGAGCAAAACACCGTTCTGTTGGACAGGCACCTTCTTTGAAAAAGGGGGAGATTTCCATCATTTCCTGGCCACTCTACCTCCTTACGTACGCCCTGCATTTAAAAGTCATAGAGCCAGAAGTAACGCCAGTTGCATCCAAGTTTCCACAGCTAACTTTACCCAGACCTCTCACCCTTTCTGGACTCCAGTATGAGTCTGGGTAAGCTGAGGGGAATCCTGTGCTGAGAGTCACGTGCAAGACTCCCTCCTGGACCAGTGTGTCCAGTGCAGGAGGAAAGAGTTTGGTGCTATACTGCTGCCTGGGCAGAGGACCCTTCTCCGAGGGTGATCACTCCCGTTTCCTGACCTTACTCCAGACAGACACAACCTAAAGGTGAAGAAAACACAGGGCATTGGGCTGTTGATACATGCAGTGTGGGTGCTATGGAGGGCTGCAGGAGGTGGAGACAAACCAGGTGCATCCCGTGCTCAAGGCTAAGCTTTGGCAGCTCTGTTTACAGGGAAAATGGTGGAAGAAAGTTATTAATGCAATACAGCTTGAAGCCATTATAACTTTCTGTGCTGCAGAATCTTTTTCCTGTCAAACGAGGAATGATTTTGGGGCTGCTGTAATCAGAAGCAACAGGGACAGAAACCACTGGGAGGCTATTCTCACTTCAGAGCACATACAAGAATACTTCCATATCGTGATGGCTGAAAGTTACATCTACTGTACTGATCACAGACGTCCACTCATTATGAAGTCAGTCATCCTCCTCTAAGCCTGCTTGGACTAAAAGCAAAAAGGGAGTTAACATAATGTGACTGAGAAGCACAGGAGTCAGAAGACATTGGTTCTAAGTGGTTGCGCCTTATCACCTTCGTTTCTATATCCTTTTCCTGGTTCTTCAGCAAGAGAGGTTCATTGGGAGAGTTAGTTTCTGTATACTAATGCCTAACATCTACTTATATGTAAAGAGATCTTACTGTACTTACAGAGCCTGACTCACCCTCCTCTTAAAAATACGCTCATAATTTTTCTTAATGTTTATTTCTTGAGGGCTGTAAACCTCATTGCGTGACTCGTCATCATTCTTTAGCTAACAAAATTACTACAAGAGTTAAAATTATCAGTGTGAGGAAGAGTCTAAAAAGGGCAAACCCTGAGAGATAGGATTATTCCTTGACCCATCCCTGTTATCAGAACTTTATCTAGTTTAATGGTTATCCCTTTCAATGTAGTTATACGATAGGCGACACCTACAGATGCAAGGTGATACGCTACTCGCTGTTTGAATACTTTCTGCCCGCCAGGCCGTGGGCAAGTTTTAAGCTCAGTGATGCAGTTCACTTTTCAGTACTTCTCCTCAGGTAGCTGGGCATGCTACAAGACAGTCCCCCTTCCTGCTAAACACCAGCACATTCTTAGACAACCCGTCATCCTGAAAAGCAGCTGAAACAAATAAACAGTCTGACTAGGAAGCAGAAAATAGTAAACTGACTATGGGTCAAATAGCAATAGATGTTTCCAGCGCCCTGCATACTGCATTTTTGGAGTTTTCTGCTTACTTGGGTCTTGCCAACTGCTTTAGAGGACCAACTGAGCTCTGTCCTTCACGTGGTTTGTGCTCTCGTGTTAGCCATTTCACTTCCACATGCCTGTTTTTCCATGCCTGTAAGATGTAGTAGAAAATCCTTAACCATTTTTCCTCATGAATTGTTAATGCATGTAATAGTGACCTATTGCCAGTAACTAATCAGCCCAAACAGGTTTTTCCATGATAAACTAGAAAGAGGGCCTAAGACCCCCTTCAAGGACTTCCCTAAGCAATGCAGCAAGAACTCTTCATAATAGGGAACTGGATCAGGCACTGCTGCACTTTTACAGCCCCTCAATTCCATGTGGATTACAAAGGGGAAAGTCAAAGGCTTCCCAGTCTATCCATGTCACCCTTTCACATGCTGACAGCCAGCATGAAAAGGGTAACCCCGCTTTCAATGGTATTCGCCTCAGGGCCTGGGCAATGGAAAAGTACAACTTCCTTCTGAATAATTTTTCCATATTCATCTTATGTTGGTAGGAAATATACCTATATATCTCTTAGGAGTCTGGTAGCTGTTTCATATATGTGGACCAAGGCTAAAGTTGCTTGTTCAGCTGGAGTATGTTGGTGGTTTGTTAGCACCTATGAATTACAGGCCAGGTTTTGAACAGAATATTTTGGAGGGCTGCACCAACTCGGTAAGTTTGCCTCATAGTGCATCATATTAAGCTTATTTAACTCGTTCAGTTACTGCCTATGTCCGTTTAATCATTGCTTTACAAAAGATCTGAGAGTCACATTTTGCCTCTTCTAAAAGCGTTCATCACATGGTGGTGCTTCTGGGTTGTAGGACCAACCTGCTACATTAGGTACATGCTTTCTCACATGGTTCACCCCTCCAGGGAACACCAGCTTCTTTCCCTCATCTGCTCGGGCGGCTCCATAGCACATGTAAGCCTTGCTGAATCAGCTTGCCTTAGAGAGAATCACAGGCAATATATTTGGGAGGAGAAGGGGGATAACTGCTAAGACTGAAATTACCCACATCTGCCATAAAGCCTCTAACTTTTTTTCTCCATGATAATTCAGAGTTGGGAAAAAGTTGACGATTTCCTCGGTGCACTGACAGACAGCTCTGAAAAAACCCCATATAATCTTACTTAATTCGCTTCCTTGGTCAGGTGTGTTCGGATTAGTAGTACACACATGGAAGAAAAGCTGTACAACATTCAGCTGCTGTTTTCTATCTGATAGCACAGGATATCAGAGCGCTGCATCTCATAGCCAGTGGCAGTTATTAATGAAAGAGCGTAAGAACAAGGCAAACAGAGCAAAAAATACCCTACCTGTTATCCTTCTGGAGTCTGGAAATCTGCCGTTTAGAGACTTTGCAAACCCAGGGGCTGCATGTAGTCTTTTGGGTTAAGTAGTTCCTGACTTCTTCCTCCTGATCTGAGATATCCCAATCTTTTTCAGTTGAATGACAGAAATACATAAGCACTAAAACAGAGCTAAAACAAATATACCCTCTTCACACTAGCATGGCTTTAGTATAATGGTTGTTTGCTGCGGAAGATAGTGTGAAATAGTGCCTATCTGCTCTGTGTCTTAATTAAGATGAAAGCAGAAGGGTGGTGAAGAAGAGGAAGAGACGGTTGATGTCTCTGCAGTTGAGTTACCCTCCGATAAGCCAAGCAGCTTCAGACCTCCATGGCTAAGAAACAGGTAAACAAAGTAAAATATTTCCAAATTACATTGAAGTTCATAAGTGAATCCAATTAAACATCAGACTTAAGCCGGCAGTTAAGAAAAGTGCTACATTGTGCACTGTTTATGGTTCTAGTTTTCAAAGGCTAAACCCTCATTTCTGAGCTCCTGCAAAAAGCAAATCAGTGCCAGCACTGCTCCATGTGTCCAGTTTGACTTTCTGACAGTCTTGCTTTTTTTATTCAGGTCCCTACATTGAAACTTTAGTGCTTCACAGTCTGATCATGGACAAAGCACACCTCATTTTGTTTTATCTATACCCCTACAACTTCCCAAGCCAAATCTTCGCTTGATGTTTTGGTTAGTACTGCATCTTTTGTGTGACCTAGCCTACCTCTGCTCTTATCTCAAGTCTGTGGTCCACAGCGGCCAAAACAGTTGCTGGGTCACCTCCCCAGCTCTGCCCACGCCAATTCTCTGCTCACCTAGCACTCTTCATCTGACACACATAACCTTCTTGGACTAACTCCTAACTTGAAAAGTCCCTGAGAAATGAACTTCATGCTGTCTGCTCTGTGAAAACCTTTTCGTACGCTTCTGATCAGGATTATTTTCCTGCCATCCCCTTGTCACTTTCTTCCAAGTACTGATACATGCAATGGCTCTATACAACCCATTCTAGAAGATCCCTAAACCTACTGCTTCCTTTTCCTTTAGAGCTTACTCCATGACAAACAGGTACGGCAGATGGTAAACTAGGGTCTCAGCTAATAATCTGATGCCATTTTTATAAGTGTCTGCATGCACATGAAGTTCACATCACAAGTTCAGGATAACATATTCTTACGTCACCATTGATGGATTAATTCCAAACACGTCAAAGACCTTCTGTATCAGAACAACAATAACTGAGCTGCTCTGGGACAACCAGGAACAAAAAGCCAAGCATAAACTATGCAAGAGCTGTACACAAATTCTCTCGAGAGGAATGTGACAGGGACAGTCTTCTAGAGATCATTAAAAATGATCAGGCTCAAGAACCATCTAGAGATCCCCCTAAAGCCACTGTTTTGAGAAACTTGGTTCATCCAACATAGTTTCCTTTTTGGTTAGAACACCCTAGCGCTAACAGGAATGCTTAAACTATCTCAAACAGAGTTTAGTGTAAACTGTGGCACCAGTACCAGTTCTGCATAGGGCACGCTGACCTATAGTGTCCATGATCAGCAGAATAAAAACTGAAGAAAATCAGTAGTAACTATCAGTAGCACCCTACCCTCTTTTGCACCCCAATTATTCTTGCTTCTTCATGTCAACTATGTATTACCTCTTATGACATGCTACAGTCAAGACTTCACAAAGAGAGGGCACGAATTTACCTTTACAAAGTTTTAGTTTTACTGTCTCTCCCAGAATGGCTCAAAAAGCAGAACTTTCACACAATCCTGTAGCATCAGAGCACAAGGCCACGAGATAATACAGAAACTTTCTTCAACTTCCATGCTTTAGAGCTTTTAGGCTAAAGTTGTTTGACTGCATAAATGCTCCTATAAGTAAATAAGTAACAAGGACAAGAATTTTCACAACAAAAAACCAAAATGTTGTCTGTAACTTTCAGGATAACCCATGCAAGGTTTCCCTAAATTCTGTGCAATGAGGAATTCCTAATAAGTGCTTTTCAAGAAAGACACCATTTTAGAGAATCTAAGATCTAAACATCACCCAGGACTTTGAAGCAAATCCAAATATGCATGATCCAGAAATGAATGAGATCACTGGAAACCATCACTGTACTACCTTTACAGTATCTTAAAAAAGAACAAGTATTATGTGATAGATAAATGTGATAATAGATTAGCATAGGAGAAGAAATATGAGGCTGCCCTGGGAGAGGGGATGAAGTTTGCATTGACATTACCTTCCAAGCATACTTCTTGGCCTGCATACAATAAAACTGGTGCAGGGAGGAAGACACATCAGAACAGGAGCTAGGCACAGGGATCTAAGAGTAGCTGAAAGTGGAAATAAGTCTTGATGTAGAGTTTGGTATTTCTGATTTTGTCAACAAAAATGCCGCTTCAGGAATTAGGCAAGTTTGATCTTGCTAGGTGTGTGGGCAACATCTTTGTGCCCATAAAAAAGGGTCACCCACACACAGTTGAAATGGACTTGTTTGTCAAACACAAAAACTGCCCACATCTTCACATGTAATTTCACCTGAATTACTTTAGCAGCAAAGGAGCAGGCTTAGATTTTATTTTTTTTTTTGCGCACACTGTAAATACTTGCCTGCTGCTTTTTGGCAGGACAAAATGCAAAGGCACTAGAAATAAATAAATAAAGCTGTCCCCATCTCCCACCACCCACCCATTCCTGAGGTATGACTGGCTGTTTCATAATCAGGAAATAAGTGAATACTAGGGGGGTTGGGAGGGGATGAGATTGCAAGCGTCTTCCAAGGCTTAAATACACTTTAGATAAGAATCTAAAGAGACAGGAGAGCTCCAGACATCTTGAGCTTTACTCTTCACTAGTTTCTGACTCAACTGGTTTAGGTGCTCTCTTCAAAAAGAGGAAGAGAATGCACCCATGTGGACAACTCAATTCCATTACGTGCCATGTTTCAGCTTGAAAAATCTTTTTTTTTTCTTGCTGCAGAACATCTCAGTTGGCATTTCCCTGCTTCAGGACTCTAATTAAAACAACCCTATAGTAAACTACATCTAAGCCAACTCAACTACATGGGTTTAAGGTTGTGCTGTTTGGTTTTGGGTTTTTTTAAGAACAATTATTTTTCTTCTGAACTGACATATATTTCTTTCATTATTCCATATTCACAGAATCTTCTGTCTCTTTTTAAGGAGTTAGACCCTTACGCCCCTACTCTAGCAAAACTTTCCTCCGTTCCACAGAGCCCTAGGAGAACAGTGCTAAAACTTTCAGGAGGCACTCATTTATATCTCTATTCAAACCAGCTTGAGCTACACTTTTTTGATCACACTCCTTGAGTGCTTGTGTGCCTGAGAGTTATTAGCACAATCCCCACGTGGAAGGTACTAACATGTGTGAATGCTCAATCCTCCCATTTGCCTCCCACCTTGCAATCCAAGTAACTCAGTAATTAGCATCCTGCTTGCAGCATCAGGGAGCAGAAATACTTATGGGGTATAACAGCTGAGCAAAACAGAACAGACGCAAAGATGCAGAGCAAGAGAGATTTTCCACAAGAGAACTTGCCTGGTAACAAATCAGCTTGAAAGAGAGCAAACCATTTGGAGGCCACGTGAGATGCATTATCCAGCCTTTCTGCCTCACATTTCATGCTTATACTGCCTGAGTAAGATGCTCATTAATCCCAGGATCCCGAGTTTGGCAATTTTAGCTGATGGGTGAATTGTCATAAAGTCTCCTGTCAGCTGCTATTTGTAGTGATTGCGCTATGAGCTTGACATGCATTGCATTGTTCAGGCTGGTTTTGTTCTTTTATTTTGCTTGGGCTGGCTGCCTCCTGGAACCTCTACTCTGCCTACTTCCTGAGGATTAAAGCATGTCTTCTGGGCAAGGAGACGCAGGGACCACCTGCAGATTCTGTTTATACATCCAGCCTTGTAGCCTGATTGATCTCACAATAGGACTGCATAATGTAAACACTTCATTATTCCACAAAAGGATATGTGCTGTACCACCTAAGGTCCCCCCAACCAAGAGTCAGTTTTAGATGGTTAAAATCTGCTAAGCCACACCAAAAGAAGCTAAACAAAGGAAAATCCATCCTAGCGACATTTTAAAGTCTGTAAATTAAACTAATGAAATGCTATTAAGTTGGAAATTTTACCCTACCCCTTTATTCAAGGATTTTGCCATGAAGCCTCAGCAGTGCTCAGGCCCATTGCTTCTAATGCAGTTTCAGTGTGCCTAATAACAAGCAAAACCCAGATTATCAATGGGATTTATTCCCACTCCGAGATTAAGACACCACAAATTCAGCCTTGGGAACTTCTTTCTCAGCATGGGGGACCAGTGGGAGACAGAGGCCCAGTTTTGGCTCTGCCCAGGATTCGCCTGGAGAGAAACAGGAGGCAGAGGAGACACCTCTCCTTGGCTGTTTTAAACATGGCACCTATTAGCCGTGCTGCCCCCCAACCTGGCACAGCAGAGGGGCAAGGGGAGAAGGTGGGGTAGACCTTTCTGTTCCTCCCAAACCACAGAAACAAAGATACTTCTCATTATTTCCTACAGGAGTTCGTGTCAATATTTCCTGTTGCCACAAGACACTGAAGAAAAGAGGCCAGTGTCCACCCCTAGATTTTGTGAGGGGCAGTTGCAGTCTGTACCTGGACCAGCACCAAGCCATTCGTGCTGCTTCCTGCACTGAGCCGTGTATCACCTTTCCCTCTCCACTCGGGAACAAACACCTCCTCTTACAGCAAAAGGACAAGTCAAGGGCAGAGACGTGGCTGTAACATTGCATCTCCTGGGACTTGGGGTTTCGCTCTTATGAGTGTTTCAACATCGTTCTTGTGGTTTATTTCCCTTCGGGATTTGTTTGTTGGTTGTTTTGTTTATTTAACAGTGTTAATTAAAAACTAAAGGCATGCCCAGGTAAAGAGAGGAGCAGCAATCTGAGGAACTGCCCAAGTTCCTCAAGAGGGAGGAGGAGTTTGCCCTGAATTTATCTAGGTAGCTACACATAATAAAAGAACAGAAAAACATGGGAGTACATCAATGTCTGTAATGCACTCTGCACACATCTCAGACTGCTTCTGAAAGCATAAACCAAAATGACAGAATTTAATTCTGCTTTAAACAAAACAGCCCATTTTGATTAGTAAACAAGGCATGAACATGCAGAGATTGCCATTGTATCTGTTGAACTGGGCATTCACAGATCCAGTACAAAAAGCAACCATAAGGTCTTGATTGAATAAAAGACATAAACAAGGCATGAAAGCACTTACTAAAGTCAATGACACTTAAAACACATACATACTTATATGTTTTACAGAATCAGAGCTTAATTGTTCAGCAAATTGCAATAGTTTGGTGTTTACACCAGGCAGATCAACTGAAATACATTTGAAAAACAAACCACACAACTTTTCTGCTTTGTATCACACTATAGGCCTTCAATAAGCTTATCTGTGAAACTTTAGAGCAGTTGAGTCTGTCTGAAAAACAAATGTCATTACACTGCTGGCTAGTGCCGACCCCCACTTTTAGTGATGGGCACCTAAATTTAATTCCCTAAATTCATGTCTACATTAGTAAGTAGGAATAGTTTGAAGTCTGAGAATTTTCTGAATCTCTGAAACCATACTAAGGTCATTCCAGACGTAAAAGTAGGTTCCAGTCTTTCCAATCTAGACTCCCGAGAAGAAAAATAACAAGACACTTCAGAATTGGGGGAAGGAACCAAACCCATGCTCAAAATCTATACAGAAGAACTATATATTAGAAGAAAAAAGTTACTTACATTTGATAGAGGACACATACAGCCAAGACTTTAAACATGGCACCAGCACTGGTCCAGGGAGGACCTATGCCTACAGGCTTTGATAGATAAAGCAGCTTTTTTTAAAAAAAGCATGCTCTGGGTTAGAGTTTTATCTGCATTTCTCTCTTAGCAAACCTCATCCTTGGAGCTTTCTTTTATATACAAAACTACAGAGTTTATCCTATTTTTACCAGCAATGTACTAGAGCAACAGCTTCTTACTGCGTGAATTGTTCCACAATTTTATTCAAAAGAAAGTCCCTATTGTAGGGAAGGAAATTGAAGCTGACTCTGAATTCCTATAATGCATTGTGCTGCCTCTCCCTCTTTTAAATCAATGGGAGTTAAAAACTATCTAAACCAAACCAACAGTAAAATCAATCCTCTATTTTTAACAAAACTCACCAAAACACAAAATCCCAACTTTTTCACGGCTGAATTCCTCAGTAGGTCAAGCCTGCTCCTGTCATTACACACAACTGTTAATGCACCCAATTGTATCTTACCTCTGTTGCTGCAGGAGCAAGGCGTTTTCTCCTGAACCCTGCTCAAACACAGAGCCAAGACAGGAGCTCTCCTTGAAAACTTTGCTAGCACCATCCTCACACACACAGAATGCACTTTACATTTTAAAAGGCACACTGTTGCCTGCAAAGAAAAGCCCTGCTATGGAGAGACCCAAGAGAGGTCTGGAGGAGAAGTAGGCTCTTCCTCCCACACCTGCCCCAGCAGATGGACCTCATTTAGCCATTTGAGCTCTCCGGGCCTTGGCTTCTCCCTCTGTGAGCTGATAGGTAAATACCTCAGCACCATAGAGCAGTCTGACAAAGACTTTGCTTTATAGTATTCCTAACACAACCTGAAATCTCCTGCACAATAGAAATTCCTCTTAGGGAATAGGGCTGTAGAGCTTAATAGAGATTTATTTATTTTTAAGAGGTGCATAGCTATAATTCAATTCGTTCCGACTAATGTGTCCAGACTTGTTCTTCATGGTCTTTTCTTACATCCAATAGCTTTGCTTTTAAACTGCTCTCCCTTTAAAAACTTTCCCACCATTTCAGGGCCTGTCTTGCAATCTCAAAGAAGATAAATTTTGATTTATGCTCTCTCCTAAGTTTATAGCAGCAGCAGAGAGGAAAAAAAGACATTTTCTCTATCGGGCAAAGAAATCCTCACGTATTGCTTTCCCCCCTTTGCCCCAGCACGGAGCGCTGGCGGAACCGGTCGCAGAGTGGCTGTTCTCAGCCCTGGTGTGACACGGGGCAGAAGGAGAAGCGGTGCCAGGTTGGCAGCCTCTGCTGGAACAGCATCCCTCTTACAACACCCATTCGGGGGCACAGCTGGAAATCCAAATCTGTGGAACATCAGCGTTATTAGAGATGAAGCTGAGCTACAGGTTTGGAATCCAAATCTGAATTTATTTCCAAATTGAAGAACCGGGGACTTGTTTCAACGCTTTATAGAAACAAACAGCCATGAGGTTTTGATCTGAATCAGAAAACTCAGGCGTGTTCAGAGCCTGGGTTTTGGTTTGGGCCCTGTGCCTAATCACAGCTGGTTATAAAGTGATTACTCAGCACTGCTTGTCCAGTTCATTCATCTTGCAGCCTCTGTGCTACTTCTGTCCTGTTATGTACACTTGGCATCCTTTACCTGTTTATGCCTGCAATCGGGTAAATCTGAGTGTATTTTTGCTTTCATGCAAAGGAGCTAAAATTTTGGATGGGGGCTTGGGGGTGGATCACCTCAAACATTTCATTTTCTTGTTTCTGACGTCCACAGAGAGCCACAAAATGTAGGTGTTTTGTGCAAAAGCAGAGTTCCTTAGTTACTTGAAGTGAGCTGCTACTGGTATGTACCACGCAGAGTTTTTCTTTGTTGGTGCTACCGCTTTATAGTGTTCAAAAATAACCCAAACAGGTTAGGTAGTAACTGAGATATTATCTGAGTAAATTTTACCTCAGGGGATTCCTTCAGAGTCAAAAATGTTTTAGTCTGTCTGCACGAATGTGGCCCCAAGGAAGATTTTACAAGCAAACAAGCTGAACGGCACAAAAAGGCAGGCAAACGTAGAAAGGAGGGGAAAAGGAACAGAAAAAATTGCGACATATTTTAGTAGCTATGTTTTTTAATACCTTAGTACTGATATTTGTCTGCCTTTGCAAAAACCAAAAATACATCTGGGCTTTTGTAAAAATGACAGCTTGCTTGTTTTGGTTTTGTAAGAGGCACAGGCAGGTCCAAACAAAAATCCCAGATCCAAACACCATTTGTGGTAGGAAGAATCAAACTCCCAGAATACAAGTACACCTTTAATTTGAGTATTTTACAATCCAAATCCTCTCGTGTCTCTGGATTACACTGCTGGGCATTGTCTGACCATAAAGCCAATTTAATTTTCCAGGGCACGGATGATCTTTCAGGGCTTTTGAGTTGTTGTAGAGAATTTTACACCGCTTACTTCTTCTACTGCCAGTTTAATAAGGAAAATAACTTAAGCCAGAGGTGTCTATGTCCCTTGGTAACCTTGATCTGCATATATAGCCTCTTGTGTTCACAGCAGCCTGATTTAAGTCAGACAAGAGACAGCTAGCTCACTGTCTTCCCACCTTCTGACCCACACCCTTTTCATATCTGCAGATCCCACCTTCTTCCCCTCTAATAAGCAAGACCAAAACTTCAAGACACTCACACACACACACAAAGTATATGAGCACTCATGTACTTTGGTATTTGAAATCCAGATTGGAATTATGATGAATTACCCAGACATGTCTCTTTATAGAAGCAGAATTGAGCAAGAAATGTACCCATGAACCCAGATCCAATATTATACCAGCAAATTTGGGTCATGTTATATACAGCGTAATACGTGCATCGCAGCTACTGTCTTCCCAAGAGCACAAAATAAACAAACATAGAACACATTTTGGCCTGATTCCCTTCATATCTTCTCTTCATGTGCAGGCTGATATTAGTAAGTATTTTTTTTATTCACCTGTATATATGCATAGATGCTCATATACAGGCAAGTCGGCAAATAAGTAAGTGAGTGTGTGTGTCTGTTTATTTACAATTTATAATTGCTATATAGCTATATATTTGAAATATCTTCAATATGTACTACATATATGTAACATGCTTATATATTTGTCCACAAAAGAATATATGTTGTACTATGGTTAAACTTGTTTAAATGTGTCATGCTAGAAATATTTTGCCTACTGTCCTACTGTGTCTCATAGGTTTCAGAATGTAACAAATCAAAGGGCAAAAGGAGAGAAAAATAGTGTTTTTGGCATAAATCCCACACTACACTATCCAACCAAGGCAGGTGAAAAAAGCCATGGGATTTAGATGACCAGCTTATACAGTACTGGCTGCACTTTACTGACTGTAAACTGGTGTTAGGCACACTATTGGAATTACTTGTGGCCAGCCATTTACAGATAAAAAACACTGAAAAGTATCTGTTCCTGGTAAGCACTGACCAACACGATAAGCAAACCAGCTAAAAATCTTGTTCTTTACTGCATTTCTCCAAATTCCTGACTTGAGCAGGGCTGCACCAAAGCTGAACTGTATCAACATACTTGTGAATCAAGCCCAAGACGAGTTCAGGGAGAGAGAGAGATAAGCAGAGGCAATGAAGTTAGGAGACCAGCAAGGGTTGTTCCAGAGGGTCTTAGCTGGGTGGCATGAGCCCAAACAAAACCTGGGATGAGGCGAAGAGGGGAGCAGCATGGGTGATCAGCAGCCCAGAGCTCCCTCCCTGACCCTGTTTTGATCAGCAGCGGTCACAGCTTATGAGCAGGACTCCATCCCCTGCACAACTGGGATGTTTGCACTATTCTAGACATTAGTCCAAGCTGTCTGGGGAAGTGCTGTAAATATCCCCATTGTATAGATGAGGAAATAAAGTATGCAAGGACAAAATGTTTTACCATGAGGCCAGGAGATGTAAAGATTAAAAGAGAAAGGGTCACGTCACTACCTTAGGTCAAGATTTTCCAGCATTGAAAAGACCAGTGGACCACTCTGCTATTAGTTAGAGAGGAACAGACCTGCAAGGGACCCCTCAGGAATCATATGGGCCATTCTAGTACCCAAAGTAGGGTCATGTCCTGGATGTATTTGTCTGACTCTTTTCCTAAGGGCCTCCAAATTTCCCCAATAGTCAATCGTGCTGCAGTGCATCAGTATAGTTTATTATTTATGGCAGGTAAATTTGCAAACTTTGCATTCACTTCATTATCTAGCTCTTTTGAAAGATACCTCTCCCTCACAGGGGCCAGTTTTCTATCCCTTCCAAAGATGAGAAATAAATTGATGAGCAGAAGTGAGCAGAACCAAAAAGAGCAAAACAACCCATCTCTCTGTGAACAACATGAATGAACGAATTTCTTCATTGTCTAAAAACATTCTTGCCCTTTTACTGTTAAAACTTCACTCATCAGTCATTCCTGTCCCTGACAAGTAATTAGTCTGAGAATTTCTGTATATCTAGGAGAGCATGCTTTTGCTATTTTTAACTTTTCATGGTATCTAAAGGGATGGTAAATTCTTGGTTGTTTATCTGGATTTCATAATAGTAAGATAGGTACAGAGAGCAATGAGTATGGGCGACTGCCTATGTAGGCATTATCCTGTCCTTTTAGCACAAACATATTTTTCAGAGGAAAGTGTCCCAAGACAAATCTGTTACCTGCACATGAGAGGTAGGCTGATTCCCCAACAGCGTTGAAGCTACTTTAGATTTTCATCCAGGGAAACAACAGAAACTGGGATCTAATTTTGAGCTGGCATCTACCCCTATCCACGATGCTAACTGCAAGAGAAACAGTGCTAAATAAAATACTGCAATGCTTCCCAGTGTGTAGGGAGCTCCTTGGTGTGAATCAGAGCTCTGTACTCACCAGAGAAGCAGCCTTGCTTGAAGATTAGAGTAATGCATTGAAAACTGCTGCAAAGCAAAATACTGTTGCTCCTTCAGAGTGGGAAACTACAATGTCAGCTCCACCTTATTACGAGAGAAAACTTAAAGACATTGGCACCATGATGGGACTTCTTACAGCTGCAGGGCCCAGAAAGTACATCGTCATTCCTACTTTGTTCCTCTGTACTTCTTCTGTGATGATGAAGCAATACTTAAAAGTGACACTAAACCTGGAAAGGCTTTGGGTACCCCAAGCAGCCCTTGGAAGACCCTCAAACAGAGGTATAAGGGGGTTAGCTCCTTTCTTCTCACATAGACTACCTCCCTGGCAAAAACTCTTACTTCTGTCTCTTGATCCAATTATTGCTCCCAGGGAAGCCGATGAGAGCGGGTCCAGCAGCAGAAGTCCCTCCAGCCCATAATCTGTACTGTCTCCAGTCAACAGGGTGTGGAAGCAGCAATACTCCGAAAGCCTCACAAATGAGGCTCAACAACTGCCTCCATGGAGGCAAAGCTTCCCGCACCACTTCGAAAAAGCATTGGGTTGCTCTCAAGGACAGCTGTCACACAGCAGAGTCTGCAGGCAAATAAGACCTTTTGTATTTGCAAAGCCTCACGTGTGAACAGTTTCATTCATCTGGGATAAAGTTAAATAGGTGCTGGCTTCTGTTTGAAATATGTCCAAGGTGGTTTACCTGAACGGTATTCATGTCAACAAGGTTTTATCACCTTTAAATTGTTTTTGTTTTATTTGCCTACTCATAAACCATTCTAGGGAGTGTTTATGGTTTATTTAAAGCCTGGTGGTATTGGGACAAGTTGTATAGCAGTGTTATTTTTTGTGTTTCCTTGATCAGCTGCACCCACTTCACAGAATCAGGAAGGTCTGCCTAGCTTTGACCAGTGGTAACAGAAAAACATTTTCTCCAGCATCTGACAGGGACAGCTACAAGGCCAGTAAATGCCTTATGCAGTTATTTGAAAGTACTTCCAGACTGCTTTTGCAAAAGACACAGCTTGTCACAGCTAATATAAATAATTTTACTAGCTCCACCTATAGATCTGATATATTTTTCAGCCAAAAATATTTATTGCAAATGGCATTACATAGAAAATATTGAGAAATTTTGCTTTGTTGCCACAGAGCTAAGCTTAAGTGCCATGTTCAACTATAGCACATCTCTGGGAAGATAGCTGGTCTCATGGTCTTGATGTAGCCATCTCTGAAGACAGAGAGTTCAGCACTGTCCTGAAAATTTTTGGTCATTAAATGAGCTCAACCACAGAAGAATATTTTTAAAAAATTTAAAAAAATAATCTTTCCCACCTATTTCCTACTTCCCCACCCCAACAGGTCTTCTCTTGGTCTTCTCTGCCTTTTTCAGCAACTTTCCTTTGGATTGTGAGTTGTAGGAGAAGACATCACATTTAATGTTAAAGCGCTCTTCACCAAGATAAAAATAAGCCTTAGGCTCCTGTTTATTGCTCCCGCCTGTTTCTTACATTCAAAGGCTGCCTTAATCCTTTTGGCCACAATACCAACCTGGAAAGGCCTCTGGAGCTACTTGCCCCCAATCTGAAATCCTCGGCAGAATTGCTGTCATCCAGGATAGGTGTCATCCTTTCTCACACCACCAGACCCCTCTCATAGACATGGCCCAGCAAGTGTTGGTCCCAGGTGCATTCAAGCATATGCTCTTTGAAAGGCTGTTTCCCAAGAGATCTTGACTGTTCCACACACCTTGTCCTCCTCCAAACAAAGCCACAGCTTCCTGTGTTACACTACACAGACTGCACAACGGTCTTATCTTTTTGGAAATGGTTGATATCTTTTGCATTTAAACTAAATGTCTAAGCCAGCATAGGCCTCCATTGTACTGGAGCAACAGCTCTGATGTCCCTAAGAAACCAAGCTATAGCCTATTATCATTCTGACTCAGTGAGCAGTAAACATTAGAGCTAATACTTGCATGCAGGGGAATGTGTTTGCTAGAAACGGAGCCTCTTCCATACGTCATGCATATTTTACCAACACATCACACTTAATAGTCTCACGCAGTCATTCCCAACAAACATCGCTCTTCTCTCACTGGCCTATTTGCATGGCCATCTTTTGGGCTTCAAAGCCTCATTACAAACACAGTAGGAAGTTTGGAAACACTTCACGTCACTATGAGCGTCTGGGCTGAGCAGCGGTTCCTCTTTAATGATTTCAAAATGGAAAAGCTGCCAGCTGCTGACCGCTGGACTGCCCCTGCCAGCAGCTGCACAGCCAGCATCCGTGGGATGGGGAGGCTGGAGCTGCTCTCTCTCACCTGCTGCTCCTGCGCTCTGCTGCCAGGTCCTGGTACATCGCAGATGGACATGTTCATGGGAACATGACAGCAAAGAGAATTCAAAATTAAATTACCCCATCCTGAACCAAAATGCTGAAGTTTCCCAGATTAGTTTAAATAAAGCAGCATTTCATTTTGATTTATTATTTTCCCCTCTTGGAAAATTCCTTGAAAGTTATCTCATTTCGCAGGTTACCAGAAGGAATCCATTTCAGTGAACATTCTAATATCCTCTCTCTGAAGTAGAGGCCAGGAACACTCCAGTTACGGTTAGTGCTTTTCTGTGCCAATTGCTGTACACAACAGATCTCAGACAACCCCTTCTGTCCTTACGGAGCATCTATTCACATCCTTGAGCACAAAAAAAGCAAATTAAAGGGGATTAGAAAACGGTTACATTAAGACAATTTTTCAGGATCTCACAAGATTTTTTCTGAATAATAGTATAACTCCATTAAGTAAAAAAAAAAATCCTGTTGTAAGTGGTTTTATCAATGGTGGGAGTCAGCAGGGAAGACAAGGAGCTCAGCTTTAGCCAGGTTAAACAATAACTTGCTACTATTTGTGGCTGGCTCCCAGAGGGCCAAAGAAATTAACTCGTGGTTAGTTAAATAATGGTTTTATTAAAACAATGATCAGATCAAATAACTGGCATGTATGTGCAGGAAGTCTTTCAAAATACTCAGGTCCTGCAAAAAAGTTAGATCAAGAAAATGTCTTTTAAATGCCTGATCCCTGAAGTAACTGAAACTTGTAGAAACTGGATGCCTTAAAAAGATTTTTTTTTTAAACCTTAATCCCAACATTCTCTCCTAAGAATAACACAGTTCTCTACTTTCAGTGTTTTCTCTTCGTGCAGATGTTTTCGTTCCCTTGTTAGAGTAGAGAAATTATTTTTTTTCTGTGACCACAGCTCTCTTTTAAACTTTTATTTTGTTTTTAAAAAGCGAAATAAATGAAAGAGATCTAAAGCTGTGTGGTTTCACATCCCCCAGTTGAGTTGTCCAGTGAAAGGAGCAAGTAACCAGAGAAGAGGAGCGCTGACTGAAGGACAAGCCTCCAGATACCCCACAAGTTGCAGAACCAGAGCAGCAGAAGTGCAGGTGAGAACCACCACAGGTACAGCTCCCTGAGGGCACCTAGGCCCTTTTTTGTACCACCATATGGGTTCTCGAGCCACCTTTGCACCTTCACATATTTGCAGCCGAGAAGAGCAAATTCAGTCCAAAGTTATTGTGCTGCATCTGGACCACGAGACCAAATTGAGAGCATCACAGCTGCCTGGGTCCCCTGCCTGTGGCAAGAAGCGCTGCTGCAGGCTTGGTGACTGCAGAGTCAGGTCTACGGTCAAATTGCTCTGAGCAAAGTCACCAGCTTGGGTATGAGAGGATCGCAGCGCAGGGAGCAGACTGCGCCTGAAAAGGGCCAAATTACCTCACAGAGTTCAACCAGAGTGCACAAAGGCAGGGCGCCTGCAGGCAGTCTTTGGCCCCTATTCTCTGCGCTTCTGATCCAAGAGACTAAATGTCCGGTGGATGCTTTGTGACTTTCGGGGTTTGGGAAGGTGGCTGGAGGTACTGAGAGTTGTTTATACAATCCGCAGCGCAAATGGATGCTGTCAGCAAAGGAACACGTGTTCAGAGAGAACAGAGCATAAAGAGTGTCTGATTTCTTCCAAACGGAGAACGAGTTTTCTTAAGTGTAAACACACGCACACACTTGTGGCAGATAGCCATCTCAAGGTGAACTGCTGCCCCTAACCTGTGCTTGCGTCTATCAGTTTGCATTATATTCAGGTAGCGGTGAACACTGCCTTTTGGGTGGGTGTAGAGTACTTGGTGAGCTTTTTGAATGAAGGGCAGGTAAAAACTTGCTACGTCTTGTATCCCAGATTCGAGTATTTACCTGTTGGAGCCCTGCACATTAAGGCCCACGCATTTACCCTGCAACACAACATGGAATTTTAATGAATTCACGAGCTCTGAAAGCCTCCACCCACCTCTTCTCAAACAACTGAAATCTTTTGCATTCCTCTCAACTATACCTGCTCTGCATGCAATTGCAGGAGATCAGATTGGGAACAAATAGGCCCGCTACTAAACACAGAGAAAGTCTCAGACATTTCCAGGTGCCTCCTCTCTCAGAGAACAAGAGCATCAAAAATTAACTCCGCGTTCTCCCCTCCCATGACAGGCCTATATGGCATTAGGGTATACAGCATCACAAGCCAGGCTTGATCACTTTAATCTTGCTATTGAAGAAACCACTCTTGCTCAAACACAGAATGTTTGTGGTGGACATAATCAACTTATCTAAAGGAAAAAATCAAAACCAGCAGTGAAGCAGAGCTTTGCAGAGCCTCGACCAGATTTACCGTGCTGCACATCATCCCCTTCCAAGGGAAAAAGAGGTGCAAATGGAAGCTAACTCCCAGTACATGGAGGAATGTGTTTTTACAACTGATGTTGTAAACCTCCAGGTATAGAGCACTGTTTTAGCCCAAGGGGAGGGACTATACTGCCCACCAGACAGAGAGACAGAGGCAGAGACAGTTTCTATTCCAGTATCCCAAAATGTGATGAAACCTTGAAAAGATAAACTCTAGATATCATCAATCTCACATATTATCTTGGCAACTAATATTGGAAAAAAAACCCAAAAACATATTCAATGAAGAAGAGAGGACATTAGAGAAGAGAAATGGGTAGCTGGGATGGAGGCAACAGATAGGGAACACAACGTTAAAGCTGGTCAATCCTTATCTGCCTCTAGCTGGAGCCCAAGGGACTCCTCTCCATAGGCAACAGTTGCACAGCTTCTCATGCCAAGACATCCTGAGTGAATTGGTTTGACAAATCCCATAGCAGGTAAGAGGATTTCAATTAGGATAAGATTTGACATTTCAAAGCAGGCTTCTTAAAAATACAACCTGCCAGTGACAGTCAAAACCAAATTATGGATTAAGAAACATTGGACAGCTCTGTGCTCCTCTAAATCTCGGGCTCAGCATCAAAGGAGAAGGAACAGCGTGAGTAATGCATGCAAATGGCTGTATTCGTATTTAACAGAAGTCAGAAATGCCTGTCATTAAAGAAATCCCTCAGATGGTATCCCACCCTAGGAGTCAGGATGTATAACTGAGCACAACAGCATTTACGTATGTGCATACTGAAAATAGCCTGCTTGTTACACTGGACGGTTGCTACAGACCTGGACAGCTGTTTCGCTGACATACATGCCATGCTGGTGACATTCAGTTATATCATATCATCAGTGTTTTCCTCCTATTCAGCTACTCCTGACCAGTGAACCCACCACTTCCAG
The DNA here is from genome assembly GCA_013400135.1 of Rhinoptilus africanus. Lineage (NCBI taxonomy): Eukaryota > Metazoa > Chordata > Aves > Charadriiformes > Glareolidae > Rhinoptilus > Rhinoptilus africanus. The sequence goes on from VXBO01008151.1 coordinate 200,564, forward strand.
CAGAAATTCTTTTAGCAAGAGCCTTGCATTTACTTTTACCATAGCCGATCTCACATGTATTTCTCTCTGTGTCTCTCACTTTATGCCTTGATGTGTTCTCTGGGTATTTAGTCCTTCTGACATTGCCTCTCAACTCTGCTGCAGCTGGTTTCACTAGCACGCTTCCACTTTCTGGCTGATAGTTTCTAGTAAAATTAACACAGACAAGTGGTCCCAAGATCAATCACTAAGAGCTTTCAATAACAACTTTCCTCCAGCCTGAAACTTCTCTCTTCACTTAAATCTGCCCTTTAGCGTATATATTAGTAACAATTTTCCTGCTATTACCCAGCATCTCTGTTTCGCATGCTACACCATACCAGAAGCTAAGCACGAAGGACTGCATTTCCATGACTAGAAATACTAGTGCTTTATCAGAGGTAGTGATTAAGTTTACCTAGACTATGCTAGATCTAAGCCTTCTGTGTTTTCTTTCCTTTTTCCATCACCCTATGCCCTATTCTTTCTTTTAGAAAGCAGAATAGCTGCTACCGATAGCACACACTCCAACAGGGCTGTCCTAGTTCCTTTGTCAAAGACAGACCTACATTCTGCAGCTGAATGGTGTCTTCCCTCTTCTGCTAAATCCAATCAAAAACATTGTTCTTGAGCCTGCAATTATACATATCAGTTCCTTCCAGATACCAAGATGACAACGATCCAGCAGTCCTGCAATATTGAACTCCTGGAGTCTTTTCTGCCTCTTTGGCTGAATTCATTTTGATCTCTACACCTTCATTGCCACTAAAAACCTGTATGCCTGCATATTCAGAACAGGCATCCTAACTGCAACGGAAGCAAAGCGTCTGTCAAATTATTGCAACATGCTTAACTACTGCCTTTTTTCCCTTTTATTTATGTGGCTAAAGGACCTTTTGCTATTTGTTTTCATTTCCTTTGCAGAGTCAAACTCAGCTTGACTCCTGCCAATTCTCATTTTGCCCATACATTTTCTGACCTCTCACATGTGGCTTTCTTTGCCGACCTGTTCTTTTTTCTATTCCTTATTCAGTCATATCAGATAACTTTTCTTCCATGTTTTCCACTTTGCAAGATATGCCTGTTCCAGACATTTTTTGCACCTTTGACTCAAAGAAAGGCCAGCCTCATTTTACAATCCAGTCCTCTCAAGCTCTTCAGGCTTTAGCTAGTTCCCAGATGTATCAAATGCATCTGGAACTGAGAAGCTTAGCTATAGATCAGCACTTGTTTATCCTTCATTTTAATTGAAGCTGAAATCACTCAGACTAAAGTTATTTTCTACTTCATTGTACAACTTAACAGTGTCAGATCTAAAAAAGTATTGCCTCTTGCTGTTTCCATGACTGGTGGGGAACTCTGTTGGTTATTGCATTCAGCAGTGTCTGAATTTAGCTATTTGTTCCCCTGTATAATCCGGGAAGTCAAAGCCTCCCATAATGACAGACCTCTAACAAGCAAGATCTGTATCTACCAAATCCAGCTCTCGAGGTCATTGGCCGATAGACCACACTGCCTCAGCAATCATACTTTCCCTGAATGTCTTTGGCTCTATTAGGTTGGTTAGTTAGCTCATATTATCTCTCCTTATTTATGTCATTAAAGGCTTACAGTAACATCACACTCTTTACCTTTACTTCTGTCTTTCACAAATTAGGTATTCTCCAGTACCTGCACTCCTGCTATTCCTCTCTTTCCCCACCCTCTCCTTCAGTAACTGTTTCCAGATCCACAAATATATATGTAGCCCCCTTCCCCATCTCCTTTGACATATCCTTAAATATTCACTTAAACTCCTCCCACCATCTCCAGGTGAAACTGAAGTCCTGTGATTTACACTTCTGGGACCTCCATTCAGTAATACGTCATACCTGAATAGTTTCTGTGAAGTACCTACTCAGGGATAATGTGCAACCAGCAATCTTTTTCATTATCTCCACAATTAGTTTTGCCATATCTGTTGTACCTCAGTAGTCATCCTCATCTATCACTCCTTGTCAGAGTTTTGAGTTACAGAAAAAAAAAAAGGAAACATCCTTCTCTCCCTCAAGGTATCTGGATATTCCATATCTGTCCCTATCTGTAGGATCTCTTTCTACTCCTGGCTCTTGGCTATTCAAGCTCATTTCTTGTCCAGTACAACCTTGGGCCCTCATTTAAGCATAGCATCCATAGACTGATTCTGCCACTGCAAACTGCAATTTATTTTGGCCAGATTTTATTTCTTTTTTTTTTTAAAATATGGTTAATTAGTTATTCATATTTTGAGTTCCACCTCAGGCTTTATTCTCTTCCTCAGTATTCACAGGTATTTGTAAAATGAAATATAAACTGCCCAGAAAGAGGACTCTTTTGTGTTATGACCTGATACGTACAGTTCAGCTTGCTAGGGATATCTTCACAGAGGGATAATATTTCTTACATAATATCCTTAAGCTATAATCTTCCTTATTCCTACCTTAAATCAAACATAAAAGTACTCAATCTCTATCAACTTTCTCCCTTTAACACAAATAAAAATAACTGTGTTTGGCAAACAGGTTGTGTCTATTCTCATTCTCTCTGCTTGCTGGAATTTCACCTTGCGGGAGCTCATGCAAACCATTTTTTATTGGCTTTGGTTAACATAAGTTCAAATAAACTCAACACTCAAAGCCAAACTTTCAAAAGGTGTCATATATTTTGCCTGCTTTGAACTCAAGGATTTTGCAGGCTTTCCCTGTAGATCTGCCAAGGTTAGCAAAGTTCAGAGAACCTAGCCCAAATTGCAAGGCTGCAATAAAACCTGAAATGGAGATTCATCTAGTTTGAATGTTTATGACAACTGCTTTATACAGCTACCTGTTTGGTCCTTCTGACACCCCAAAGAAAAGCAACGGGAATGGATTTTCCAATATTGCCACCTGGAGAAAACTGCATCATGACTTTTAAAGAGCTGTATATTATACTACTGTTACTGTCGTGACCATCCCCATTTCTGTTTTACAAGGAGCTCGCGCTGGTTTGATGTAAGCCACAGCTCAGTTTCTGAATTCCAGCTCTTTGAATTCCCCTTGTGACTCAGTTTCATACCCGCTCTAACAACTTTGTTTCCAGCATGCGTCCAACCGCTCCCTCTATTTCCAAAGTCATATTAAAATATGGTATCTTGCTCATGTGGCTGGCCTCATAGCATACTGACATCATTCAAGACATCAGTCACCTCATAAAAATCACATGATGATCAAATTTTTTCCCCCCAACAAGTCTCAATGAATGACACTATTCTTGGACTGCCTGCAGATTAGAGGTCAAGAAGTGATACATACATATATATACACAAACCAAAAAAAAAATTTTCCCTCAAAACTCTACACTGAAGCGAGGCTGAAAGATGGAGTTCATTTATAGGTCACATCCCACATCTGAGTCTGAAAACAAAGATTATTACAAAACATAACCAGAAGCATTGCTAAGGATGTATACATATTATAGGCATTTCTTCCTTGTTCTCTCCTTCCTGCATTCTGTACTGGCCATCTTTGCCTGCCATGGACATACAGTACCACATAGTGACCTGCTCTGTGGGTAAATCTGGACTTGCCATATTACGTACTTCCATTAATACCACATTATAAAAGGGCTGACTGAAGAATAAAATTAATTTATCAGTTAATTCAAAAATGTTTCTCCAGGAAATATAAAAAAATACATACATGGGAGCCATAATATACAAGTACTTAGATGCTTTCACAGTATACACATAGGCATTTCAGACATGCTCTGTTACTGGCATTTAGTCAGAATCACACAGATCACATCTTTACCCTGTGTCTTTTTCCACCAAGGACAAATACTATGGGTTAATTCTACAAAGTAACAGCCCAACTCCTCAACCAGTCCATTGCATCCTCAGTAAAACTGAGGCTAGAGAGCCTCAAAAATCCCCATGCTACTGCTGGGTTCTCTATTTCTAGGTGGCATCTCTGCCACACAGGACACTCACTTTGCCTTGTGCGTCATTTAACAAGAACAAAGCAATTTAAAGAGGACAGGAAACCAGCAAGGTACTGTTTAATCAAATCTCAGGCCCCTGACACCGATACATTTACTAATCTCTTAAAAATTGTGGTGGGTGAGGAGGAAAAACAAACACGGAATAAGCTCTCCTGTTGGAACATAGTTTGGGATCATAAGCTGCTGGCTGCTATGTGTTTACAGGAGTTGAGGCCCTTAGCTAGGTTCTTAAATATGGACATACGCAGATCAAGAAAGTATGTAGAAATCCTCTGTTAAAGGTGTACTGACTTTGCCAATCCATTGACCTCCAAATCCTTTCCGTAAGAAATACTTGCTCACTCACGCTCTCCTCACAGATTAGTCCTGTCTGCTCTTGGGCGCCTACTCTCTCTTTCTCTAATGTGATTAAATAAGCTCCCTGTCTCTCCAGGCTTGTGCAACTGCCTCTCGCTTAGTCACCTAAGCGCTCTACAACACCCCAAAGGAGTGGAGTCAGCTGAAACAGGAGCGTTCCCAGCTCTGACATGCAAAGTACTTGCACTCGGTGCTAAATAAACTTGGAAAAATGTTCACAATGCAGCTGTGTGCACAAGATGCTGCAACCTCAGGGCAAGAATAATTATACACAAACAAGATACTTAGGATTTATGTTCCCCTCAAATAAAAATGTGTGCTGCTCATGCCAATCTCAGTACTTCGTGGTATGCCTGCAATCTGAGGCAGAGGAACAAATTCTCTGCTAGGGTTAACAGATTAGATACCATCACTGCTTTATTTTCCAATAAACTCTACAGGCGCTCTAAGCATTGTGGGTACACATTTGTATGCTTTTCACCACCGGAGGCGGAGGATCCATGGGAGGTCCTTTTAAATGCCCTGTTGTGTCGTTGGTATTCATTTAGGCAATTTTCTATCAGCATACATTGGGGATACCTATTCAGAAGTTACAGGGTTAAAGCTGAAGCCCAGAGGAATGCCAGACCAAAAGAAAACTGGAAAAGTTTGGGGAAACAGGAACAAGTATCCCTAGACCGTTTCAAGTAAAGATTTACCTAACTTGCTCCTTAAATTCTCCCATGAAGGAGAGCGCCAATGGCTTGTGCAAGTAACCTGTTGCAAAGCTTAATCATTTCTCAGAAGATGACTACTTCTCCTAACAGCCAATGTCAATTAACTTGGTCGCTAACAAAATCAGTCTCTCCTTTCCTCAGTGAACACGGCTAGAGATTGATCACTGTTCTCTTCATAATGACTTTTTAATCATGGTTGTATTTATCTTCTCTTCCTGAGAAAAAGACTAAAGCCAATTCCCTGATCCTTTGTGTTTTCGAAGCTTCTCAACGTTCTTCTTGTGCTCTGGATCTTTAATGGATGTACTGCATCAATGGGCAATGCCAAAAAAAAAAAAAAATCAAAGAAACACATGGAAAGAAGTCTTAACTGCAATGGGCCTGAGATTTCTCAGCAGCTATTCTCCTGGACCAGGCTCAGCAGTGAACATATGCAACAGTACTTAGTTATACTCCCATGTTCTAACTAATCTCACTCTAAAAATCAAGGGAGACTCTCAAAGTTGCTTTTATACCCACTTAGCTCTGTGTGGTGGAACCTGAAATGGTATTACAGAGTTGAAAGCAGACTTTGTAAGCTATGTTAAACTTGCTGCAAACAAGGAAAACCCAACAAACAGCTTTCAGGAGTACTTTAGTAAGCAATTGCTCGCTGGCTGGAATGCAAGTTACACCACGTTAGACCCGCTTCATATTTGGCCCCAAGGAGCCAGCAAGCTGGGTGGGAGACCGATGGGCATTCCCACCAGCCTGTCAGGCTGGACAAGGTGCAAGATCAAGCAGTCAGTCTGATATTCCTGCCTTCCCTTTCTCAACCACAACAACAGGGAGCAAAAAGTTAATTCAGCTTTCAAGCCTTATATTTAGGTCAAGTTGAGTTAAAATTGTAAGAGAAAAAGGTTCAAGAGTTCACCATTTTCTTAGCCAAATAACAATAAAAATGGAATTTGCATTCCTCTGCTCAGAGGACTTACGCAGAGTGAAGAGCCAGGCTATGCAAGTGATACATGAGCAGCAGCTGGCTCTTCACAGGCGTCTTCTGGAGCCAAAGGAGACAGGGATAGGAAACGCCCGCCATACTACCAACTCCAGACAGGACATAGATCTCACAATCTTTTTTTCCAGTGTGCAGGTGACCACTATTTCCATGGTCCAGTCATGCTTCTTGCCGTCCCCTTGGCTACATGAAAAAAAAGAAAAATGTTAACCAAGCATGGGAAAAAAATGCTAGTCCCAAAGCCCATGGCATGGAGAAAAATGTTATTTTTCCTGCTGGCAATTTTGTTTGGGTTGGCAGAACGTGTCATTTTGACTGTGAAAAGGAGCACGTGTACTGAGCTCTGTGAGCTCATCTGGTATCCCTGCCAGTGCCAACTAGTAGCAATTCAGAGCTCAGCTTGTTATTGAAGATGAATCCATTACAGCTGTCAGGTACCTGCCAATTTAAACCTTAGTGAAAACTAGTCAGAAATTAAGTGACTTTAGAAACCAATACATTTGTGCTTGTTCCAGAGGCTTAAATGGGCACATTCAAAATATACTATCGTCCAGTAGCCCATTTTGCAATTGATTAGAATATAAATCCTTTGTGCTTGAATCAGGGTGGGGAAAATATTTTGAGACTGCAGTTTGATCTAAATGTTGCTCTTACTTGTGGTTTGGCAAAAGACTCTAAAATGCTGTTAAATCAAAAAGGCAAAGAAAACCTGCAATTGCCGTGTCTCTGCTTATAAAAAAACATTTTAAAATAACCACACGCATCATTCACTACACAGATGCCACATTCTTCCCTACCCTTATTTAATAGCTAGCTGTCAATCTATGTTGAAGAGCAGTTACCTGACATTACCATAATAATGCTTCAAAGCTTCATATTAAAGATGGGTATCTTCCTAGGCAAGCCCATAGGAAAAAAAAAAAAGGCCTTTTCACTCTAGCGTTGCAAAAATGCACTTCTCTAAGAGATGATAGAGTGTAACCAGGCAGGAATGATAATCACAGATACCCTTGACTTCTCTTTACTGTAATTAAGCAGAGAGGATCAACAAATTTGGCTCTGCATAAGAAAGGTTTCTCATCTCTATTTCTATTTGCTGTGGTAGAGAGGAACCTCAATGTGAACTAAGGTCTATAGCCATTAACATAACAAACAATTCTGCCATCTTCGCGGATAAACATTACACTTCTCAGGACAGCTCATGTACAACCACTTTGACATTTAGTCATTCTTGAAATGCGGTCCCTTTCACATGCTCCTGCTGTGAGCAGGCACTGCAATGGAAACTTGCCTGTGTCACAGGTTTGGGAGGTGGTGCTATGCGTACAAGGCAAAAAACCATCATGAAAGTCTTTCAAGTTGTGTTAATTTGATAACTTGGGGCACTGGAGCTGACATTTAAAGCACCATTTTGCAAGCAGGATTAGAAGGGAAGAATGGGAGCTAAAGACCTACTGAAGCTCTGGGACATACAATCACTGCCTCTGGGACATACAATCACTGCCTCTAAGTGTGAGGAACAGTGAGAAATCGAAGCACAGAAATTCTGTGCAAAAGGGACCAGGTGCTTATGTGCAAGGGAAATACAACTGAGTGGTAGCTTACCCATATATAGCTCCTTCCATTCCCTCTACAAGAGAGCAGAGAAGCCAGGATGAGAGGGCAGTTAAAAAGCAGAAAGTGACAGGTGCTTCACAGGAGAATGTCCGACACCAAACACAGAGCAAGCACCACGCATGTCCTCTCTCCTCCTGTCATGTATTGCGACCCCATCAGATGAGTCCCAGAGCAGAGGCTTTCCTTAGCAGCTGCTATCAGGAAAGCTATTGACACCATCCTCCATGATCTGCAAATCCCTCGTGCATCCTCCCATTGACTAAGCCTTACACATCTCATCTTTTCACTGACTAGAAACTAAATGTTGCAGGAATGTAGCTGTGCCAGTCTTTGGTGTTATGAGACAAGATTACACAGACCTCTGACACATGAGACTGCACAAAGGGTAGCCATTAGGAAATGGGACAAAAACTCAAGCGTCTATGAGAGAAAAAGGAAGGGCAAAGCCAAACGTCCTTCCTGAACTCAGTCCCTCCCTCTGAGAGAGATAAACCCTGCCGCTTGCGCTATTTCCCATGAGAAATATATGTACGGTCCTGGGAATCATCTTCCAGCAGCCCACCATGGAAGGATTAGTCACCCTGGAGAATATCCTTCAACTTTTCTTCCTCTGAGCACAGACATAATGTCTGTGGACCAACCGAGGACCAACAACCCCACCATCTCTCAGCAGCTTCCCTCCCATATTCCACAGCTGATGAAACTACCAACATGAGAGCAACGGCACCTACTCAGTACTCCTGAACACAGCACTCATTCAAGGCAGGGAAGCTCCTCATTCAAGCATAGAACTGTTGTGGGCAAGGCAGAGCTTTTATAAATTTGTATGCAACGTTGTTTACTCTGACACAATTGGATTGCTTCATACAGCGTTTTAACTGAAACAAGATGAGATAATGGGAACCCTGATTGCTGGCGGCCAGCTAGGTCTCAATGTGAATGTATGTATTTATTTAAGCCTTCACAAGCTTTCCCATTGACTCTGCACGTAAGAGGAGCTAAGTCAACAGAGAGCCTCAAGAGCTCGGAATGGTATTTGTGAGCTCGCACCATGACAGGAAGAAAAAGTAAGCACCACAACTGTTTTGGATGTCATGAGCTTCTAACTTTAAGTCTACGCTTTCCTCTTATTCTGAAAGAGGGGTTTTCTGATGTAGAAGAATGGGGAAGAGGTAGAAAAACAGTTTAAGAATGCAAAGAAAATCCCTTTTACTTCTTCACATTGAGTTTTCTATTAGCATGTGGAAAAGTTTCTACGTTGAAAATAGAAAGTAAACAGCTTTTGCTGTGAATCAACTGAAGACCCATCACACACAAGCAATGTGTGTTCATATGCATGCATGAACATGTACACAAATACTTGTTCATGTATGCACAGGCCCAGAGGCAGTGACTAGCACTCTAGGGGAATTTCATCTGTACTTTTGAGAACAGCGCGTTTCAGTAACAACATCCACTTTTGAATAGTTTTTCCAGTACTAGATCTAAATTAATAATGGGCCTAAACAGTAAATCTTAATTCATGTTCAATCCTATCTCAAGTTTGATCACAAAAGGTACCACATCTGGGCTTTCCATGGAACTGTCATAGATCAAAACATGTTAATATTAAGTCATCAAATTTGTGGACCAAAACTGTATTAACACAGCTATGAAGAATTAAGTTCTTCAGTCTCAAAAAAAAAATCAAAATAAGTTGGTATTCTGCGTATTGCAACAGTGCTTTTCATTAAATGTTTGCACAAAGTATAGCAACCATGACAAAATAGTTTGTGGTTTATGCATGTGTATAGCTACATTAGACTGTACAGGCCATTTAAATAGTGCATTATGTTAGCAATCATCGTTAGTAACCCTACATTAAGAAGTGTGGGCAGACACTTCATTAATGCATACACAGATTGCCAGGATATTGTGCTGTCTCCTTGCTGCAAAAATATAAAATACAGTAGCAAGATTGAGTGGGATGATGAAGTCATCTGGCAAATCTCCACTGGGTGATGCACCTAGGAGCAAATGACATAGCATATTCACACCACCCACTGGATACACCACTGGACTGGAATTCAGGTGCAGACAGACATTTCAGTGATCCCCATTGCCCAAGCAGAGACAACCCATAAATCAGACCTAGCATGCTGTATCTTTGGAGGAGGAAACACTACTGCTATCTTTCTTAACTTTGAACTCTAGCAGAGAAAAAGTACTGGTAGAGGTACCAAAAGATTGGGTTGCCCGACATTTCCCATTCAAAGTACTTCATTTTTGGTTGACTATAAGTTGTCTAAACTTCAGCTATCAGGGTGAAATTTCCTTGGAATCTGCTTCCAACTGCTAATTTTTTTTTTACTTTTGAAATGAAGGTAGTATAAACAAATAAGCTCCTAATCTTGGGAAAGGGAGATCCCCACCTTATGAAAAAGTCCTGCATAAGCTAGTGAAGTGAAACACAGGCTGCTTTGGATCTTAGCTCCCAATCTACAGATATGAAAATGATAAATTCACTAATAATTGAAGCGCTCGCATCATACCAGGAAAGTATGAGGGCAGATACAAGAGCTCTTGCTTTTAGCGCCATGTAATCTAAACAGGGTTCAACAACTATTACTGGTAAAGGCTAACAACAAAACACAGGTGTCACAGAAACAATCCTAAAAATCATTTAAGGACACAGAGTTGGGGACTTAAGCTTCAACAAAGACAATCAGTCACAAGTGAGAAGAAAGAAAAGGTTAATAAGACTGTAACCTGCAATGCCCACTCATAAAGCTCTTTTATTAAGAGGCAAGTATCAACAAAAGTAAGCAGGAATTTCTCAGAGAGGTGTTTCCTGGCCCTTTTCTAATGCATTTATCAGATTGTGGAAAACATGACAAAACTCCGCATCTCTTTAGCAAGAAGGTTAATTTAAATAGCTATATTTTGTGGGCAAAATAAAACATGATGATGCATTGAGGACAAAAGAAGATTCACTAACAAACCAGAATAGAAAAGGAACAAGAGAGTGGTGTGTTTATTTTACCAGCTACTTTTTTTTTTCCCCACTACAATTTTTCTTCTCTAAGAGAACACCGGTTTTAATTCCTTTCTGCGATTACTTTTCAGATCAGTTCTTTCCTGGCTGTTCTCCCCCAGATCTATTCCCCCCACCCCCCCACCATGAGGAGAGGCCAAGCCCTGCCACATTTGAGTGGAATGTTGACGCCCACATGGGTGGGTGCAGAATTAGCCAAAACAAGTCCCTGCATTCCTTAGGATGTCAGCCCCCTTCTGCTGGCTCTTTTCTAATATCTTATTAATAGGTAAAATCTCTTTCCCAAATCAGCCTTCCCCATTCTTTCACAGTGGAAAAAACAGAAACAAAAAAACTTCCTTAAACAGGTGCCCAGGCATATTTATAGCAAAGTATTATGCTAGTTAGACAATTACGGTTTTTCAGTTGCCCAATTTAAATTCCTATAGGTACCTAATAAACCATCAAATGAAGAAGAATTACCAGTAAATAGCAATTACCTTGAAAGAACAGTACTTCAAATATTAAAGTGACACTTCATTAGTTATGCTGACAAACAGGTCAGTTTAAATCAAATGGCTATTTTAAATTAGTGGTCCTATTGCAAACGTGGGGTGTAATTTTTATTACCAAATACCCAGCCAAGCTACTGACCTTAAAAACATTACTCAAGTAAAGGCTGAGAGTTAATTAGAATACTGTGCCAGGGGAAAAAAAAAAAATAGTCTTGAACATCTCTGAATTCTTTCCAGGAAGGTGTTTTTAATAATGACAGTAGTTTACTTCATTTAAAGGTCCATATCCTGAAGTCAAAATGTAGGCTTTTATGAAACCAGCAAAATATAAGACTAGAAAAATATTTCCATCCCTTTTCTCCAACTGCAGTGAAATATTTTCTTAAGAAACAAAATGAAGAACCTCCAAAGCATCTGCGACTTCAAAATGCATCTCTACTACAGGGCATCAACTGGAAACCGACACCCAGTAAAAGCTTATACTGATATTTGCTTTTGCTGCACAAGCTGAAGTGAGGGTGGGAGGGAAATCTACAAATAAATATAATTTGACATTTATCGCTTTTAATTTTTAGCAATCTATGGTATTAGAACTCATTGCAAAATCAGTTCACTAATGTACATTTTCTTAGTGGCAATTTCTCTTTTCTATAACATATACCAGAGCAAAGAGTTTTCAGACTGATAATTCAAGCAACTGATACCTGTAAATTCCACTGCAAGACTCTCATTACACAGAGAAGTTCCTGTATTTTCATTGCTCCTGAAAATTGTGTCTCTAACCTTTCTCAGCAGAAATAACAAATAAGCTGGCACAATATAAAACAAATAGAAGTCCCAGCAAGGATTGTTTCTTTTAGGCTCCTATACAGATATGTTCACTCCACATTCTCCTTTTCGTCCCTTCTGTTCATCTAGTTTTGTTCCAGTTTCTATCCAACATTTTCATCAGGTATTTCTCTTTACACAGTTCCATCCAGTGTATTCTGTGATGGCAGTAACCTCAGTAACAAGCGGCCGTGGTTCTTAAATTCTGCCCAGCTTAAGTAGAGCATTTTAGGTTTTTTATGCCGTAGCTGGGGAGAATTTGCCAACTACTTAATAGACTCAAAAGAAAGAACATGATACTATGAGTCATAACAGAGGACCCATGAGAACTACCATAACTACACTAAAGTTCAACACAACAGTTAATTCCCTCTGAGGTAGAATGACTTCACACAGAATTCAAAGGAAGATTCAAAATGAAGGTTGAATTTGGGTAGAAAAATGTAGGTAATCTTTCTGTTCAAAGATGGAATCCGCTCCTTTCCAGGAAGTACACCCACCAGAGGTACAGGGAAGATCCACACCCTTGTGAAAAAAATCTTTGAATTCCAAATTTGTTAGAAATCTGATAAAGGATTTGGATACCAAAGGTGCAACTTTAAAGGAACTTACTTACCTGAGAAGGGGAGCCCTGAGATCTGGCTCTTCCTCCCCTGAACATCCCCCCATCAAGCAATAAAATATGCGAATGGTCCAAGGAACAGAGATCAAAATCCTACATTCCTCCTCCCTAATTGAGTTCCTTAACCATGAGGCTACAAAGACAGACTTTGCTACACACCCTCTATGGCTCCCTTGAATTATTGCCTGGCTAGTGGAATAGTTTTTGCAGGAGCAGTGGAGAACATTCCCACACTTCCCTTGGAGATAGGAGACAATGGTAAGAACATGTCAAGCAAAGTGGGGAGATGGACTTGAATCTGCCATATCTTCGATGAGGTCCAGCCACTAAGATGTTATATAAAATGTGAGAATACATCTCTTTCAGTCACATTTTAAGAGAGGAATGAGTAGTCTTCAGCACTTTGTGACCAAAGCTGTAGAAACCTATCAACAGAATTGACTTCAGGTTTCTGGTCCTACCTCTTCAGGATATCAGATGGGTGCATGGAGTTTAACTGGAGTATTGTGTCTGGTGCCCTAGCCCAAGAGAGTGGTAAGATTTCAGACAAATTCTTGTTTTCAGTATCTCTTTTAGCCTGGTACCTGGCACCTCTTGAGCCTGCTGGCTGTTTTGGATCCCATTCTGAAGGATCTAACTGTCCTTAATTACTACAGAGTTCTAAAGCACCAGACACCAAAGGTCTGGACTGCACTCAAAGGTGGTTCATGGCAGACAGCTGCAGAACATAGGTCCTCCCTTGAATGCAGACCTATGTGCCTGATCCTGCACTCCATTGAGAGCTTTGCCACAGATTTGAATGGGCATATAATCAAACTCATTCCAGCCTCAATGGAGCTCTGAGTATGCACAGAGGTCAGCACAAGAACCAAGCAAGGACCTACGATTGATTGTACATGATTATTTTTTCCTCGTATTCATGTCCACTGAAAGCTGTCCAGTAGCATGTGAGATCGGTGAAAACAGATTCTATAACCAAAGCAGCAAACCCTGGAATGCTTCTGAGCACCCAGCTCTCAGCCTCAGCTTTGTCCTGGCCCCATCCAGGAATGATACCCACCACCATCTTGATTGCTTCAAAGAAAAAGAAATTTTATTCACTTGCTGGACAGTCATAAGAACAAGGAATCAGAATATGTCATGCTGTGCACCCATCACTCAGTTTTGTCTTATCCAGAAAGGGTTATAGTACAAAGCCAACCAACGCCCCATTCCAAAAGGCTCTCACCACACTCTACATGGACCCAGTGACTTAGATCCATTAGCACAACCCTCACAAAAGCCAGACTGCACAGTCAACAAGCAGTATTGCTCAGTTGTCCTACTGCCCAGATCACTGGGGGGGAAAAAAAGCAGCCAATTATTTCAGATTAACTGTGGATTTAGCAATCTAATTTAAGCATTCACACAGGAAAACGAACTGCAAAGTATAGCTGTAGGAAATAAGGCCCTCGTAATCGAAGAAGTTAATTTGTTCATTTCAGCTGAGTAGTCATTGAAATGCCTATCTCGTACAAATATTTGTCTGATATATTGATATACAAATATAATTTCAGTATATTAAATGAAGCACTAATTATATTAATAGCTGTATTTGCTTTGAAAAGGTCTCCCTTGCCGAAATCAATTAAAAGTGCATGACAAAATTTCATTAAGCTCTACAGTATGTTTTTCCATCAAGTGCAAAGTTACTAACTTCCAGCTATCTTATTATAACAGTGCATGATAGAACTCCCAATAGATTCAGAAATCATTATGCCAACAACTGTTTTGTACTTCTTTATCAGTAAGCATGGATTATTTTTTTTCCCCACCTCCTGAGGGAACATATTTGCCTTGCACGTAAACAGTGCTGAACTTGTAAATGCAGGATTAAAGCTACTGAAGGATATACTTGTGGTAATCTCAAACTCGCACTGACCAGGAGGATTCCTCATACAAATCAGCACGCGTTTCTTTCTGCGTGACCTGGGTCATGGGCCCTCCCTCCAGCAATCCGCACCATGACGGGTGATAACCACCATCCCTTTTGCATCTGGCAATGAGTACACTAGAAACTGTGAAACAGAGAAATAGAACCTTTACAAACGTATAGCTATTTACTTGTTGCCCAAGAACTGCTACCACAGGGCAAAGGAGCACCAGGAGAAATGGACAGAGGCCCAAGCTAACCTGAGGGGCTCCGAAGGCAAAGAATATATACATCTCCTTTCCCAGAACAATCATTACATTTAGTGCTGGGCAGAGGAGGGTTGTGAAAGATGGCAAATCGATGCACAAAGGGAGAAGAGATGAAAATGCCATTCCTAGAGCCAAGGATGGTGCCAAGAGTCGCACCCAGAGAGACAATGATCTGTGGCTATTCCTCTTCCCAGTGTCCTTTCCGTTCTCACTTCCTCAAGCCTTGGTCTAAACAAGCCAACCGATTTGTCACAACCGCATGATCTGTGAAACTACGTCAGTTCTTTGCTCCTGAGCTTCCTCCATGTCTTGTCACTGTTTCTTCAGGTTGTCAACACACAGATATTGCAGTGGTGAGAACAGAAGAAAACCCTTCATAAGCTAGACCAGCCCTGCTGAAGAGCCGCAGGTTTTGTTCAAGGCTCATACACCTGAGACAATAAGGTCCCAATCCCAGGTATTCTGCACTTCCGTCGTAATTTTCCTGCTATTACTCTGGCTGTCTCCAAAGGAAGGGTAGGAAAAGAAAGACAAAAAGAATGCTAGCAGAGATGTGGCCCAAAGATATTGAAAGGAAGTACATCTCTGTGCTACAGGTTTGTGCTCTTCCTGAGAAAAGGGAATTGGAAAGCACCTGGTAAAGTGGGATCCTTACAAACATAATGGAGCCAAAATAAGGTAAGACAGATGAATAGTTCTGGAGTCAAGAGTCTGATTCCTCACCATGGAAATCTGAGGAGCTGCTCTACATGTCAAAAATTAAGCAGGTGCCTAAGTACTTCCTCTGAAGAATTGACTCATGCTGTAATTTTGCAGTTCTTAGCTTGTAAGTGGAACAGAACCACTTTCTTCACTGAGAGACCCTAAAAAGAAGCAAAGAATTACGTATTTTAGTAAGGGCACAAAAATGTATTTAACATACTTTCTAATATAAACAAGAAATGGCACTTTTATAAAGCCAGCCAAATATAAGTTAGATTTTTCAGACATTATATTTAGGACCCAGTGAGAAATATGTCACCACTTGTGAGGAGTTTTATTCCACCAACGGCACTACCACCCACCTAAGTCTGTCCATGTGTTGGTGCGGAAAAGCGCTGTGTCTTCCTGCAACACTCACGTCAGAATCAAAATACTTTGCATTGTAGACACATTAGGAGTGCTTTATCATGCTCAGCTGATGCACACAGTACCTCATTATGATTGGGTAACTCAGCCATTAAGCTCTACAACAAGCCCACGCTGAATCCTAAAAAGGGAGCCATATATAGGCTATGGAGGTGTTGAGTAAGAGAAGATTTACTGTGCTCTACATAATTAATTTTGCCTTCAATCTTTCTGGCATTTTTTGCAAAAGCTGCTAGCTGAACACATTGAACAATTATATCCCTGGTGTTATTTCATTGAGCATCTTCCAACTCAGTAGAGCCTTAATGTGTTCAGACTGTTCATGCCCCTTTCCCAAAGAATAACCAAAAGTCCTTCAGCATAGGTACAGAGGAAAAATACAGAATTTTTTTTCTCCACAGCTGAAGGTCCTGATTACCCTGGACCAGAGTTAGGCATTGCAACAGACTCCACATCCTCCATCACCTATGTCAGCAGTTGCCTACTTTCTCACTCCCAGGCAGTATGGAAGAAGCAGCTTTTGGACAAAAACACTGAAGGGGAAAAAAAAATAGAGTCCCCCAAAAAAACAAACTAGAGGGGAAGAAAATAAATAGCAAATGAGTGAAAGAAAGGGAGGGAAAATGTGACCATTTGGGCAAAGAGACTGGAGATAGAAACCAGTAAAGAAAAAGGCCTGACCAGAATCAGGTTAGCTGGTAGAAGGAATACACTACATCAAATGCAATGGAATAGGAGAGCTCACAGCCAACTGGTCAGAGGCCAGAATGAGGAGCAAGGCAATGGTGGAGAAAGGGAGGAGACATGGGACACCAGTTTAGCCCTTCTGAGAAAGAAGGAGGAACGTGGGCTCCAGCAAAGGCCAGGATGTGGGGTTACCTGGCTTAGCTGCATGGGAGTATCATACTAATTTTGTATTATAGCAGTTTTGTTTCTCTGTTCTACTTCAAAATGCAAACCAAGGTTTTTCTGTAATTCTTTATGTTAAAAAAAACTATTTTCATCTGTCAAATTCAAGGTTTAAGATCTTAAAAACCAGTGGTGCAATGTTAACATGTCCCTCTTGTACACTAGGCAACCTCATGTTGATGACTACTTGTTGTTCTTTTCCCCTACTTATTCTTTTGTGTGTGTTTTCTTTCCTGGCTGTGGTATGAACCTTTCCAGCACACGTCTTTAATTCATAAATATTAGGCAGGGCTGTTTCTTCCCCCAATGATTATGAGTGCAATTAAATGTATTTTCTCAAATGAAGTTCTTAATATTCATTACCAATGTCATTCAGAGTTCTAGATTGCAGCTCAGACTCATATGTACAACTGCTACATCAGAGAACTTTTTTAACGGGATCCCCCCCTCTGTTTAAAGATTGGCCAAATATCATAATGAGCAGATCCATTTAAATCCTGTCATATTGAATGATATATTAAATGACTCACCCGGCAACCTTGGAACACTTCAAAGGAATAGAGGAATGAAGAGCAGGTGCTCATCTCAGGATAGCAGGGCAGTTCCAGGGCTTTTTGCAGCTTGTGATGGGTACGTACAGTTGTGTTGTTTCCTGAAACTGAAAGCGAAAACCAAAGATAGGGCTGTATAAACAGAGAATCTTATGAGTTTCATAGTTTTAAGCTGAGCTAACTACAAAGCAAACAAACTCATAGCCTCACTTGGGAAGCAAAGAGATGAGAATGCTAGGAAGTGAAGCAAGAAGTACAGTATAAATTGTGTGAACTGTGTGCATTATATAAGCAAAAATGATACTCTAGTGGAGAGAAGGCATAGTTTATATAAGGGATAGGAGTTCTCTATGACAAAACCAGTGCCACACATTAGCAAGAGAGCTATTCAGACAAATAGGACCCGTGGACCTGATCAACTAAAACCACTGAAATGTAGTAACCTATACTATTTTCGTTACCCGCAACCTAGGCAGGGGAACAAAAAAAACACCAAAACCCACAGCCCCTTCTTGGGGACTGTGACATTCCAATGACTTTACCTACTTCTGAGGGTAAATTTTAGTTGCCACCAGCGATCCACCGGATACTGACCAAGGGAGACAGCTGAGGAAGTTTTGGCTGATTTTATCACCAAAATATATCTTCTACGGGGATTAAGCAAGTAAATGGATAGATCAGGTCTTGGATAAATAAACACCTCATCATTTGTCATCTCCGTTTGTCAGCAGTTTGCATTGTGTTTCTCTCACACGCTTTTACATAACTCAAATAACTGAAACACATTAAGAGGGTTGTATCTGTTCTAGACCCATGATCCATTTATTTCTTTTCTGGGCACTAATTTCCCCCAACTGTGCCTCAAACTGAGCAGCTCCCCAGGAGCCTCTGTATAGATTTGGTTTCAGCATCTGATTACAAAAGGACAAAGGCAGAATTTGACTTGAGGAGGAATCAGGAACATGAAATTCCCTTTACAAGATTATTTGGAACGAAGACACGTATTTAAAATACTCAGGGAGAGAATAGAGTGGAAAAGAAACACACACACACCCCCGGCTATGACAGCCCAGAGCTTGGAATAGAAGCAATGAAAAAAAAAAAAGAAAAAAAATATTATAAATCAATGACAGCTTTCAAACTATGGATGAATAGTCTATTAAAAAATAGTAGTCTTCTACTTCTTGGGAGGTTGAAGAGCCTTCATCCTTGTTTATATTGGGGATTGGCCCTGATTTCAGCAATTGATAACCAGCAATTGGTTTGCTCCCGTGTGACCTCAACTGCAAACGGGCAAAACCCCTGAGGAGCTTCCAAACTAAGTTTCTCTGGTTATACCCCAAGGAGGGAAGGGAAAGAGTCCCTCCACTTCTGCAGAAACAGCTCTAGCATCCCATGTAGTAAGGACAAAAGCAGGGAACACGGCAGCGCTTCAGCAACCCGCTCCAACCCAGGGATAATAACAAGCAGTAAAAGAATCTTTGGATGACATATTTAGGGGAGAAACTGCTTAGGTCTATTCAGCCTAATGGACCACATAAAAGCTGACTACGGCAACGTTTCTCAAACAGAGCTAGTTGTCGTCACAATTTATCAGCAGTAGCTGCACTTCAGGAATTTTCTTCTCAATGCTTTTCAGACACCTCCAAATCAATTTTTCTGGCACATCCCCAAATGTTCTTTTTGAAAGCATACCAGGTGCTTAAAAAAATATAGAAGTAGTTCATCTGGAACAAGCAAAGGTCCATCCAGACCAGTACCTTGTCTTGGATGCTGGTCAATAGGTACAAGATGAAGACAAACTCATGGTGATACAATTAGAAGACTGTCACTGCTGATCTAATCCAGCTAATGAGATCGAGCAAGCAGGGCTCTGTCTCATCGGGTGAAATGCCTGAAGCACAACAGGCAAGATGTGTTTCACCCTCAAATTCCAGGAAAGCATTGTGCAAATGCTCTGCGTGGGAAGGCTGTCTTTACATGGCCCACGTGACTGAGTACAGCAGAAACGTCCCAAGTCTCTCCCTGGTGTAACTGCATAGCACCCAGTGGGGTTACACCAGAAACAAACTGGCTTATAAAACCTAATGATCTTTCATGAAAGAGTGATCCATGGGGCAGTAGCAAGAATGAGATGGGGAGAGAGGGGTCATTCCTAAACCTGATGTTCTTTGTTACGAGATCTGTGGTCTGGACACCGGAGGCCTGAATCAGCTTTTGGACCTATTCACCTCACATCACTGTAACCCCACTGACATTAGTAAATTAAACCTGAAGAAGGTAAGTGTAAGCCCTGTGACAGATGAGACTGACCACCCAAGGCTGGCAATATCTGAGCCTTTTATTTATTTCACATAAACCAACATGAAGGAGCTGGTCTAAAACCCAAATAGGACATAAAGCACAGCTGCCAATGACTTGGAAACTGGCATTTCAAAGCAGCAGAGATGTTTTACACCTTCAACCTTTTCATTAATCTGATGGATTACCTACTTCTAGATGAAGTTGTTACAAAATACTGCTTCAGTACCTATGAATGACTGTGCCACTGATGACTAAATACCTTTTTGAGGGAAGAAAATAATCCATATAACATCTCTATATGTCATACAGAAATGTTTTCCCCTCTTGGGTAAATATTCACAGATAAGGAGTTAGGTCAGGTGGTCTGCATCTTTTCCCTTCGAACAAAAAATCAGTATATCAATGTTTCTCACAAACCACCATATAAATCTTCTCAGCTGACTTTCTCAATTGAAAGCAGTGTTGAAAGCACTGTTAAACACTGATGATAGTTACAAGACTTCCTTGGCTTTTACCCACCTTGGAGCTCTTGCCACAGGACAGTCAAGATTCATTTGTTAGCCTCCTGTTGGATCCGGATGAGATGCTGGCCTTAGACGAACAACAGGGGAACAACACAAACAATGAAGCAAAATAGAAGTATCTCTTCCAAAAAGCCTCTCAAATATAATCCAGTGAAAAAGAGCTGAATAGAGAGTCAACAATGTAATTCATTCATATACTTGCCCAAAGACAAACATGGAGCATAGAACTTGAGGGTTTTTTTGGTTTTGGTTTGGTATTTGTGCTTTTTTCAAAGCATGTAGTTTAACACACGCACTAACAGGAACTGCTTTGTCTGATTTGGCACTTGACTGTGTATTCCTGCTCTGTGAATTGGATATGGGAATAAAAATTACAAATGAAGAAAACAAGCAATCTGCTGACTTCTGCAACTCTTGCTGTAAAAAGAGACCAAAATGATGCTCCAGTGAATTGCAGGCTTTAAGGCTTTTATGGCTGCTAGGTAAATCTAAAAGTAAAGAAAGGAATCACAGCTTACCCAGTTCTTCAGCTTAGAGAGCTGTCTGGCAACGCTGCGTCACGTGACACAGGATTTTGTCCCAAATACATCAGTGAGAGATGAAGGTTCATGGTACTCGAGAGAACAGTTGTACCTAAAGGGCACCTCAAAGCTACAAGACTGTAAGTAAAATGAAGCGTGAACTGTGCTTCTCTTTCTTTGGTACATTACCCCAACCACATTCAGTAAACAAATACCAGCACATCTCGAAATCTCTAACCCTGTGCCAAATGCAGTCACAAAGGCCTATAAGACATGGGTTAATGAACTGGCCAAATGCAAGATGATGTATTACTATAATTTCACATCAGGCTAACATCTGCACATCTACTGGGCATGTTGCTGGTAAACACAAGCTTCTTAGCAGAAATACTGATGATTAATTCCTTATTCCCACTAAATTAACAAAGATCCCTGACGCGGTTGGATAGTACACTCATTAGACGAGTATAATAGATATGCTGCAGGGGTAAGATGAAGGACTCTAATTATCCCAATTTGGTCAAGATTGTTTGAATATCTTTCCTTTGGAGAGTAAAGAAGCCTAAGGGAATTTGGTCCCAATTCCCACATCTAAATTCTTTAGACTTATTTCAGAATATAGTTCATGAACCTTGGAGTTAGTCTCCTAAACGTCTTTTGAGACACCTGTCTGAGTGTTTGAGGGCTTAGTACCTAGCCACTTTGTGGATTTTCAGCATACCTGAGCAAAAATGGCTGTCCAAATAAGGAGAACAAGGAGGACACAGTCAACAGTGATTCACTAGGTTGACATTCTCCCTATTGTTCTTTGAGTCCTTACAGAACTGGGTGGAGAATTAGGGAACTAATAGGCATAAGGTCAATGAGCTGTTCTATGAGCAACACAACTGATGAAGCTGAATTTCCTGCAGATGTATGCCCTAAGTCCCCCAATTATAACCACTTTCCTTTGTAAGCACGGTACCCCTCAGTTCCCTTCCCTGCGCTCATCTGTTAGCCTGCGCAAGAAATAGCGCGTGCCGCGTCCGATTTGGAGATACATGTGCTGACTGGTCAGCGGGCTGTGGTCTCAGGCTGGGCAAGGGATTGATCATTAATGCAAGTCCTTCACTTTAATAGGAGGGAAAAGAGAATTCTAATAGGAATAAGACATTAATAGGAGCTGCTCTTTTCCAAGCAGCTCTTGGCAGTTGATAAAACTGCAGACACATAAAATCTTTCTGTCTTTTACCCCATGACTTTATGCCCCATCTAATATGACCAAGGAATTTAAAAAAATGTATAGAAGAAATAAAAATATGCTTTTTTTATCATAAAGTCTTGATTTCTAGGGACCAGGCATTTTGTAAGATGTAGAAGAATTGCTGTGGAATGGACAGATGGATGTCTTCATAAAAACAAAGTCAAAGGGCCATTCAGAGAAGCCCATTTTGCTGTTCTTAAAGTTAATTTGATCAGTTGCCCTAGAGGTAGGGTTAGTTACTTACCATCAATATAAATTACCATAAATACTTTTCATTTTTATGCCTCTGAGTTAATTCGGTGCCATCTGAGCCACCCCCACAGAGAACATGGATTCTGGCAACAAAGGTTTCTTATTGCCAGCTCCTTGCCAAGTGTTATAGAAAAAAAAAATGCATTTTCTTCTGACTGATCATCACGCACAGCACATTCCAGATGGCAAGGAAAGAAATGGAGAAGACCTAGTCAGCAAGGATTTAACTGGGGAAGGTGCTTTGCACCCACAAATTTTACAGGATCCAGCAGGAGCTGCACCTCCCATCAGAAACTCCACAGATCAAATATCCTTAAAAGAAACCTGGGAATATCTTGCTAGAATGTCTCCTATGGAAAGTATAAAAATGGAAGGTAACAAACCAGAATTCTAGCAATCTATCAATCATCAGCAGAGTAAGATACTTCAAGCTTTTCTTTTATTGCCTTCTGGATTTTTTCATTGGTTTTTTTGTCTATGCAGTATCTGGCACAATATGATACAGAACACCATTTACTGTTTCTAGGTACTGTGTTACATACAGCAGACATGTCACCAGAGAAGAGCACAGAATGGCTACACATTAAGATCATCAAAGTATACAGCCACCTCCATCAGAATAAGAGGTTCTCCTTCAATTTGTCAGATTAAGGACCTCTGTGTTACACTCATGAATCTTTGTGGCAACATTTCCTACACCTGGCAATGTTTTTGCAATGGTAAATCTTGACTTAACCCTGTTCCTGATCCCATAACCTCAGGTAGAAGCTCTGAAGGCTGAAATAAGCCTAGGTCATGGTTTAACCCCAGACAGCAACTAGGACCATGAAGCCCAAATGGGATGGGGGAAAGAATTGGAAGAATAAAAGTAAGAAAAAACTCGTGGGTTGAGATAAAGACAGCTTGACAGGTAGAGTAAAAGCCGTGCATGCAAGCAAAGGAAAACAAAGAATTCATGCACTGCTTCCCATCATCAGGCAGGTGTTCAGCCATCTCCAGGAAAGCAGGGCTCCATCACACATAATGGTTACTTGGGAAGACAAACACCATAACTCTGAACATCCCCCCCTTCCTCCTCCTTCCCCGGGGTTTATGTACTGAGCATGATGTCATGTGGCATGGAACAGTCCTTTGGTCAGTTGGGGTCAGCTGTCCCAGCTGCGTCCCCTCCCAACTTGCGCACTCCCAGCCTGCTCACTGGCAGGGCAGTGTGAGGAGCAGAAAAGGCCTTGACTGCTTAGAAACAACTAAAAACACCACGGCGCTATTGGTGCTATTTTCATCCTGGATCCAAAAGGTAGCCCCAACACCAGCTGCTAGCAAGAAAGTTAACTCCATCCCAACTGAAACCATGACAGCCTAGCATGTTTTCAAGCATCTAGTTCACTAAGTTTGGATGCTTTATGTATCTGTATTACCTGCTGGTTGTCCTAATAAGCAGTAACGCAGTGTTGGCTGGACGATTTCCACAAATCCAAATGGATTTCATTAAATGCCAGCAATGATATGCTGAGATAAATTTAAGAAAAGTCAACACAAGGAGAGTTTTGATTCCTAGCTGCAGAATATTGGTAAGAGGAGAGAAAGGCCTTTATATTTTCATTGTAGCTATCTAATTTTATGGGTTGGCTCCCACAAAAGGATTAAGTCACTTGAACACCTTGTAAAGCCACTGCTACTCCAAAATCTGAGCACCACTGACCTGTAAAAGCTGTGACTATCTTCTCCATAGCTCCTGAGATGGTCCACACAAATGGAATATATATATCTACATTCCTCTATGCAGGAATAATTTTTTATTAGCCAGATTTATATTGCTTTTCACAGTGCCACAGGGTGACAAAACTGAAAGAAAGAACAGTGCCTAATCCTGTTAAGCCCTAGTAAAAGCACCAAGAAGAAAAATCTACTCAGTTATACTATAAATATACTCAGTTATATTAAACAACTCAAGAATAAGATTAATTCAGTGACGTGGCTAGGAAACAGAAGACAGTAAAATGCAATAGATAATTTAGCCCAGAGTCTGTCAGGGTACTCTCCATGGATGTGAAGATATATGTTATTGATGGATTTAAGATAAGGAGAAATCATTCTATGGATAGGACCTGCAGGAAGAACTTAAGCTTCTTATCCAAGGGTGTAAAGCAATCCCCAAAAAGAACCTTGAGAAGGGCTGTTCCTCATGTCCACAGTCTTGAATAATCACGTTTTCACGTTTGAAAGTGAAAAAACATGCACATTCAGTGACCAGAGAGGAGGGGAGAGCACAGGACAGAGCATTGGCAAAGGTAGAAGTGTGGAGGATTGAACCAGTGGGACTTCGGACATTTGTGAACCATAGTGCCTTAAATTTAGCTACAGGCAGGATACCAGCCTTGAAATCTTAATGATCTGCACTGACATGGCAGATCTCATGTTGCTAGAGAAAACAAAGAGCAAGGCAGAGCCCCTTGAGGCATAATGGGAATTCTCAGTAACAGCAAAACCACTCTCATCCAAAGGAAAGTTTCCGTGTTGTATGGTTCCCCAGCAGTAACTGGCCATTCAGCTGGGGACCATAGAAGAGAAGAACATTGCACATTGTGTAACTGTTGAAATGTCATTATACCATTAGAGTTGATGACAGAATTTGCAATTTATTATAGGGCTAGGAAACCAATACAAGCTTTCTGTTATGAGCAAAGCTAAAATCAGACTGGAACTTTTCCCAGAGTTATGTGATGAACAAGAGGAGCCTGAAGCTCAGTTGTCACCACCTTCAAATACAGATGACTTAATTAAAATAAAAAAGAACATATCTGATTTGACTGTTTTTCCCCTTATCCCAAAGTCAGCACACTGGAAAGTGAACACAATTTATCTTATTGAAGAAGCACATGTCCAGATGAATCCAAGGGAGGGACTGGAGAGGCTTGGTAATGAACCCTTCTTCACACAGGTTGGAAGCCTAGTTCCTCCTTGCATTCTGACTGTTCTCTGCTTTAGGATTAAACAGAAACCTTCAGCTGGGTGTCATTACCATTTATTCACTCACTGAGGTTCTTCTACACTGCCACATCAATGCAAGTTGCTTTACTGTTGGTCCATACCAGTAAAAGAGCAGCAGTAGAAGTACCCCAGCGAGGGATGTGGATCAGTCCTAGCAAGGATACAGTTACATCAGTATCAGGGCATCTCACATCAGCAAAACTTATTCCACTCCCTCAAATAGAATAAGATATCCCTAGAGAAGCACTTTCATCTCTGGACAGATCTGTCCACGCTGTATATGCTATGCACCCCACAGAGGGCAACCTCAAAGCCGTCTTCAAAACCAGCTTCATGACCATACAAGCAGCAAACCAGTACAGAGGGGTGCTGACACAGCTGAAACACATAGACCTGAGCATGCCTGGACACATAAAGGAGGTTAGTGGACTGTCAAACATGTCTGACAAGCTGTCCACAAACCAGTCCTGCGGACACCAGATGAGCAGTAGATATGTACTGCTACAGCTAAGATAGCGTGCAGGCAAACAGTGGCAAAACTGGAAAAATTGATTGGGAATTAGGCAATACAAATATCATGGATCAGCCCTATAAATTTTAAGTGCAAGTGATTCTGCAGACAACCTTGAATTACACCTTCTTATGGGAAATATAATTAGTCTATGCAGAGAACCTATTTCTTTAGGGTTTCTGAAATCACCAAAGTCTCTCTTTGAGTCCTCAGAGTCATGCCTAAGATGCTTGCACTGGCCCTATGCAGGGCAAAAGAGATACGCTCTATTACAAAGGATCCTTTTCATTTTCCCCTCAACATCTTACTCCTGGATCTAGCAGAAGCCAGTTTTGTAATAGACAAGTTAATGGGCCTGTGCGAAATGCACTGACTCTTCATGTTAAAAAAAAAAGCAAACACACTTTTATTTATACAGTATACAGTTGCCATACAAACTGACAGTTAAGACAAAACCACTCAGCAAGGTAATGATTTTTTTTTTCTTTCTGTGAAGCATCTACAAGATGAAATCCCATCTGAATCTCAATTTCACAGCCTTGCCTTATTTAAACAATTCAGCTCCTTTTGTCTCTCATTTGTACTGCACTTTGTGCGTCATTCTGGGTTGTTTCACTGCCTATTGCACAATTACAAAGTGTTCAAACATATAGAAGGCAAGAATAGCTTAGCTTGTTTCGGTTGCCTTACAATCAATACCTCTGCCTGAGGCACCGAAGAACGTATGAGAAAATGAGTTTTCTGTTTTTATAAACTTTGTCTATCTTCAAGCTCACTTTGATCCATTCTTCTACACAAATGAATAGGGTGGGGCCATTACAGAACAAGTAGAGACAACAACAACGTTCTGTTAGACTGAATCTCAACAGAGGTGACCACACCAAAGGCCACCTTCTTAATGATCGTGCTTTTATTCTCCAATTCATTTGGAATCTTTATTCTCCCTTCCTGAATTGAACAAATGTAGGCTTTGTGATATCTGTTCCTTTTCGTTTTGTGGCAGCAATGGTTTTTTTGCTTTGATCTGATCTGGTATGCAATGTTGTGAAGGTACTCTCTGCTAAAATAAGAAAAACTATGCAGTTTATGATTGCTGGAAGTGAAAGCTATTTGTGGGGGCGTTTTTTGATAATATGGTAATTGAGACCATATCCTTACCCAAAACAACTGGGATAGAAACAGCATATTACAATGCTGAAAAAATGTTTGAGCAGTTTCACCACAAAAGACTGTGGTTTACATAAATGAGGATTTACAAGCCTAAGGAAGAACTGCACACTTTTTAAAAGTAGCACAACATTTTTTGAACAGTTTAGCTCCCTTTCAACCCAACCAAAAAAGTAGTTACATCTCCAGTGTGCCAACCATTTTGGAACATCAGCATTTTTATCAACTCTGGAGATTTGAAAATCAAAGATTATGCTGATCACCTTTTGGCCAAGATAACAAGAGTTTGTAAGAATATGTACAAAGAGCAAAACATCAAGGAAAACCATAAAGACGTGGTGCAAAATTCCTTTACACCATAAGATATTACAAATACAGATCTGAGTCTTCATCCTAGGTCTAAACAACAACAGAGGGCTCCCATCTCATCACCATCCTCCTCTATCAAAAGGAAGTTTAAATTCTAAAAGGTAGCAATATCATTAATCCAGTTACAGCTGGCTCTGAGAAATACATCTTTCAGTTCAATCTGCGCAGGCACAGCTGAGCACACTGGTGTCTGTATTCCCTCACTGAGACCTCTCCTACAGTTCACTTTGAGCTTGATCTTTCTCCCACTGATGTCATGAAAGATCTCCCTCTCATGTCAGTATGGCCAGGAGGGGTTGGCACATGTAGAAATCTAAAGAATTGTGGGTGGTTCCTCTATCTTTTGTGCTTTGTTAGGTGTCTAGTAGGTATTTTTTACTCTCTTGAACGTTTCCAATTTCACTGGGGTACGTTGCAGTTTTTAATGGAAAATAACTGTTGTGTTTGATTGTATTTGGTGAAATGCCCAAAGGCTGTCGCACAAAAGCATCCTATAAAAATGCATTCATGCTTTATTATTATTGATAATAATAATGCCACTGGATCAAGAGCAGTCTAAACTCTACATATGGCCGCAGCTAACTTGAGCCACCCAGGTTGGATGATTTTTGTCTATTTGTCTACAATGCCAGGAGGTGGTAGTCTCTCCACTGTTAAATTTGAGACTCGTAGCCCAATATTCCTGACTATGTAGCCTGGACATGAAAGATCACTGTAATTGCCTGTATATTATCAGTGTCCAGGTCATTTAAAGACTTATTTCTAATCCAAGGTCTTAATTCAAGTGAATGCAAAGCTACCATTCCAAGGATATAAGGCATAATCATAAGCTTGTTACTGTCCAGCATTCACTCACATCTAACTACTTACAAGCTCACACACAATATCATTATATTAAAGAAGATCCAACCTCTGAAAGCAACTCATGGGTTACAGAGTTAATAGAACTAGCAGGCTATTTGTTGATGAAGTTATGCTATAGTTCGAATATATTTGTTGATTGTAGTTATCAAAGACTCATGCAAACACACGTACATGTTTCTGGCAGCTGCTCACTAATTTGGAAATGTAAGAATCACTAGGAAGAAGGAAGTTTGAGCCTTTACCACAAGTGGATGCAAAGTATTCTGGGTCAAATAGTTTAGGAGGAAAAAAAAAAAAAAGATTATACAAATGAAGTCCAGAATGCTGATTTTAGCTCACCAATGATTTGTGAGATCACATTACTCTTTTTTTCCTTCCTATGAGTATTTGAACAACTGCCAAGCACTTGTAAAAAGGTTTCATGAATTTTAGCACAAATAAGAGTTTCTCGGAAACTTTCTGCCAGAACTGTCTCATTTGCTATTCATTATTATCCTGTTAAAAAAATAAAATAAAAATGGTTCAGGCATCAAGACTTCAAGACTGCAGGAAAAGTAGTATGACCCAGCAGATAATGCAAAGAGTAATAGTTTGAACAGCATCTTCATTAATGGCCTATAGCCTGACAACTAGTATGGTGGGTTGATGTGGGGCCAGGGCAGGAACGGGGTGGGTTTAGGAGTGCTTTGCTAAGAGAAGATTGCCTTATACTCGACTATCTATCTCATCTGTAATTGCAGCTGATCTGGAATTTTGGTCAGATAACATTTCCAACAGGGAACCCTAGTCCCTCCCTTCGACTGAGCAATTGGAGCCATAACGGCACCTACACCACAGGAGAGGTACTTCTCCCTGGCTATGGGACAAGAGTGAATATATAAGAGGTAGGATTCATCTCATAACTTTGGACAACTACACTTCTAGAGTTTGATTCATCTGACCTATTTTACAGTTTGCTTTAACACAAAATGAATGTCATTCTAGAAATGCCTCTTTCTGTACAGAGACTAAAATGGAGCCCACAGTGACATACTCAGGCAGGGACGCTGGGCATGTCTACATCATAAGATCTTACATTTGTTCAGTTGGATTCCAGACAGATGAATGTGCTACAAGTTATTTGTGCCATTTCGGAACCTAAAAAAAAAAAAAAAAAACTTTTATACTGACAACATGAGTTTTTCAGCTGTCTTTTCCTGGATCTCTGGATCTTTGTGTTCCTTGAGAGCTTGTGAACATTAGCTATTTTGTCCCAGCTCAGACTAAATGTAAATTTTAATAAGAAAATATTCTTATTTTTGCTCAGCCCTACTCATAAAGGATTGTTCAGCCAACCATACTTGAAAGGCTTTTTAAGGGCTTTACCTTATAAAATCAGTACAAAGTTCCAGTTGCTGCAAATGAAGAAATATTTCTCTCAGATAACACTGAGATTTGGAATATGATCTAAATCTCTCTGCTTCCCAAGACCCCACTGTGCTCAGGAAGTATAATACCTGATGATGTTTTATCATATAATAATATACAGACAATGCCAAAGGTACGGAATTAGATTTTGCTGTTTGGTTCTGTTTATATCACTCTTCAATATTATATACAGTGGCTAATCAACTGTCTGTTAAGATCACATTGCCTTCACTTTGGCTGCTTTCACATACTAGTTTGAAAGAAGTGGTAATGCCTTAACACAGCCAGGTGACTAGAACAGAATCCTAAATTCGTAGTACCAGCATGGTACAATTTTCAGTGGACCCTGAGCTGAAAGTTACTGAACCAGATGAATTGGTAACTGTTGCAGACCAACATTATCATCTTGCTAAGTCTGTCCAAAGACACATCCATCCAGTAACTCGTGATGTGCTCACATTTACTTCTGTCAACACTTGCTGCTATGAGGACTCCAAAGTGTCTAGAAATGTGTCATGAACAAATGTTAGCTTACACCGCTTTATGTGGCCCAAATATTATGGTACAAATTCACTCACAGCATAAACATTTTGTTTACATAGTCCTAGAGGCAACAATAATGACCATATACAGGACAAGAATATAGATCCAAAAAGGACCAAAATACTAAATGCCCCAAAATCCAAGACTGTGGATCTATAAACCCTGATTCAGTTGCTACTTAATGCCTGGATTCTACAGGTGCCTCCATATATGAACTTCGAGTTGTCAGGACACCTAAAGCT
The DNA here is from genome assembly GCA_013400135.1 of Rhinoptilus africanus. NCBI lineage: Eukaryota > Metazoa > Chordata > Aves > Charadriiformes > Glareolidae > Rhinoptilus > Rhinoptilus africanus. The sequence goes on from VXBO01008151.1 coordinate 230,950, forward strand.
CTGTTTCTCCATGTGCCAAGAAGCACCCCATCCTCAATAGCACTGAATATCTCCTACCTAAACCAAGTAAAATCCAAAATCTGGGCATTCTTCTGCTACTCTGTCCCCATTGCCTTGATCCATCAAAAGTATGCAGAACACCTCTACACACCAGGCACCACATAACATGTAGTAGTAGCAGCTATTGTTTTCTTTCTGGATACAGCCACCATATTGTGCTTAGTTCAGTTGTCAAACCACTCTCTTAGTGTGGAAGAAACTTGGGATCGTGCCTGCTGCCACCACCCCACTGCAGTCAGCCCCAGGGTGTTCAAACGCACATTATTTGTTTGCCATGCAAAATCCCCCCCAGCCTTTGAACTCTGCACTGTTCTCTTCTCCCACTGAAGCTGTTTCACTGACCAGAAGGCCTTCACTTCCCTCTCACATGGAGAAGGAAATCTTGAAGATGGGTTCGTACTCCATGCATGGCAAAGGCCTTTTGAAAGAAATGGCCTTTTTAAGAGAAATCACTGTGCTCCTTGGAAGCGCTGACTTATTCTTGGTTTCTGGACTAGTTCACATTCTGTTCTCTTTATTTCCACAGCAGGGTCAGTATCTGCACTGCAGAAAGCAGACAGATACATAATTTAGAAAACTCTCTGGGAGGTGAGTTTGAGTTCCCTCAGGCAAAAGCAATAACTGAGCGAGATTTCCCACAACCTAGGGGAGTGCTTTAATCACTAGGCTCCTATTCAAAAGGCCACCCCCACCTACTCTTCCGCCATGTTTTAGAAGTAGAGAGAGAGAGAGACAAGCTCTGTTTTGGGAATAAAGGGTGTAACAGGTGGCTACGTGCTGGTAGAGATCCCACAGTATCCTCAGCATTTCCTAATAGAAAGCTGACTACCTGATCCTGATGTACCTTGCTCTTCCCACATACCTGTATGGGGCCAAGGCACTTAACAGAGGTGTCTGCTTACCTTGGGCCAGCCACATAAAAGCTCGGCAATATAACACTCGGTGTTGCAGCATCAAAGTCCCACTTTGGATCAAGCCTGAGGGTGCTACCAGAGGGAATTTACAATGTCAGGACTTAAAACTGTATGTGATGCTCATTACTTGTAACAACTGACTCTAGTTTAACAAAAGCAGCAATGCCACAATAGTTATTGTTAAGCAATTTAATTGATCCAGACATTTATGTAGAGCCATTTACCTGTTGGGGCTCTAGGCAGAGGCTAAGCTACCCTTCTTTTCATTCCCACATTAGATGACTTATAATTTCTTAACTCAGCCTGACGGGATGTCCCCAGGCTTTGGGGCCTTCAGCAGCTATTCTGGTTGCTCATCTCCAAAACTGACTCTGCATGTATATTGGTATATTGTGCTAGTCACCACAGACGACACCCTTTATTTTTGGATGCAAACACTTTACCTTAATTGTGTATGCAAGTCATTGGTCTCTGAGGTTCACCTTACTTCGCCTCCAAAGATTCAGTGAGGTAATACGGCTTAGTGAACTATAAAGATTTTTGTGAAGTACCTTGAAAAGGTATGGTCTTCTGCCTTTTTTTCCTCCACAGATCCATAAACAAATCCAGCGAGTTCACAAGTATAATAGAAATCACTAACAGTAGTCCCACTTGAAACTTTAACTTGCATTTTCCTCAGGAAAAATAGACAAAAAACAGTAGGCTGGTCTATGGGTCAGGTAGGAAAACCTGTTGGCTGTCTCGAATAAACCCAAATATAATTTAATTTTTACACATCATGCCAAACTACTAAACTTGGTTCTTAATATTAGTCCCTTAGCCCACATACCTGTAACCTAAATAGAGAGATGGAGAGAGTGGGCATGTGGCACCAAGGAGGGGTGCTGCATTTCAAGGTAGAAGTCTGACTGAGCTAAGGAGGTCTTACTCTATTTAACACTGATTTTGCAAATAGTAACCCCTGCTGTGCATAGAAGAGAAGAGAATAGCCAATCAATGCATTACTCCAGTGAGCTAACTAGATGGATGAATGGGTTTTCAAGAGTTAAGTACAAATTAAAAGTGATTTCAGATGAGACTTAACAGGTGATACATTCATTACTTGAGCTATGAACTGTACTAGGAGAGCTTACAGTCAAAGGAAGCAAAAGGCACCACTGCACATCCTGGCTATTCATAAAGCCCACGTGCCCATTTTATTCCATTTATTTTCCACTTCTGGGCAGCATATGTGTACTTTACGTGTACATGAATATAATGAAGGGAGAATATACATCGTGTTAATTAAAAAAATCTCTTAAAAGTAATTAGCCTGTATGAAATATTCTAACATCAGCTGAAGTTTCTGTTGGGCAAGTTCTTAGTGCCTTAGTTGGTAAAAATTAATGTATTTAGACCCATTCTTCAGATATAGGTTATTAATGTCTCATGAAGTCAAACATGAGCAACTTGTACTTCTTTTCTTTCCCTCTAAAATGAAATAGGACTTCTAGGTAGTTTTGTGGCTAAGGGGAAACTCAGCTCTTTTGATGACCTAGTTAAACCGGATAAGTATCTATCTACATTTATACATTCTTGCTTGCTTTTAACTGCTGCTTCCACAGACATACTAATCAAAAACTACATATAGCTGAAAATCTGAAGTCACTTCCTTCCCTCGTCAATTGATGCAGTGGCAGAAGAACAGATGGTTCAAATTAAAGAACTGCTTGGAGATGTAGCAGAGCATGTTAAAGAAGGAAAGCAGACAGCATTTCTTTTTGAAAAAAAAAACCTTTCCTCTGAGCAAACCAATGAACAAACCTAGGTTACTAAGGAATTTCTTCCTCTACGAAATTAAATCCAAGCTAGTACCCACTAAAACCAAACCAGGCATTCGACTTACGTGGGTAGCGGATCGTGCTTTCCCTCCCCCTTCCAGGATCAGGTTGTTCCATTTCTGTAGCACTTAAAAATAACAGTCTAAAATAAACAAATAATTTCCTTCCAGTAGCTATACTGAATCAAGTACACCCATGCTGTAAATCACTTAATGTCAACCAGATTTATAGTTGGGGTGAATTAGACGCAGAACATTTCATTCCCCATGTTCCTACCAAACAAGCCATATGCAAAGATGCGTTGGCGCAAAGTATGACGAGTGAAAAAACTCTTCCAACCCTGTTGACTGATACCACATTCATCCTATTGTTAGCGATGACATACCTGAGGAGAAAAACAAAGACACATTGCAGGTATTATTAGAGAAAGTGTGAGATCATCACTGTGGATGAACAAACTCATAATTCCCCTATCTCTTCTCTCTTGCATCTTCCCATGAGTTGCCTCCTTCCATCTTTCTATTTAGCTGTTCTCCCAGCTCTTGAGCTTTCTTCTTACCTATGACTACTACAGTGAATACTTCTTCAGTTTAATATCCTGGTTGTAACTGTCATGACAATAACACATATTTATCTGCTTTGATAATTTTTTTTAAAAATCATACTAAAAACTGTACATATAAAATTCCGTGTACCAATTTTAAAACACAAGTAGTTAAGGAAGCCATGCTTTCCTACTTCCCATTCTCTCACATTACACATAAGTAAATTGGATTTAAAATTTTAATAAAAATCTCGCCTAATTTTAATTAAACCTATCTCCCTCCTTCACCCTTTTCTATTTCAGCCTCAAACAGGAGCACAAACCTATTTGCTTCAGCTCTACTCCTACAGTCACTTTAACAAGTAATTTTTGCAGTGCTCCAGAAGTCAGAGAGTGTGTCAAGTTGAGGAAAGAACGTGCTAAAGGGACAAATGAATGTGTGCACAACTGAATATAGATTGGTGATAGCCAGCACCAAGAAAGGAGGAAGGGAAGTCTGGCCATCTTTTAGAAGAAATTTTTGAGATGACACGAAACAATTCATGCATGTCCTCAGTTTCATCCTTTGAACCCCTAAGTCCACACACATTGGATTGAAACTCAAGAGTTTTGGCACCTCTGATAGTTCTGACAAGTAATTCCATAAGCAGAAGGGTGAGGCGAGAAGTCCCTTGCAGCAGCCCTCATACTTTCTTTGCTCTAGCCAGTATATGGGACACAAAAGTAAATCAAACTTTTACACGTGAGCATCTGAGTGCATGGAAGTCCAATGGAGACTGGCCACTAATGTCTGAGGGAACAGAAGCAGGGACAACTCAATTTTAATATATTTACAAATTATGAGCTATCTGTCAGTCCTCCTGGGTTCAGAAAAAGCTGCTGAGCTCAGAAGCATATGGGGAATTAAACCTTGATATCAATGAGTGCTGGGTGCTTAACAAATGACACGGGCCTGCTCCACTCAGGCCACCTAAAACAGAGGAACAGTAAAGGAATAGCTGGGGTGTGAGATTCCAAGCAACCCGTGCAGCTCAGGACTGACTGCTGAGGCTAATGCTCATTAAAGCTATTTATACTACTTGCAACTATTTCAGAACAGACAGTGCAGGCGATTGCTCAAAAAAAATAAGTTTGTCATCACTTGAGAAAGCGACCAAAGAGACGTCACTGTCTCCAGGATAATCACAGTAAAACTACGCAGAGGATGTGAAGGCAAAAGAAATAGAACTTAGAACATACAAATTTTTCACGCTTTCATATTTTGCAAGCTTCTGAGTAACTTTTGTGTCTGCAAAACTTGTTTGACTAAAATAGACCTTATTTTTGTAACTTAATCCTGTGTTATTTTCAGAGGTCATTCAAGTAAAAAGGGAAGAGAAAAATTAACATTTTTCTACGGGAATGAAAGACATCAAAGTAAATAAAATAAGATGATCTACCTCTGTTACTTCCAGAAGCTAATCTTCCACAATGCATGGTAAGGTTTGAAGATCTGCCTGGCATGCGCCTTCTTCTCATTCCACTTTTCCCCTTATTATCTTTCTATGTTTATTCCTCCCTATGACTAATATCCCTTCCATTTTTCACATATTTTTTTTTCCTGCTTGCCACCTTTTTGCAATCAATTCCCCATTCCTCTTGAAACACAATTCAGTTGCAAACCACCCCAAAACCAACAGCGTTCATGTTCTGTCATATTATCGCTCCTGAAAAGCGGTGCCACTATTATGTTTCATACCAGCAAAAGAATTTAGCCTACTGCAGTCAAGCTCATCCAGCTCCAAATGAAGATACAAAAGAGCCTGTTTCTCCCAGAGACCCTTTCTTTTTCATCAAGCAAGCTACTAGGTGTCTGTGAAGACTTCACCACAGATTTCTCACCACCCTCATGCAGGTGGACTCTGCCTGCCACTAGCCCAGGAGGCCAGACTCCATCATTAGACTTGGTAAGTTTTCAAACCAGGAATTTTGGGCTTTCTCATGCTGGTGTGCCTGCCTAGGAGGATCTCACTGATGCTTGCAATGGCTACTTCATTATCTTTCTCTATAGCTGGCCTCTGCTCTTCGCTTGCTTGCAAAAAACATTGATGACAGTGGTGCTATGGAACTGCCATATTAGCCAATATTGACTTTCTGCTTATACTTCTCCCTTTTCATCGCACCTGTGTCCACCCCGTTGTTGCTTGTCTTTTGCAAGAAAGAAGGACTGGCATTTACTCTGTTTTTCTACAGTACAGAACATGAGCCATCAGAGAAAATGGCAGTAATAAAAGCAACAAGTAAAAAGACAGGCCTTTGAACAGCTTTCATAAGCCTTCTGTGCAGCTTTATTCTGATCTCAGTTATACTGATGAGAATCCATCAGTAGGTGCATTATAACTAAATATACATCTAATACATTTCATAATGTTGTACAAAGCCGTTGTATAAAATATCTGGAATCAGCAGAGGCACTCCAGAAGTCCATCCCCTGCCCCCCCCTGTCAAGTCCAATTGAAACTGGAGTTTAGCCATAGCAGGGTCACTTGCAGGGTGAAAAGTCACACTTGAGGCTACGTTAATAATATTCTATTAATTATAAACTTGAAGAGGACTTTTTAGGTTTTTATTTTCAATTGTATAGTCCTATATTGAAAACTGCACATAACCCACCCCCTACCATGAATGATAAAATGCACTAAAGAAAAGCTGAGGGTGCAAAAATGAATAGGATTCAGAGCATCAGGCTTATGGTTGCTTGTGCAAATTCACATAAGCCTACCTTGCATGTACGCACTCTATAAGGACATAATGACAGATGATTCTTTTTCAGGACCTCTGCCTTATTCAGCACGCAGGATTGCCAGCACAATCTCATAAAACCACACTAAGACCAGCATTCATGACTAGATTCATAGGTTTCTCTGTCATATTAGTCATTAGACCACTTGAGTGCTTTCATGGGGAAGGGGAGAAAAAAAAAACACCAAAACCCACCAAATGTTGATGAGTTTATAGTCACAAAACATCTTTCCTTTAAGAAAAAATAGCTGTCCTATCTGAATCATACAGACCAGAGCTGAGACACTGGTGTGTCTCTAAATTACACCCTAATTTTACATTCCCTGCTCATAATCTACCTTTTTTTTTCCAGATTTTTGCAAAGTTTTCTATGTTTAAAGCTTAGGTCTTACTGACATATGGACTGGTCCAGGGCAGCATTCAATTACATGGACCTCTAAACATCTTGTCTCATTGTTGATCTCTGTTCTTGATGTGATGGACACCCACTGCAAGAGAACAGTATGCAATCATGTAATTGTAAGTTAATTCTGGATGCATATATGTCATGGTGCTGTTGTAGCACTGCACTGATAGCCCTTGCCCTTAACCTTACTTCTCAACACTTAACTTTGCAACTCTCCATCCTTTTAATTGAACTTTTTTGATACATTCTTCTATGCATAAAGTCTGTGGCTCTGTATACATAAATATGAATTTATAAACTTGCACTACACAAACCTGTCCTGTTCCTACAGTCTGCAGCACAAACCTTTATATTTTTAACAGAGGGTTATGGATAATTGATGGCTGCTTGCTGTCCCTAGTATGGGCTGGTCAAGGCATCCTCTGCAAACACATTATGCAGTTACTGAGGGCTAACAGAGGACCATGCCAAGTTTGGAAGCTCTGGAGTCTAGTTTTTAAGAACTTCTCTTTCCATTTCTTTCTCTTGAGCCTCTCTAACCTTAGTGATCAACTACAGGTTGTCTTTGCCCCTATTCTTCTACCAGGTCTTCTTACAAGGTCAGTAACAGGCATACATCTCAGATCAGGGCATCTTCCCAAGTTATGATTCAAGCCTTTTCTCAAAAGCACAGGACTCAGTGAAAAAGCAGTATAATTTCCTCCTTTATTCATTCTCAGAAATACCTGAACCATTTTTTTACTAAGTGTTCCTCAGAAATAACAACAACAATCTAACTTAACCAAATAGCTAGCATGGAAAATTGGAGCCCAAGTGGTTTAAACTTTGGCAACGTTATCAGCAATTGCAACAAAAGTCATATAATGAAAAAAGTTAGTCACTCTCAACTGTCTGTGTCATTACTAGGTCTGCCTGTAATAACATGGTAACTCAGTCTCCTGGCCTCTTCTAGATGACACTTGACTTACAATTCTGTGGGAATTTTTAATGTGTTACTATATGTTTATGTATATCTGTCATCATTTCATTATGAGATTAAAATTATATCCCCATTTATACTCTCATCAGAAATAATGGCCTGAGAATACCCATTGTTATTGCTGCAAATTGTAAATCATGCAATAAAAAGACAACCAATTATCAAACTGAAATTGCTCTAAAAGAAGGATCCCGTTTTGTCATACGGGTGATTATGCTCTTCCCATCTTTCCACTGTTTAGATATCTATGGGTAACATGGCAGTTTCAGGGGGACAAGTAGGATTTGCTAATCAGAACCTCATGAAACATTCAGGTAATGATGATAGTGAAGCAAGGAGCAGCTGTTATCCCATCTACAGATAGAGCACGGAGGCACAGGAAAATTAAATTCCTGGACAAAGCTCACAGGTGAAGCTTGTGGCAGAACAGAGAACCAAACCTGAGGCTCTGAAGTCCCACGATGACTCCTTAAGCATCAACCAACATTTTTTTCTCCCCGCCTCTATGCGCAAGTCTCACATTTTCCTGAAAGGTGCACCATTTTGTATTTGATTTTCAAAAACTCTAGATAAAAGATAAAAAATATGTTGTACCTTCATGGAAAGCTTAGGAAAAGAATTGAAAGAAAATAGCATTTGAAACACTGTGATGTTTTTCCCTAAACCTGTCTCTTAGGAAGAAGACGGCTGTTTCTCCTGTTTTTTGGCTCAATATGATAAATTGTTTAATCTCGTCCAGTAGCCAAGTTGGTTCAGAGACATCAAAACAGCCAAAAAATAGTAAATCCTTACATTTAACACCTGAAACACTTAATTACAGAGGATAACATTATGACATTGCTGGTGTTTAAGGCTGAGTGCACCTCTGTTCTGCCATAGGAGTGAAAACACACATGCATTACCTTTCCTGGAATGCTTTTGCTTCCTTTTGGATAATCATCTCTCATCATATTCAGATCTCAAGCAATTTGAAAAGCCAGCAGTGTTGCTAGAGAAACTGAGTTTAAAACTAAGCTCCTTTCTCCTTTTGCATGATCTTGGGAATAGCAAGATAAACTCTTTCATCGACTGATGTTTTTAAACAGTATCAAATCACTTTTTCTAAAAGTTGTGATAATCTCTGAGGAAATTAAGAGTGTTTCAGTATCTGACATTTCCCAATTGTTTATTTAAAGGGCAAGTCCTGCAGCAGGTTTTTTTTTCTCTCTGTCATTTCATCACATTTATAGCTTCCTGCAAATGCATGTTGTACACGCAACTCTTTGGGCAGGTTTGTAACACGCGTTTAAGACCTCTCCACCCACGTTTCCGAAAAAAAAAAAGAGACAAACCAAAATGGTAGAAGTATGATATCAAACACCTGAAACACAGACGCAAACACTGCAAGGAGCTATTTAGCCACAGGACCAATATTCTTCCTGGAATCTGTACTGAATCTGGCTGGGATGGAGTTAATTCCTTCACAGCAGCCCACATGGTGCCATGCTTTTGCATCTGTGGCTAAAAGTGTTGATAGCACACCAAGGTTTCAGCTGTTGCTAAACAGCGCTTACACAGCATTAAGGCTTGCTTTCTTCGCCACAAAGCCAGTAGGCTGGGGGTGGGCGAGAGGCCAGCAGGGCGTATAGCCAGGACAGCTGACCTCAAGCGACCAAAGGGATATTCCCTACTATATGACATTATGCTCATCAATAAAAGTGCAGGGAAAAGGAGGAGGAAGGGGGACATACATTGTTATGGCATTTGTCTTCTCAAGCAAGCATTACTCATGCTGAGGCCCCGACTCCCAGGAAGAGACTGGACGCGTGCTTGCTGATAGGAAGTAGTGTATGAATTCCTCTTTCCCTGTTGCTTGCACACTTGGCCTTTGCTTTCCTTATTATGTTGTCATTATCTCGATGTACAGGTCTTTTCACCTTCCTTCTTTTTTCTCCCCATCATGCAGGAGAGAGGAGTGAGCAGGAGGCAGGATGGGAGCTGGGCTGCCAGCCAGGGTCAACCCAGCACAGGATCCCATGTAATAGGATGACATTTTCTATCAGGCCAAGCAAATAGATCTCTTCAGGACAGCAAAGTAGAGATCTAAAGATGTTACCCAGACATTTCCCACTGTACATGGTACAGAACAATTTAAAAACTTTAAAAAAAATCAGACAGCTCACTCTCATCTCTGTCTACTTTCAAGATAAACAAAACAGTTGACAATCATGCAGTATTGTGCACACTTTACTTTCTCACAAAGAAAATTAGAGTTGGTCAGATATGTAGGAGCATCCTTTTGCCCTAACAAACTAGCTATGTCATCTGTACTTTTTCTGCTCAAGTAGAGCTGTCCAGAGAATTGTTTCCCTTACAGGAAATAACATATTTCAAAAAACCTTCCAAGCCGTGTCTGAATATCAAAGATTTTGATATATCACCATAAAGCTTCATGGTTATACTTCCTGATACTTGTATGCATTTTCTTTTACCAAAAAGACAGGCTGGCCAGGCTCCCTTTTCTTGTAACAGCTGATGGTCTCACTTGCTGAGATATAGTAGTTCACCATAGAATAGAGAGGTCTGGCCAGAAACTTCAACTCCTACGTATAATAGGCCATACAAGGGTACCTGCCCTCACATTCTCCGAGGACTCACAATACAGTCCTGAAACAACTTTTTCAGTGTTCAGTCAATTTGCTGTTATCATCTGAAAACCAAAACTCTCATACATTTGGTATTTTATTTTTTGAGAGACATGGAAATTTCCAGAGAAAGCCAACTCCATCTGTTTTAATCAAAACCTAACTTTTATCACCTTCTTCCTCCTCTTCTCACCCCTCCTCTTGCAAAACAAAAAAAAAAGTGAAGGTAAGTTTCCAAAGAGTAGTCTTAGCTAAATGCCAACTAAGGTTGCTTACTTTCAGGTTCTGCTTTTCCCTTATTTGCTGACACTAAACATTAAATTGGTGCCTTCTATGCACTTAACACAAGTTCCTCGTTGCCTTTGCAAGTAGCATCTTATGCACAACATATAGTCAATATCTAGTCAACCCTTTCTCTACCAGTTTCAATTAAATGTTTACCTATTTTCTTACGAGGAAAAGGAAAATCCCAGGAGTTATACCACATGGAGATGCTCAGACAAAATATTCTGATACTAACACATACCACATCTGCACTGTGCAGGTACCACCCTAACTGTGATACTCTTTTACCAGCCCATACGGACAGCTGAGTATACCTGTGAGATAGGTCTGTGTGAATTGCCATCACGTTATATGATAAGGAAGCTATCTATATACATGGCAATGTGTTAGAATTGCACCTTAAAATTTGCGTAGATAATCATAAGCCTTTGGCAGTTTCGTTATCTTCTCTACTGTTTCCCCCTCCCCATGAAATAACAGAAAAACAACACTAAAAAGAATCTAATAATCTTATTCATTTTGGTGCTCCAAAGCAAAATCATCTGCTCCTACATCATTCTTCAAAGATATTTACCCATCTTTTCTAAAAGATTTCCACTCACAGAAGCTCTGCTACTTCTCCAGGCAATCACTATCCTTAGGACTACAAATTCTCCATGAATATCCATCCTATTGTCTAACATATTGCAATTAGAGCCAGTTAGCCTGACATGAAGAATAACAGTGCAAGATATACTATATACAATTACCTTCTGATTAGTCCCCTCTTTGCCAGAACTTTTTATATATTTGAGGACCCTTATTAAATCCTCTCTCCCTTTGAAATCATCCACTCTTTGAGCCAAAAAACCCAATTCATCCAATCTCTCCTTACCATTAGGTTTTCCAGACTTTCGATCATTCCCTTGTTCACTTTGGATTCTCTCCAATGAGCTCACATCCTATTAGAAAGGCACGGCCCAAAATCAGACCCTGTGATCCAGCTGATGTCTTATCAGCATTGAGTGAAGCAGGATTACTTCATGTGTCTTGTCAGCTATATTCCTGTTTGGATGTCTCAGGATAGCATTTTTATTTTTTTTTTAGTATTTTTTTTAAAACAGCATTCCCAACTCATGTCCACACTTGTGATCCACTACAACCTGGAAGGCTTTTTTCTGAAGAAGTATTTCCCAGCTACTTACTCATGTGAACTAATGACTTGATGTTCTTCCTGAACAGACACTGCTAAAGTAACACAACTAAAAGGCAAGCTATCCCTATGTAGAGGTATTGGATAGATCTAACATGTTACTTCTGTGTGCCCTGGGAGGTTTTTTGTTTGGTTTGTTATTGTGCTTTGCTTTAGGTGTTTTGCTGTTGTTTATTGTTTGTTTGGTTTTGTTGGGGTTTTTTTGTTGGTTTGGTTTTTGGTTATTTTAAACTAAAGCTGGTGGACAGGGAGAGGATACATGCAGAAGACAGATCATCCCATTTAGTAAGTGTTCTTGCTGACTACAACATACTTGCATAGCTGCTCTGTGATCAGTCACTAATGCTTCCATGAGGTCATGGGGGCTGTGTCTCTCAGCTCATCTTTGGTGGCTATATTCCCTTTGCTCTGACAAAGTTATTTTTTGCTGACCACCCATACACAAATTGCACCTCCTTTGTATGATTTACTTACACTGCATGTGAACATATGACCCAATAGGATTATCGTACGTGGCTTTAAAGTGATAGTCCAGTGGTGCTAAGCTTCCTAGATCTGAAGAGATAGTCCTTTTAATTTAGACAGACCAACATAATTTAGACTGACCAACATGATCTGAAACGATAGTCCTCTTCATTTATACTGACCAACATAGCTGCTGTGTATTTGTACCACCACTAATGGACTCTTATTGTTTCAGAATCCCATGGGTTGATGACCCAGAGATCTAAGATAAAATTTGGTTTTCATGGCCATTCTTGAATTTCAACACACAGGGCCACTGCACAGGAGAGACAGAAGCCTAGGGAGAGAGCCCTTGTGTTTGCAAGCAGAAAGTCAGTACTGCTTTACGGCCCCGGCTGTTGCTCATGACCAAAGCTGCTGGACTGACTGAAGTTAACACAAGGTCATTCCACTCAACTCTGTAGGTTTTAGGCTAAGCCTATGCTTACTAATGCACCTCCAGGGCTCTAGTTCTGCCTGTGGCTTTGATTCCTCTATATGCTTTGCACTTCTGTTACTGGACACGTGAAACTCTTGAGTCTCAGATGGAGTCTTTGCAGCATTTTTCAGTTAGAGGATAAGTTTAAGTTCTCTAGGAATTACCAACCTGGTCTGTGTAAGGTGGATGCCTTTGGACATAGAGAGGCTTGAAAGGCAGAAAATACCTGCAAGAGATTTTCAGAATGGCCCTGCTCCATAGATTTGAGTTGCAGAAGACCACGGTATAGTTAACAAGTATGAAGATAGGGTAAAAAAGAACCTGTTTCATAGTAGGAAAACCTGCTTGATCTCAGGTGGCCTTCCTGTGTCATAATGGATACCAAAAGGTTTTCTCTTCAAGAGAACTGCCATGAAACCAAAAGAATCCTCCCTGTTTATCAAGCAGCAAAAAATAACCAATGACTTCAAATACTTCTTTAATCTCTACCATCCCCACAGAAGGCTTTTCTTTTTACATATTTCAGCTGGTTTATTGCATAAATATTATGTTAGCAGTCATTCTTCAGTGTGTAGGTGGGATCGCCAGTAGGCAGAGACAGTGATAAATGAGTCTCCAGGTGTTGCTGCTCTTTTTAGAAAATCCTTTAACAAGCAGTTATGATGATTGAGGTCATTTTACAAACTTCAGAGTTACAGTAAGTTGCTTCACAGACACTTTTTTTTTTTAAAAGAGGTGCTGTCAAAGTTGGTGATACCAAAGTGGGTTATATCTTTGTACTTAGCTCTGTTTACAAAACCTAGATAATTATTTATACACATTTAGTTTTGAGGATGCATTGAAGAGGTCAGGGCTGGGGATTATTGAAGCAGTGTTTTCATTAATTTCTTTTCTGTCTGCAAGAAAGCAGATCTTGCAGTCCTGAACTCTCCAACAACCATTTTGCACAACTGACAACAGCAAGCAGATGATGATCTGTTTCGTTATGGTAATTATTGCAAACACCAAGAAGCCAGGAGAGAGGCTGCATAGCTCAAGAGGTAAGAGTCTAAAGCCTTTCACCTTCAGACTGTAGATCCTACCAACAACCAGGCTGAACAGGTTCATTCAAGCATCCAACCTACACGAAAGCATCCTCACCACCACAGGCACCCATGAAACCTAGTAGTGACTGGCTTGCGGACTGATGAGGTTCCACAGGGAAGAGGAAGACTAAACCCAATCGCCATGCAAGGAGGCGTGGTGGGCTCTGTCAGTCTCAATGCAGGCACCGCTGCTGAACCAAAGCTCTTCTCACTGTGGTGGTTCCGCAGACAGAAGATTGTTGGCAGCTTTCCTGCGTATCAAATGGATGCAAACTGTTCTGTGAAGCACACCAAAGGAAAAGGAGGAAAAACAATATTTCAAAGCTTGTTCAAAGCACCCTGCCACTGTCCTTATCAACACCATCCTTTGGCAAGGGAAAAGGTATACTGAGAGAGGGTAATTCCAGGCAAACACCACTCAGAATACTGTTCCAAGTTCTGAATGCTCCTGTGCCGGCACTTGGAATCAGGTAGCAAAGAGGAGAAGTGTTTTGCAGTTCAGGATCAGCACTGCAGTTCAGGTCTCAGCTCTTGGGATGGAATAAACACCATATTGAGGGAGCAGAGCTGTGCAAAAAGCTGTGCAAAACCGTTTGGCATTTCATAACCAAGTCCCCCACCTTCACACTTAAGTAATATTTTATCGTCTAGCATCATGCCTTGGCACAGAATTCCACAAGCTGAGACTCTTTTGTAATTCTTGTGCTCCACAGTGTTCCCCCCTCCCCCCGCAAAGACACCTCTGTCCAAAGGTGGAACACAAACAAGCTCCATTCTGAGTCATAAAAACATAACACATGCGTAAGTGCATGCAATAATCTTGGTATAATTTGCCCCTTAGTCATTGTCTAGTCCTATTATGTAAATCTGAAACATGCATTTTTGAAAATAAAGGGCTTCAGTAAAATAATTACTGTTGTAATCCTGGAACCACACCCAATAAACAGTTTAGCAATCAACTGGCTCCATATATTTGAAAGCTATAAACAGATTAGTACAAAATTAAAGCAGTAAGGGCCAAAATCTCAACTGCTGGTGTAAATTAGTACAGTTTGACTAAATCAAATTAGCAGTTTGATTGACTTCAATTAAACTACACTAATTTACAGTACACTGTCTTCTTTTCTTTCTCTATGCGTTTGCATCTCAAAGCATGTGTATGTATGTATTATTTTTTCTGCGTTCTGTGGAGATAGTGATCTTTAGCACAATAATCTCGTTTCTCTCTCTGCATATTTAGATCCATGAAACCTAAGTATGGCTTCAGGCACTGTGGGGAGAGGAATTGAAGGACTACCAGAAAAGAACGAACTGATGACTCCAATACAATAATTTCAATAAACTCCTATTCATATTCTTAATAAGAAATTTGCTTGACTACACAAGACAGCCTGAGACTGCCCTTAGCAAGCTTCATTTCAAGCAAACTTAGAAATAATTATCCTTTTACAGTTTTTGCACAATTTGGAATAACAGCCAATTTTTTTAAAACCAATTTTGCCAACTTCACAGTTTTTGCAGGACAGGAGCTCCTCATTTTCACACATCTCCCTACAATTCAAGACATGACTTTAGTCTCATAGTAGAAGTAGAAACCTTATTTCAACAGTTTTTAACAGCGTAAAAATAGACATCAGGAAAATCAGATCATCGGGACCTCCTTTTCATTTGGAAAAGGAACTTCCATTCTAAGCCTTGTGAAACATGTGAATCCTTACCCTTGTCCTCAGGTTGCACGCTGGATAACTAGGGCAGAGTTAAATGATGTGTTTGAGACCAAGGAGCAGGAGGACTAAGAAGTCAGGTTAAGAAACAAACTCTTGTGCCCTAGCCACATATCAAAGTCATGCTTTTCCCATAGATCATCCATAGACCATCACACTGGCAATTTACAAAGAGTCTCTCCACTACAATTGCCTCCTGGTGTTCTGTCTGGACTATCTTTTATCACAGTAGCAGGAACACAAAAGGGAAAGGAAACTGGAAAAAAGGTTGTGGACTGAAACATATATTGTATCTGAGTGACAGGAGGGAGAGTCTCCTTCTAAATGCCCTTTAAGCAAAAAGCAACAATATTGCTAATGGAGAAAATAGCAAAGGAGAAAAAGCAAATCCCACATGACTAAAACAAAAAGGAGAATGAAAGAGTAAGGAAATGAAACCTCGATCTAGTTTATTCCCAAGCCATTCAGAAAAATTACTTTCATGGATATGTTACGAAGAGACAATGTAAAGGTACCTGGAGGAATTTTGGTATTGGACCTAAAAGGATAAAGGCAGACCTCCCCTCCAGGGCTTAGGACAAGGAGAACAGGGATAGAAGTGGTAGAGTAGACAATAAAAGTGTCAGCTTGGCCAGACCATGGCTAGACACAAAGGAAAACATCTGCCATCCTGGATTTCCACTGCACAATCCCCTCCTGAACACCAAGCATGAGCATCATAGCCAGAAGTAAAGAAAAATGGGGAAAGCAGCTGCTCTGGAGAGCGAGCAGCCATCCTGGTGAGGAGATCCAGGCCTCCCTCTGCTCCCACACTGCAGGCTGGTGCCAGTGGCCTTACAGATCCTGGATCCAATTTAGATTTCTTTTTTTATTATTTATTTGGAAGGTGTAGCTAACCAGAGCTGCAGTTCTTAACAAGATTCACATGGTCAGGAAGAAACAACCACTCATATGCTCAAGGGTAGCTGAAAACAAGGGCTGAGTGCATCAGCTACCATTTGTTGTTGTGTTAGCATGCACCCCACTTTGCTGAATCAAAAGCCTGACAACACACGCCACTAGCACGCCAGCAGACAGGAGGAGTTTGGTTCGGCAGCCTTCCTCTCCCTGGCTCATTTCATCTCTTCGCTCTGCTGTAAACACACTGGTTTGACTGCAGTGCCCCAGTAACATCTGACATCTTGAAGTATGTAGAGGAACGTGCCTCTCTTTTTCCCCTCATCAATTTCTCTTTACTGACATAAGCTTAAGGAGGGGTCTGCCTTACAACACCTGTCATTTCATGACTGCTGTTGAGTAACAACAAACATGAAAAGCTTTATTTGTGAGCATAGCATAGGGCTTTGACCCAGAGACAAGACTGTTCTGTATGTTCTTGTTACCGTGATATTTCCCAAATACCATGATATTCCTGGCTGGGAAAGGAGGCAAAACAAGTATGTATTTAGCAGTATGTGGCAGGACAGCAAGGAAAACACTGTCTGTGCTGCTTTCCGACATCTAAGCTCATCTCGCAAGGCTTGGGAGATACTGCATTATTGACCAACAGGATAAAGGAAACATTAACATTAAAAAAAGAAATTAAACCCTTAGTATTCATTCATATATTTTGATAAAAGCCTGTTTTCCATATGCTCTTTCACTTGTTTTATGCTATCTGCCACAAATCCCAACAAGTTTAAGGGCAGAAACACTTGCAGAAACAGGTAGTTCTTATGCAAAGCATAGTAAATGCTCAAGGAATGAAAACTCTGAATTCATACACACAACAACACATTCTTGAATCTGTGAAGGGTTATTTCCAACTTTCAAGGTACACAGCTGAATCATAAGACTGCACATAACTGGTCAAACTTTGACTAAGTTATGTCACATTTAGTTGACATTACAAAGCTGCCTGCCACTGCATAGATAAAGGATCCTTCAGCATTACACTTGAGGCTACGATTCTTTTCCTTTTTTTTCCTCTTTTCTTGTCCACAGAACTTCAGGTTTTAAAAAGCAAAATAAAAAGCACGTTGCTGAGTCTTGGAGTTTTACGACAAGTCTCTGTTGAGCTTTTTCTGTCTGAGTTTTAACTCCTACATACCACTGACACGCAGGGCTAGGTTTTAAGAGTCACGTGGATGCCTGAATAGACTGAGAAATACATGTTGGGACTGTCAAAATACCTGGGTACTTCTTCCAATATCAACAGGTGATGCTTACCTAGGAACTTCTGAAAAATCTCATCACTGGATTACCAGTACTTTCAGGCTCTCAAATAACTTTTCTAGAAAAATAGAGCATTCAAGAATTCCAGACTCTCACCCCTGGGACTCACTCACTGAGTGACTGAGCAAAGCTCATAATTTCTGAGGGCTTCTGTTCGTCCCCTGCAGCACCACTAATGGTGTTGACTGCCAGGGCAGATGTGCTTGTCTTCAGCTGATCTCAAAGTGCACTATACTAGCCAGACAACATTAGGAAGCTGGCCTTTGCAGGGTAATCCAATTAGGCAGCAAGGAGACTCTGAAGTTGCTAGAATGGTTTCCATTGGCTGCAGTGGATGCTGAATCAGGTCTAACAAGTTGATAGACTTGTTAGACCTTGAAACGATAGGTGCCTTTGAAATACCTATATACAAAGATACACAGAGATGTAACTTGCCCATCTGTGTCTCAATTTCCTCATCTCTGAAATATGGATAACAACGGCTATTTACTCATCTCTATAGAAAGCCTGATAATATTTAAAGCAATTGGTGTGATGACTAGCTAATATTTGAACAGGGATTTGAAAATTTAAAGCACTACATAACTGCTAAGTACTATTACTAAATTAAGCCAGCTGTCACTAATGGCAGACAGTCTGATCTTCGCTGCCTGTTGACACAAGACCAATTACAAATAATGAGTTCCATAAAGTCTGGAATATGTCGTACATGGAGAAATTAATGAAAATTAAGAGAAATAAAGTGATACATCATCATCATTCAATATTAAATTCATTTATTGGATTTCAGAATTTTAATCAGCAATGCCTACAACAATTTCCCTTTCTATATGCACTGTATAGCTAAATAAACCACACACATCTTCATTGGAAATAAAGCCTGGGTTAGCCTTGTGTCATCAGATTATCCCCTGATACTGTTAGCTCCTGTGTCAGGAGCCCTGTTCATCCATTCATCAAGCTGCAGTTAGGTTTGCTGCTCTTCCTATTCCAGCTGGGAGGTTATTACAGAATCTCATTTTTATTAACCTCCTAATTACAAACCTAATCCATTAATGACCAGTCTATTTCCATTTGGCTTTTCACAGATTGCACCAAAAGCTAACAGTTATTCTGCAGGCAATTAGCATATCCAAATCTTTCTCCACCTAGTTCTTTCCCACCTCATGCTGTTTTGGCTTGTAGGGACCAACAATTTCCAATAAAGGCAGAAGCCTTCAGCTATTAAACTTTTAGTCTGTTTCCATCATTCCTGCCCTCACACTCCCTGTATGGGAAGAACTGGACATTATCTCTACACTGACAATGCCTCCTCGTCTTGTGTCAGCAGAGAATTTCATCAGTTGGTTCCAACCTTCTACACCCAAGGCATTAATGAAAATGTTAAGTAAGATCCATCCCAGGCTGGTCTGTGAGGATTTCCACTAATAACCTTCTACTAAACTGGCAGAGCCTGTGCCGTCTCCAGTCCCTGCCCATCCTCCTACCAGCTTCCTCAGTTTAAGAAGAAAGGTGTAGTCTGTTTGCTATTCCAGTGTTTCGCTCCTGCCAAAGCACTTTAGTAGATGAAATCTAAACTTTTAAAGTTAGCCTGCTTTATGTATATTCAGTGAAAAAAATCTAGTTTTTCAGATTCCAGACTCATACAAAACAAGTACAGTATTCTATTCTTAGATGCAGAAATGTAGAGGTAAGTATAGGTCTCCAAAGAAATTCAGCCAAATCATTACCTACAATGCTGTCAAAAATGGTGGGGAATTAGTCCTTTTCAACTGCCTAAACAATTACTGGTATTTATTAGTTGTATTCTGACAGAACTGGTTTGAGACATTCTTCAAAAAATATACAACTTATGCTTTTTGATCATCAGAAGAGAGTCATCAGCCTAGCACAAATATTGTAATAAATAGCTCTGCACCACAAAGAAACATGATCCTCTAAATGTTGAATCAACGTATTTGCTAAGGAGGTGTGTATCAAGTCAAGTCAACATATAACTGATCCCCCACTGGAAAACAAACAAACAACGAAACAGAGTCCCTTACCTTTGAAATGCCAGCTAATACAGCTCCATAGGCCCAGTCTTTCCCTAGCATATACCCTCTGCGAGGCAGCTGATGGAGTCACGGAGCTGCTCTAGCAAATGGCCTCGTCCTCAGCACTCGGCATAGTCTACAGCTCTCACCAAGGGTGTTTTCTGGCCACACAGTGAAGCGATCAGGGACCCTGCAACTCTTCCCACCAAGCCAGGAACAACCAGGCGCTTCCTCCTTTCCTTTTCCTTGTTGTTCGCAAGGCCACACACAGCCCTTTCCTCTCCCTCTGGGAAGCTGGATTATTTCGTGAAGGCAACTAGTCATTGAGCCCCAGATCCTCCATAACATCCACAGCACACAGGGTCCTGACTCCTTTTTCTCAGGGGAACTCAGGTAAAACTCTTCTGTTAGGGGAAATTCCCTCCCCGGTAATAAAAATCTCCTCCCCCAAGAAAAAGAATGTCCCCCCTACACATTTTGCCTGGAGGCAAAAAACCAGCATCCTATTTTTCCAAGTCTTATCCCTTCCTTCCCAGAAAAAACATTAAATCAGCCAAAAGGCTGTTGCTGCCCTTCCACTGGAAAGAGGGAAAGTAACAACTAGAGGAGAAAACATGGAAAGAAAAGCATGACTGGCAAAAAAGAAGTGGTAGCGCTGACCTTCTGGCTCGAGGGCAGCACCAAAAGGAAGGCATCTTGGAGTGGGAGGGAAGTGGCAGAGGAAAAATAGTATGCATATGTGCAGATACACATGCAGATACCCATTTACCAAGGACTATTGAGGAGGCGTCAGCCTCCCTATCGGCACCAGTTTGTGTAGCATTGCATTCCTGAATCTTGTGGTACAGCCACAGCAGCCTGGCTCAGCTGCCCCCAGCCTATTTAGGAAAGGGCATCGCCTATCCTGAAGAAACATGTCGGCATCTACACGTTCATGTGTGGAGGGACCCCAGTATTAGAGGAGAACATCATATTACATGTGCTATTTTCAGTTAACATGAAACACTATTTATAAGCTTACATAAGGAACACGATCTGTTCTTGCATTTGTTCCACATCTGCAGTTCCTAGAGGCCTGTGCACGCAGACAGACTCTAAAGCTCTAAGCCTGATTTCTCTGTGAAAAAGAAAAGTAATTGGAAAAACTTCACATTCTTTGCACTTAAAAGGGCAGATCCCTTTCCACCAGATACTGCTCTTTCAGCAGATCTTTGTGGGTGGAGATTTCATATCAGCGTGTCTGCCAGTTCCTGCCAGAGTTTCATCCAAGCCACAACACACAGAGTCAACATTAATTAGCATTAATTATTATTTATAAGAAGCAATATTATCTGCATTGCTATCATTCACACTTATTTTTGTGTCTTACATAGGGCTCATGTGCATGGTACCTCACTGCCCAAACAGACAGAAGAAGGTCCCGTGGAATCTGCAGACCAACACACAATATTGCCATCCTAAACCCATTTTTAATAGATCGTTGTAAAAGCTAGGAGATCCCCTTCTCTGTGTTCCCATGAAGTTGCTTTCTACTTTCTCTTTATAGTCTGGTCAAGATTTCTCTTCTTTTCTTCTTTTTTTCCCCACAGCCAGGAAGGAATGAAAAAAAAAAACCTGCCTGTACATCATAAAATTATTTTCTTTCCAACCAGAAAGACAAAAAAAGAACCAAAACAACAATTACATGCCCCCAAACCATTTGGAACCATCAAAATACAGTGTTTCCAGTACAAAACTCTCAAGTGAGCCTTTTGCTCTTTACCAGAATGTATTGGTTTCATATGAACAGAGAAAACATCCTGAATGCATTTATGTCGACCTTATTCCTCTATCCATTACATTGGCACAAGAGGAACCTTTCTCAGCCACCTCTTTATTCTGAGTCAATACTTGTTTCTAAACCCAGAATCTTGTTCTATAAAACAGAGTTCTGTGTTAGCCAGTAGGACTGATTTTGTTTAGTGCCCATAAAACTGAGAAAACTTGCTAAAATTACAAAATTAAATTCAAAACAGTCAATTAGTCCAGATCGCTATTATTACTAGTATTGAAGTTATTAGTATTGTTGATAATAACTGCTCGCAAATAATCATTTGCATACATTAAATTTAGCTGGAAGAACTTGCGAGCATTAGCAAGTCCTATAATGAGCACGCTGCATATTCTTTTTTAATGAATTCTGCCTCACTTCCAGTTTAAATAATATTTTTTACCTCTGTTTCTTGCGTATTTTGTTGCTTGATGCAATACACAACAGCACAGGCAGCAAGATTAATGCAGTGAATCCAATTTAGAAAGTCATTTTTGCATAGGCCAAGGTTAATGAAACCACTTGAGTACGTTCAAGTGAATTCACTTAGTCAATCCAGGCTTGTCGGAGAAACTATTAATAATCAGCTGGAACTGCTGAGTCAAAATTATGAATGAGATGGAAACACTGGGCACATTTTATGCGCTCCCATTGCTGGTATCCTATTTGGGACTGTTGCAATCACAAATTATGCATAGCTCTGAAATACTACATACTTTGACCAATGTGCATTGCAACATTTTGCTAGGAAGTCACAACATGTTGTGTCATACTGGGTACACCTTCCAGTGAGAAGCATGAACTGAACAGAGTAGGAAAATGTTGGGTTACCATTTGCTGTTAAAAGCAAACTTCCATCTGAAAACATTTCTGAACAGCACGATTTCTATCAATGTGCATATTTTATTTGCTTTTCCAAGAGATCAGACTAGACTTACTTCAATTGCCAGGTACATAAGAAAAACAATTTTAAGACTAGATATTGTTGGCACATTTATCATTTTCCCCATTATTCACATATAGAATCATAAAATGGTTTGGGTTGGAAGGGACCTTAAAGATCATCTAGTTCCAACCCCCCTGCCATGGGGGGTTGCATTAGATCAATTTATTCTATAAATTACCTAATCAGAAAAGAGAAAACATACCATTTTTCTCCTATAGCTAGCAAGCATGAGCATTACAGGCATTATAAAGGGGTTCTTTATGTTGTTGTTAGGTCAAAAGAAGTCAATTGTATAATAGGACTCCTGAGAACACTGTTCACAGCTCATAATACATACAGATTCTTTGCAGAAATAAAGCTTTAACATGTTTTTACTCTGGTTTCCAACTCTGAAATGTCATGCTCATGGTTAGCATTCTTCACATGAAAAGACAAGAGATATGCTTCCAGGATAATAAAAGCATTCTGTATGGAAAATAGCTTGATCTTTATTGTATCTATAACCAGTAATCACCATGCTATTATATTTATACCAACAGTGAAGCAACTCACTGGCATAAACAGACACACCTCTTTTGGCAATAGGGTTGCAATCACACATGCCGTCAGTTATCTTCATCCAAAATGCACGGAGACAGTTAAATACAAAGAATGTATAAATTGTTGTCCAGATCTTTAGCTAGTTCATCACATAACACTTCACTGAAGTTAGTAAATCCATACCATCTGATAACATGTCCCATTATTCACAACTTAATTAAAGTGTAAGTGGAAAGTTAACAGAAAGAGGCAACCAACCGATGCAATGCAAAAGTGAGTACAGCAAGTTTAAACCAGCTCTATTAAGGAACACATCACCAATGGTGGAAAGAACACTTTTGGAAAGCTCTCAATGTTTTTAAAGACAACTTTTTTTACTATTGATTAAGCACAGCAACCTTCAGGGCACATAAAAACACATTTAAACTCACCTTTTCCTGGAGCAAGCGCTGATGTTCTAGCATTTCATGGAAAGATGTTACAATACGTTATAATGTGAAATGTCCTTCTGCATTAGTCGTATCAGAAAGAATGATAAGTGGTAGCCATGCAAACGAACAGAAAACCTGCAGTGATGGAGGTAGAACACAGCGTACAGCTTTTAAGCAGCAAATAAGTTTTGCTCTCAACTTACAAAATGTTTCAGTCTAATCCACTATGTTTAATTGCATCTTAAGTTCAGGATGAAGCCCAATTAGCAAAAAAAAAAAAATCTCTTTTCCCAATCAATTATCTTAAACTCCATTAAGCAAAGTTCTTTGACTATCTAAAAGCTGAGGTACCTCTGTTTTAGGTGCTTCCTAAGGGAAAATAGACACCTTGGAATTCACCTTAAATACTTCTAGAGCTCTGTAATTCATCCCAGCTGATCGCCCAGGAAGCCCTAGGCTTCCTTTCAGCTAACAGCAATGGGCACTGCAAGGTGCAAATCACTTCATGTACTACAGGCACCTGCTTTGGGATAAGATGATGACAATTCCTTGGTGTGAAAACACTTGCAGGCGTTTACAATTTCAGGCAGCAGCTCTGAGATCTCACAACCTGCAAATCAGAATCTACATATTTAGAAATTGTTAAAGGTATGAATTTCGAGTTCAAACTCACTATTATGTCTTTGGTTCATAGATTTTATTTTCTTCTTGCCTGTGAATTTCTCTAAATTCTCCTCTGTTCAAAATAAAACAACTCTCCTCAGTACTGTAACTTTCCAACCGTTTAATGCTTTAGCCAATAGTTTTCTTGTGACATACTGAAATGATGTTTATTAAAAAGAAATTACTCAAGCTGTCATCAGATCTTCCCTCTGGAAGGGAAGACTCACAACACACTGAGAAAGATGGTTTCCCTGCAATGTTCTTGGGCAAAACTCTCCAGCATCACTGGAACAGAAGCCCAGCCAACACATCCTCAAAAGTACACTGCTGGATATAACAACAGTGCTACTGTTTCCTATAAAGAACAGATGAGAACAATAACACCTTATCAAAGCTTCAAGATGGGAAATGAATACAAATATTCATATTCTTGCACTTGCAAACTAAAAAGAGCTAGGACATGGCCCTAAAAGCTGGGATGTGATTATCTACACTGTTTAACTAGCATCAAGCTCCCTGACATGGGCTTTCGCTTGTCACCTAATACTTCCAGGCATATGCAATACAGGCATAGTTTAGGAGACAGCATGGACAAAGGACCGTTCCCTCATGCAGATGGGGCAGATGAGGCCAGGTGAGGCGACTTCTTTGGAAGGAAGAGAATTTAGCCCCCAAGGCCAAAGACTGTGTGCTGTCCTGTTTTATTTACTAGTGCTAAGGCAGCCATAAAGACCGGACAGGACGTTGTGGGCATCTTTAGGTAAAAGATCAAGATTGTATCTGCAAGACTCACCATACTGAGACCATGATGTTTCAAATGCTAATGAATACATTCATGCATAAGAGTAATTTTCTCAAATTAATTAGGATTACTCCTATGTATAAAAGTATGTCAGCGTAGGTGTTTGCAGAAGAGGTTTTGGAATGTCAGTCATCATATACCCATCAGTTAAAGTACACTCATAAATGCTTTTGCTTGGAAGATTGTATTAACCTTAATATAAAATACGTGTTTTCTGGGGCTGATGACTCAGGAAGAACTTGCAAGTCTATACCTCAACCCATTAATCTTATATAAATAAACTTTCCCCTTGTGAAAGGGAGTCCCATGGCATTAATAAATAGGGATCTTTCTCAACCATAATCAGATTCTGTAAGAATCATTTAGAAACATTTAGATTAATTATTTGTTGCAAATAATTCACTTAGCCCCGTCTCTTCAATCAAGAAGCACTGCTCTATTTCTTTCGGCAACATGAGCTAGTATAATAGAGTACAGAGTTTCCACATTTAACTCTCATATCCAACACCATTTAATTAAAATCTCAACTGTGAATAGTGATGAGTCTGGCCAAAGTTTTGAAGGTTTGAATTCAAGCCCACTGGAGTGAAAGCCCCACCTATTCAGTTTGCCTTTGCACTTGACTCCACCTAACTTCGTCAAGGGGCCAGCCTTTAATGATAGTGTATTTAAAGGCCAAAGTGGGGGTAAGAGGGTACAGGATGTACTCCTTCACATCCTGTCTTCAAAATAAACTTTGCCTAAGTCACTAAGATTTACTTACAGAGAGTTGATGGGTATTTAAAGTAGCATGGTGGGAAAGCATTTTTCCCACAACACTTTGATAACTCTTAAAAGTGTTAATAGACATTGGGTTTTGATAAGTTTCTTGGCATTGACACCACCTCAGCTGAAGAAAATAAAAATGGACTGTCTTCCAAACCCCTATGGCATAAATAAATCAAGTTATGAATAAGGACTCTTGTAAGCGATGAGTAAATATCTCCATAGTCTGATCTATCAATGTCAAGTGCCAGGGCTTATGCTTGTCTGAAATGAATACTGAAGTCTGTAAATTTTTGAAATATTATTCCACCTTCTTGAAAATCCCTCTGTGCATCAGTCATGGTCTGTTTCTGTTTCAGAATCTCCTGTTCTTCACAGCTGATAGAGATTTTCATTAGGAAAAAAAAAAAAAAGAAAAGATTTTGTACAGAAATTGCAATTAGAAAGAGATATCAAACCAATGCGTAGCAGCCCCTTTCCAGAATTACACACTGATGTTTGACCTTTACTTTTGTGTTTTTTCACATTTTTTTTTTTAGTGAAAAAGAAAACAAACTCCTCAACCACCCCTAACCATGAAAGACAGGAAAAGTATACTCCAAGAGAGAACATGCAGATGAAAGATGATTGTTCCCAAATGCACCATGGGAAATGAAAACCCAGAGAACTCCCTAGCCTGAGGAAAGCTGTAGAGGTGAGCAGTCCAAAAAATTCCACCAGTAGAAGCTGCCAAATTGGAGATCTTTGGGCATCCTGGAAATTTTCTACAGTCTGAGTGAAACTGCTCTGCAACGTGGTCTCGGTTGGAGCCATCTACTCCAACTTTCTCCACATCTCTGTCTCTTCATTTCAGCTTTGCTCCAGCCCCCTTTTCCTTTTCCTCTGCTACCTTTACCCTGCTTGCTCCCCTTCTCCATAGGCTTCCCTTTCATTTCTTTTTACAGTAAAAATGAAAAGGTTCCGAAATGTCATTTCCCTCATGAAAAAATGTCCAGAAGCCTCAATGTTTTTTAAAGGGAAAAATGATACATGTAAAAAGGAACCCAAACAAGCAGCTATGTGTCACAGCAGCAATTACAAGCCCCAGAGAAGTCAAGATATTGTTTGTGCTGGACTCCTTACGTACATGCATACTCACTCCCTCCTCACCGTCCTGACTGACGTACAGGTAAGTAGCCATTGCATTAACACAGATTCGGAGATGTTTAGCAAGACCTGGCCTTAACCGAACAAATCAGAACTACTGACAGATTTGCAGGGGCGAGGGTAGTGGGTGTGACACACCAGAAAAATCACTAACAGACATGAAACTGGCTCAAGTCTGTGGACTATGTTTTACTTACCAGTCTTGGGCTAACACCCAGGACTCTTCTTTCCTTGCAAAGGTATGATGTCAGGCACATGGCAGTTCTTGAGACTCTGTATAAGCCAGCATTGCCAGAGGCTCTGTGCAGGTGTGGTTAACAGTTATTTAATGATTCTTCACAATTGCATGTATCTGTCTGAACATAAATACAGTCTGATCGTAATCTTCCTTTTCACACCATGAATTTGCCCTAGTGTTTCCACCCTTGCAGGTTCTCAAGTGCCCGATCATAGTTATTACAGTCCTGAGAGTCACTGGATCATTTCAAACCGTTCACGAGCACTTTTCTGTCCTGTTGGCTTGGTAAGGTGAAGAAACTGAGGGCAGTACATTTAATACAAATTCTGTAGCTCTTCAATTCTGTAAGTTTGGCTCCCTGATGACTCAGAGGACTCCCCTCCCTTCCCCATGTTTACACACTGATGACAAGTACTGTTAAGTTTCTAAAAGCAAAATTATCAAAAAAAAGAACACTGGCATTTACTGGGAAAAGCTCTAACTCTTTCTCCTTTCCCCAGCAGTTGCACGAGCCTTTATTCAGCATAAATACTAGTACTATTCAATTAGTTAAAATAATTTTGAGTGATAGTTCCACTGTTTCTTTTCCAAAAGGTAATAGTTTTCCTAATTAGTCACTAGCTTTGATAAGGCACTGACTTTTACTCTAATCTAAATTAACAAGACTTTATCTACCTGCATCATTTAAACACGCCCTACTTGCAAATCTGGTATGACTAAAAACCAAGACAAGTGTTTGGTTTCATTTTACAGTTGCTTCAAAGTGCCCCACTTGGAGGTTAATTATTAATCTCCTCAAGTATATGTAAAGGTTCAGGGAAACAACGGGGTTAGTAGGTAGAGCAGTCGTTGAGGAATTAGGAAACCTGTGTCCTATTCCCGACTTAGATCATGTAAGTGTGGCCGAGATATTTAAATTCTGTGAACCTTTACTTACAAAACAGAAATAGCAACACCCTCTGTGTAAAGCACTTTGACATCTTTAGGGAAGAAACTTCACGTGTGTGAGGCAACAGTGTGATTGTTTGCACCTTCGAGAGACTGAAACTCAGCTAATCCCTTAAGAACTCACCTAGGAACTGGAAATCAGATACTCAACCCATGCAACTCAACAAAACTAACGATTTTGTCAGATCTGCAGGCAGCTGAAGAACCAGCTCCTCAACCTTTTTCTGCACTTCTCTGCCATCTGAAAAGTGGTGAAAACACACCTGATTTCTGGAACGTGATTTGGAATTTATAAACCCCCTGTCCCCCACCACCCTGTGGTACTGTAATAGATGTACCCTCGGTGTAACGACGCTGCTTGTCCCAGGACTAAGTGAGCAGCAGCACAGACCGCATTTTCAGACACCAGCGCTGTTGCTTTAGTTAGTACTAAGTATTAGTAACAACAGCAAAAATGCTGTTGTCTTCCCAGGAGAAAATCTGGCCCTGCCCACTCCGTCACAATCTGGTACACAGGAGAACAGAAATTTGCTTAAATGTAGACCTTTTCTATGGGACATGGAGTTGTCCAAGGGGTGGGAGGATTAGATCAAAATGGCTCGACAGACAACAGCTCAGATCTTGAAGCAGGGAAGGAAAAAGGAAAACAGCAAATGGAGGACAGAACATGCATAGGAGAGACATAATTTGGGGCATTACTGCCAAATCCTGCCTACCACAGGAGCCTGCTCCTGAATGCAGTTGACTTGGTCTTGGAAAAAAGAAAAATCAAGACGTTTTTTATACCACTATTTATCTACAGATTTGGCTAATTCTTATATAAATTCCACCCAGAAATTGCTTTTTGAAAACAAAACAGCAACAACAACAACCCAGAAGTAAGAATGTTGAATACTTACTGCTGTTCAACTGGAATATTATTGGCAAGGTGATTCATTTGTTAATCCACAGTGCTATAAATAGTACTTTAACTTAGTCGAATGGAAACATATCCTTCATATCTCTAGTCACTTGTTTACCCATGTAAAATATATGCGGTTTTGAGTTGGCTTAGGTGTATTCTAGGAAGGGCTAGCAAAGTTCAACAACTCTCCATCACACATTCAAAGCCCTTCAGCTCTCGGTTAATTTTGCTGTACTTCTCTTACCATGTTGTTCCCTCTGCTCCATCAATGCATGGACTTAAAGGCAGTAAGAGGCTATTGTAAGAATTCAGTCGGTGTTTCCTCATATCATGGGCCAGTGATAGCAAGCCTCTGGCATCAATACCAGGTTTGGCGCCAACAGATATTTGGTCTGGCACCAGCAATAACAAGCTGTGATGGTTTCTTTTTAAGTTTGTTTGGCACCAGTAGCAAGAAACATTCACTATTCCTGGCAGAGAGCCATAGAATTTCACCAAATGGCTTCTGCATCATAACTTCATAACAAACATAACACAACATAGCTTCTAATTGCGGTGGAGCCTGTGTCTTAGCAAGTAATTCCACCCTGACAATTACATCCAGACTTATCAATACCTGTGCTGCCTTCCAATACCAGTTTTGTTCTTACTGTAAAAATAATCTCCATGAGGAGATTCATAAACCCATAAGTCCATCATCATCATTTGGATTTTCTCTCTCTTGGTACAGTTATATGAAAGCAAGTAATCAGCTATGAGAAAAGCCTATGGGGACAGTTACTAAATTAAGTCATCACAAAATATGTTGTAAATACTGTGTTGACTTAACCTCACTCCTCACCTTGCACTCTTTTATGTCATGTACTTTCTCAGACTGCAGACCTGCAATATATTCCAGAGAGGTTCATCTTATGCCGGTGTGGAGCCCCATTCAAGGCCCTGAGGCTTAGCATAGCTCTAGTAAAAAGGGAGAATTAGCTATAAATTATCTGAGTCTCAGGACAGAGCAATCTTCATTTTGACAGCTCCTTGCTAAATGGCGCAATGCTTCTGATGAGGCCTCGTGGTGGACACCTCAGTGTACACAGCTCAGGACAAGGACTCCAAAAAACTCAGTCCTACAGACAGCGTTGCAACTGACTTGCCAAACAATTTTCAGCAGGACTTCCCTTCACTCCGTTTTGCCTGTAAAATGAGAGACCTGTGAAAGCTCTGGGTGGAAAGGATGATGTAGGAACGAGGAATTACTTCTCTGGTATTAGTAACAACAGCAACAATGCCGTTGTCTTCTTAGGAGAAAATCCGTCCCTGCCCACTCTGTCACAGTCTGCTACACAGGAGAAAATAAATTTGCTTAAATGTAGACCTTTTTTAGGGGACATGAAGTGGGCATAGGGAGGAAATTATACTAAGCTTTTGGCATGGGAAGATTTCATTCAAAGCAACAGCTCCCAAGAAAACAGACTGTGTGAAACAAAGTTGAAATGGAAGTCCCCATTGTAAATTCCGCTTTTAGTACCTGCCAAAGATATAGAAAATCTCTGCCTACAGGGAATAGCTGTCCTTGTGAAAAGTGCAAATCCACAGAGTTCCCAATGTGGGAATTCAGGCAGACACACATTGTGCTTCAGTGATCAAACTCTTCCTCTCGTGGTCTAAAAGAATTTCCACTAACCTCCTTTCTTACAGCTCAGTCTCTAGCTGGATTTCCTTCAACTATAAAAACATACGTAGCGCAATTAGCCAACCTTCACAGACTCTGTCGTTCATTTATGCATGCTAGGCACGTCTCCTGCTGCAAGCAGCCCATCCAAAGAGAACTCTTTGAACTGGTCTATTGTTGCTCGTGTAGTGTATTGCATTGTCCAATTTCATCATTCCTGGCAAGGCAGCGTACTCCTGCAGCTTGCTACAGGAGAAGGAGAAGAGATGATGAAGCACTTTGTCCAGCTGGTGTGTTGGACATCTCAGATGACCAAATAAGCTTGCCTACCACGAACTATAGGACTTCCCCAGTCACCACAGTGAGACTTTTATTGACCAGTTGTGCTTATATGATCTTGTCTGGAAGCTCTCTTTAATCTAGTTAGAAGTCTGGATGGGCAGAAGGCAGTAAAGATGGTAAGAACGGATTAGGTGAGAAAAAAAAAAGATTTTAAAAAAAAATTAAAAACAAGACCATAGTGTGACACACCTTTGCACAACATTTGCTGAAGTGTAAAACCACATCGTGGTTTAAAATACCATGGAGACAACACAACTGGATCAACCAAAAATAAACCCGTAACAACCAAACAGTGTAGCATTTTGCTACATTTAGTAAGGAGTATTTTTAGAATTCATAGCTTGAGTAAACTGCAAAGGACTACACTGCCCTACCTCCAAATACTCATTGGCACACTCTTACTGTTTCTGAATTAAAAGAGTTGAATAGCACAGAAAATGGAAAGCAAAGTTGAGAGTGTGATTTTCAAGCAACCATTCACATTTCTCCCCTTTGTCTTGGACTAGGTACTGTTTTGGGTAGGAAAAGAGGGGGTCATACATCAAAAAAAGTCCTGCTCTGCTGCTCTAAAGAGGAAGAGACATTTCATTTTAGAACAAAGAATTAGATGTTTTTTACATTGCTTCACTAGAGGTTTTTGGAGGTTTTTCTTGGGGTGATGGGGGTGGAGTGTTTGGCTTTGCTATAATACAGCACATCAAAGCGCTTTTGATGTGAAGTTTACTTAACAGAATCAGTTTTTCCGATGATTGTGTTAATCTTTATAAACCTGAAGGCGATACCATGCCTTTTAAAAAAACTATAGCAGGAAAAGACTTGAGGTTACATATACTCTCAGTGATGAGAGACGGGAGTAGTTGGACTATTTGCCACTTATTACGACTTAGCTCGTTGTTTCATGGGCAGCAATAGCAATGGGCTTGACGTCGCTCACACTTGGGTCAGGAAGGCTCTGTTTAAACCATGCACAGTCCTTCGCATAAGCACCTTCATATGTTTTCTCAGGCAAGAGCCACCACAGATTTCAAGGGTCAGTTTACAACAGGCACTCGCTCAGAGGCAGTGAAGGGGCCCTGAGCCGCAAGAAGAAGTGGCGCTGATCGTAGAAAGGCTCCCTGTTCCCAGCCATTAATAGCTATCTCTGTAATTGTATTATTTTGAGCACAAGCTTCTGTCCCCTCTTAGATCTTGCAAAACCAGCTTTGCCATCCACTCCTAGTCTTGAAGTATGGCTGTGAAAAAGCTTCTGTTATGTCTGATGTGTTTACCTACAGCATTTGAATGACTTTTTAAGTTCTTTGAATAAAGATAAGAGACAATGTGTACATTTTCCACACAAATAGTGGAACGGTAATAAAATAAACATCAAAGGTAAGCTAGCAAATCATCGCTACTTCGCTGCTATTTACAACAAAAGCAGGAAGAGGAAAAAACCTACCCTCGCCATTGGCATCATCTTAGAAAATACAAGTTTTGGATGGAATGATAGCTTTTTCCCATACCCTTAAACACAAACATTGGCACTTACAGCTAATGCAACGCTTTACTGAAAGATCTCAGTTTACATTATATGGGGAAAACAACAACAAGGAATCAAGAGAGGTCTCCCTCCTCTTATTTTTGTCTTTCTGAATTGCCAGCTTTTATGAACTGGTACAGCTTTAGTGAGAACAGGAAGACGTCAAACCTGTTACTGTTAAAGTTAGCAAGAGTACAACCAAAAGGACAGAAGAACTCATTGTTCAGTATTTACTATGTAAGACCCACGCAGGCCGAAGAAATGACAAAGCTTTGAAGCATTTTGCAGGTGTCTGTGGGGGAGAACGTATATTCTATTCAAGGGAGATTGAGACAGAAAGTAGTGCTGTTTTTTACTTCTGTTAGTCTTATAAACCTGCCTTTTTTCATGTTCCTCTCTAACACTCAAGAGCCAGACCACAAGAGCATAGTCTTAACTAGAGTGACTCTGCATTAAGTATATATTCTTAAATAAGGTCCGATTTAGAAAGACTGCTTTTGTAAAATATGGAGCAATCCAACTCTTACTCCAGGACATAAAATTCAAAGTGTACATATAAGAAATAAAATATAAGCACCATACTAGATTTCTGCTGATGTTTTTGTTTTGTTATTGTTTTGCAGACGCTAGCGCTTCTGCCGTATAAAGTAAAATGGTATTTTGCAATTGACTTTGAACAGCAAGCAGGATGGGACAGAACAGGGAGCTTTCAGAGAAGCTACTAGCGTACAGCTCTCTTCATTGAGTTGTTCTGTCCAGCACACTGATGAAGGAGGCAAAACTTATGAAGGGAGCTAAGACCCTGACAACTTAAATCTAAAAAAAAAAAAATCACAACTAATTTTTCTAGAAATAAAAGTGTCTAGGTAAAATTGCAGAACAACTTTTGTCCCAAATTTTATGGAAAATCAATAGATCCATGTCGTGGTTGTCCTGGTTTCAGCTGGGACAGAGGAAAGAATATTTGATACCATAGACGTCATTTATATACGGAGCATGGAATGTTCCTTTGCACACCTTGTCCTGTCTACGCTCCCTCTCAGCTTCTATGGGAAGCTGAAAAAGTCCTTGACTTAATAGCATTAAGCATTACTTAGCAACAACAAAAATAGTATGTGTTATTGACATTATTCTCATACTAAATCCAAAACACAGCACCTACTAGGAAGAAAATTAACTTTACCCCAGCTAAAACCACAACGTGAGGAAAAAGAAAAGTTAAAGCAAAGTCACATTTTAAAAACACAATAAAAGATTTTATTGGACAGCGACAGTTGTAACAGAGAGGTTACAAACGCATCATCGGAAGAGATCAAGCGACGCTACTATACGCACATTAACACGCTTAAAACTAAGGTGAAGGTTTTGACTGATTCTCCCGTAGCAAAAGCCCACAGCATTGCCTACCTGTTCCCATTTACCCCTTCACCGGCTGTGGTTATGACAGAAGTAAAGAGGGGCCAGGACTGAAATGACTTTGTCAGGCTACATAAATCATTAGGAATTCACAACGGCGAAGCCGTGCGTTATTTTCCAACAGGTTGTTGAGCTGACACATTACAACTTGTTGCTATATACGGCGCTATTAAAATAAATCACTGCATGTAACAGGTTCTGCTCTGCCACCTATAAGTCGTTCTGCATTTTACACCTGGGAGGCGGGCCCGGCGCTACGAAGTCCCGCCGAACTGCGGCTTCATTCGAAATACCCGGGAAGGGGAGGGACCTGGCAGGAGAAAATACAAACAAGTTTCGTAAAACAACTTTCCAACAAGACCTCGCTGTCATCTCAGCTAATTACCGCTCTGATACGGCTTATTAGCGCATACCCACCTTTGCTACCTTGCTTCTCCACCCACCAGCCTTTCAGATCTTTGTCCTGGCTCCGCCTCTCGCCGGCGTTATAATGGGCTGGTCTGAAAGTGGTGGAGAGACACAGAACCACAGGGGAAGAGAGAGATAATGACAATAACGCTAATAACCCCAATAACCCGCCTGCTGCCCGCGCCGCAGCGAGGAGCCAGCCCGGCGCCCCGGCACTGAGCGGGGCCGAAGCCGGAGAGAGCGGAGTAACCCCGACGGCCTTCGAGAGCTCCTCCCCGCGCCCGGGGACCGCCGGACGGTAACATCGGCAGCGGCCCCGAGGAGTACCGGGCTCGGGGGAGGCGGAGAGGAGCCGGCTCCGGCAGCCGCCCGGCTCTGCGGGGGCCTCCTCGCCCCTCCGCGGCAACCCGCTCTCCTCCGGCCCCATGGAGCAGCCAGAGTAAAGAGCGAGAAGGACACAAAAACAAAAAAAGAAGGGGGAGGGGGGAC
>VXBO01008151.1:268796-290773 GCA_013400135.1 Rhinoptilus africanus
CCCCCCGCCGCCGGGAGCCCGCTCGGCGGCAGGGCTGGGGAGGGGGGGGAGGCGGGATGCTTTCGCTTGGGGAAGGGTCGGGGCTGCTCCACCTCCTCCTGTTTGAGCATCATCCTCTGAAGAGAAGGCAAGGGACGAATTTCCACCATTGGCCATACTGATTTGCGTTTCTGAGCAAGGGAGATGGATCCCACGCAAGTGAATTTACGGGGGGGGGGGAATAATTTGAAAAAATCAGGTGGGTCTGGGCTGTCATCCTGCCCGGCTTTCCCGGCACAGGTAGAGGAGGGGGGGGGGCCCCCGCCCGCGGTGCCCGGTTGGCCGGGACCTGGAGCCGGAGCCGGACCGGANTTTTAGGCCGGGCTAATTTATCCATTTTTTAAAAAAAAAAAAAAAAAACAACTGAGCATTAAAAAAAAAAAAGCCACAAAGTTCGAGACGTGCCTTGTTAATAAGTATTTACCTACTATGAATCTCGATTTGTGGATACGTCGGGAAACGGACGTCAACAGCAGAGTATAAGGAGTATCTACGTCCTGGCGCTCCTTTCCTAGGGCTTGCTGGGAATTTCCCCAGCAGGTCGGGATGAGGATTTGAGGGACACCGTTGCAGCCGGGCAGGCGCTGGAGGCGGTGGGAGGGCGGGCAGGTACCCCCCGCCGCCGGGAGCCCGCTCGGCGGCAGGGCTGGGGAGGGGGGGGAGGCGGGATGCTTTCGCTTGGGNGCTTTCCCGGCACAGGTAGAGGAGGGGGGAGGGCCCCCGCCCGCGGTGCCCGGTTGGCCGGGACCTGGAGCCGGAGCCGGACCGGAGCCGTCGGCGCGGGGGGAGGCCAGCGCTGGTGTACAGCCATAAATCCGGGCTGTCAGCGGTGACAGACGGCTGGTGAAACACAGCACCTGTCCAAACACTTTCCAGCAGCAGGTAATCAGAGAACCGACACTTTACATTTTTGTGTGGAACAAGCACATTAACCATTTCGCAGACCTTCCCGAAACAGCGACGTTTGTATGTCTGGGTACTTTGTCTTTCTTAAAGTCTAATAAATCAGGATGACAGAAGAGAGACAAAGCCTTTCTCCTTTTGATATTTGACACATCAGCAGTAAGCCGATACTTTTATGCCCTGTTCTTTCAGCCCTACGAGGGTCTACATCACCCAGAGTATCTGAGTGCTGGTTGGATGGGTGCAGTTCAGGATACTTGAGGGATTTTTACATCCTGTACAGGTAAAACTGATTTCAGTGTCACAGAAAGCCTGTCTGTTCATCGGCATGTGAGAGGGTCTGCAAACATCCCATGCTGTCTTGTCTCCGGATTTTCTTTGTGCAGCACTTGGTGAAAACCCCGGTCTGAGCAGAATTGCACATGAATCCTGGTCCGACTTGGCTCTGGTTTTAACTGCGTTTTTGAAAAGAGATTTGGCTTTACAAATAAGTGTATTTTGTTTCCGAGACTTTTTGTTCCATAACTGTTTCATCTCCTGCAGGTTCTGAGTGTCTTCCTGTACTTTAAAGAGAAAAAAAATTATACCTGACAATAAACATATTCTCATCCAACATTTTTGCAGGGCTTCTCCCTTTCTTGTCCTCCCCCCCACCCCAGTAGTGATGAAAACAATTTCTTACGTGTATAATGTTACTCCTGACCACTTTCCCAAATCTCTTAAAATTTTAAGCTACTGAGCAGCAGAACTGCATAAAATCTTCCTTTGTGGGTTAAGATCAAATCCGTACAAAGGAGAAGTTTAAACACTTCAGGAATTAATGGATGCCAAACAGGAGCTCACAGAAGAAACATGCTTGTGAAAGTGATCTGTGGATAACAGTTTGTATATATTACATAGATCCCCCGCGACAGGAGAATAGAGTAATACTGTGCCTATTCTCCTTTACAGCGGACACAAAGAGTTTTATTCCTTTATATTAGTGGAGAGATGTCAGTAGGGCAGCATTTTGGTTGTGTTATCTTCCTATCAATTAACTAACCCTATTTTTCACCAGCCAGATCTGATGAAGCCTTCTCTGGTTTCAGCTCGGAGAGAGTTAATTTTTTTAATGGCAACTGGTATAGAGCTATGTTTTGGATTTAGGATGAGAGTAATGTTGGTAACACACTAATGTTCTTAGTTGTTCCTAAGCAGTCAAGGACTTTTTCAGCTTCCCATAGAGGCTGAGAGGAAGCATAGGTAGGACAACTGACACAAGTTGGCCAAAGGAATATTCCATACCATAGATGTCATGTTCAGTATATAAATGAGGATTGGTCAGGGGACAGGAATACACAATCACTGCTTGGGACAGGCTGGGCTATTGATCATCTGGTGGTGAGCAACTGCATTGCATCCCTCACTTTGTATATTCCTTTACCATTATTATTATTCTTATTTTCTCTCCCATTACTGCTCTATTGAACTGTCTTTATCTCAACCCATAAGGTTTTGGTTGGGTTTTTTTTCCTCACTCTTCTGCTTATCTCACTGGGAAGGGAGCAGAGTGAGGGAACGGCTGTGCAATCCTAGTTGCCAGCTGGAGTTAAACCACAGCAAGCCTGAAACCTGCTCTCAGCTCTTATGCTCCCAATGACCATAAGATGGGACAGGTAGCCTTTCAGTATCCCTAACCCTTACTTGGGAAGACGTCCACTTTACTCAAGAGCCATCTCAGTACAGCAGTGCCAGCTACAAGACTCAATTCAACACAGATCTCTAGTGAAACCTCCTAAGCAAAAGTGCAGCCCTTGCTATCAACTTGATTTCACACTAG
The DNA here is from genome assembly GCA_013400135.1 of Rhinoptilus africanus. NCBI lineage: Eukaryota > Metazoa > Chordata > Aves > Charadriiformes > Glareolidae > Rhinoptilus > Rhinoptilus africanus. Next base: position 271,558 of record VXBO01008151.1, read on the forward strand.
ATGCTGAGAGGGCTGAAAGAGGATGGGTGTAATTTTACCTTGGGACCTTTTCTGCTTTTTCTGCCCCAAACCGTTTTTCAAAAGGGTGATTCTTAGATACCTTGGCAGGATGTATCAGGCACAGAAGACACTTAACAGAAAGAAATTTCACCCCAGAAACAGGCAGAGAGAAAGGACTCAGATTCACAGCTCCTTCATCTTGTGCACCGTGCCTTAAGTATCCCAAGGCGAAACTTCCTACACAAGACCAAGGAGGACAATCACAGCCCTACATGGAAAGGTAGAACTTCTCAACCAAAGTCCAGATTTTGCGTAATTCTTCATTGAGCTGGGGGAAGTGTTTCATTTAATAACAGACAAGATATTTCCTTTATTGTGCCAGGCTTTTTGCCTTTTAAGTCCAGACTAGACATAAAAACAAAGCTGAAATACACCTCCAGCCAAATTCAAGACACTGAAGCTGTGATTTTGGCAAGGGTGATTGTACCCTGTTGCAACTTTGCCTAGCGCTGCAGTAGCTCTTTAATAATGGGGTGAATATGGTTCCATTTTTCATTTATGTTATGGAGAGAGCACATTTTCGTCTTGAATAAACTCTCCTGTCTTCCCTGACACTGAGAAGTCTCAAAACCAGCTTCAGAAAAGCCATCTATGAAGTGCAAGTATCCCATCATAAAATCAGACAGATGGCTATAGAGAAGCTTGGCCCTCTCTAGACATTCAAACCTCTATTAATGCAGCATTATTTAAGTTATATAGATTGCCAGCTTCAGAATGGCTAGTAATTTATGTAGTCTCTAGCCCTGCATAGGAGCTAAACATTGTAATTGCCTTCAGGAAGTTTTGGCTCTGTACATCTGAATGGACCAGTCCTGTGTCCTCTTTTCCAGAGCCAGAGGGGGTGTGTATGAGGAAGGACTGAGAGAACACACTGTCATAATATTTGTGCTCTTACACCATGGTATTGTTTTCTTTGTTATGACATGTTTCAAAATTTCTGAGCTCTTTCAAGCAGGATGGCGTACTAATAGCCTCCTTTGCTATGGGGAAAAGCAATACCTCTGTGATCCTTTCCTCTCCTTAATAGCAAAGCAGAGAATATGTAAGATGGAGCAATAGAACTCTACTCTTCAGTACAGTGTCTTGCATGTGGGAAGTAGGACCGAGGACCATCAGATAGACAAGCATGAAAGAAAAAATGAAAAATAGGTTGACACCTAATTTTCCAAATTCCACTGTAGGTACTTGCTGATCATAGCTATTAATCAAGTACATGTTTATGAGCACTACATACGGGTTTGTAAATGTTTTAATAAGTATAATTTAGCTCGTTTAGGGTCCAATGGGTTTATTGTAGCTGTATTTGTGCTGTTGTTATTTTAAGTAATAGTTTGGTACTGGAGTAATACTCCAATAACATCTGACAGCCAACTAGTAACCCTTCACATAAATAGTGTGTTTCATGTTATTATTACTAAAGTATTTTTAGCCCGCTGTAGAGAAGCAATGTTAATGAATAACATGCCAGAGCCAAACTGGGCTTAACTACTGGTATTCTGTGGCTCCATGGTGTATCCCGGTATACCTCACTGGACAGAAGAGTCTTAAGCAAGACTGCTTCTGTGAAATTCATTTTACTTTGGCAGAACATTTAATTACCTGACTTAAAGTTTCAGCAGAAACATGGGAGTCTGATTTCCTAAACTCGTATTTTTATCAGTGGCTGTTACAAATGGCCAGTAAACTTCAATATTGCAAGTAGAAGTTGTCAACCTTGCTTCAAGGTTTTGAAAAGATGATTTTTCTGTAAGACCTAAGAGGTTACGCACAGCCTTTCAAAACAGACGTATAACACCAAAATGTTTATTTCAATTCCTTCCATAACATTTACTGCTGAAAATTGTGGCATCTCACTACAGAAACAGTTTTCCCTAGATTTCTAATAAGAGTCTATGAAAATGCAGACATGAGAGGCTTCTAGAATTGCCCAATTCACTTTCCTTCCATGGCAGTTTCTTCCAGTTTATTTTTAATAATTTATGAAGCAAGACAGTATTTAATAGCCTTGTTTAAAACATCCTAAGCTATAAAGAAGAAATCCCAGAGAAAAAATGTGGGGGTTTTGTGAGAAAATTTAAGTTGCATCATCAGGTAGTAACAGATTTTTAGTATTTGATATTTCTAAAACAAACGTCCAATGCAATTCTCTTTCACCATCAAGCAACTGTTGTTGCTCTAGGTACTTCATCCAGCCATCTTCAGTACAGCAGTATATGCTCATTACTCATCCTCATCATACAACACCGAAGTAATTCCCCTCTCTTTGGCATATACAAGCCTCAATTAGTTGTATGTTATCATCACATTCCCCATTAATCACTTAGCAGAACCGTACAGATGCAGAGCAGCAACTTTCTCACTTTTTCCTCATAAGTCAGTCCAGGAACCCCCCTAGTCATTTCTGTTTTTCTCTGAACTTCTCTAGAGTATCTCTTTCTGACTAATCACAAGACATGGCAAAGGCATAGCTTTCTGTGTCTCAATACTCGGAGTCACATCAGGTTCTTCCCACGCCCCTCAGCTCCAGAAGAAGCAGGTTAAAGAAGGACAAAAGGTATAAGCTGTCTTCCAAGAGCCAGGATAACACATGACAACAGAGTACACAGACTGCAGTTACCCAACCTTCCAGCAATAACCACCAAAAAACCCCCTTCAGTGCAACATTTCAACAAACTCTTGTTCAAGCCGAGAAACAACCTTCCCCTTTCACCTCCTTCTGCTCCCTTATCTTACTTGCCCTTATCCAAGGCTGTCCTTGAGGAAGCAGAAGCAATTTCTTCCTTGAGTCTACTCTACAAAACACTGAGCACAGAAAGACAGAACTTGCCACAGACTCTTTTGATGCCAGCAACCTTTGCTAAGACATCTTTGCCCCGAGTCTCTTGCAGACACCACCTCTCCTTCCAGACCCTGAGTTGTGAAGATAAGAGAGGCATATAAACTGCGTTCTTCTTGGTCAGGGCCCCTAGCACAGCTCAACCCACCTGTGCTGTGACAAAATCACTGCAGAGACTCCAGCCAAAGCAAAATACATGTATGCCACTGTTAGTGCCAGTTCCCAAAGAAGTGTGGGCAATCGCTGGGCCTTCTAGAGCTGGCAAAAAGAAACATTTGTCAGAGCTCTTCAGGAACATTCAGGTTTAAATCTTCCTATTTCCCAGGGTCTAGGCACTGCTCCCCATTTCTTTTATTCCATATAAAGGAGATTGGTTTTATCCTTTGCTGGGAATAAGTTCCCCCCACCCCATACTGTTCCCAGTGACTGCAAGGGAGAATTTCCTCCGTGCATTATCGTTTTTGTCACCACAGATGACGGGTTCAAATCTGACCAGTTGACTCGACAAGCTCAGCACATGCTATCACCTTGTTATTATAATTTCTTCCTCTCCAGCACAAACACCCAGAGCAAAGATTGTAAGGCTACCTAAATTACCTTTAATTAATATTTGCATCAGTAAAATTGGAACCAGACACTTTTTGTTCCTTGTGCAGCTGAAATCTCAAGACAAAAAGATCCTGTAATTAAAAGGAAGTGAAAGGCATACATTTTCATTGTTTGATTTACATATTGGGGAATTATGCTGGGTTTTCCTACAGGGTGGAGAGGACTCCTCAAACTGGGAAACAACATCTGAAGCAGCTAGAAATCAATCAGTTCACACGCAGGTTTGTGGACACTGGAATGGTGCCAAAAGCCTGTTAGCTGAACAAGTTGGTCTAGCAGAGAAGAGAACGGGATAAATATTTCTGAGCTGCACTACTTGACAGAACTTACTGTCTTACTCTGAGGTACCATATAGGTCTTTTTATTTCCAGGTTACAGGGTGGTATCAGCAATTAGTAACTATTTTAGGTTTAAATATATTAGCGTTACACAAAAAACAAACTCTATAATAAAACATCTTAAAGCTAATAATTCAAAAACTGGGACCATTGTGCTCATACAACATTATTTTAGCTCCTTTTAATTCAATGGACATACCACTGTAGAGCACTGTTTAAATTACAGGATCACACTCTATTTTTCTTCCTATAGGATTCCTGCATCATCCAATAACTAGTTATTGTGGGAAGGAAACAGTCTTGTGCGATTAAAGGGAATATTGTTCTCAGGGCCATGACTCAACGGAAGTCAGAAGGTTTACTCCAAAGGACATCTAGAAAAGAATAGATGTTTTAAATATTTAAGTCATAGGATCCTGGATGAGCACGTACTTAGAAGTCAAAAATCTTTTCAGGCAGCTTGATATAAGAGTACACAGAAATCTGTTATAACCTAAGCCATGTTTTTTGCATTTGGAGAACTTCTGGTAGTTAGCTTTATTAGGAACACAGGCAGTCGTTACTTTACCAGAATCTATTCTAATACAGGGGATGCTGCAATCAGAAAGGCAGATTCTGTGATATCATGCGCACATTGTCATAGTATCCTTTTAGAAATGAGGTTTTGTAATTTCTCAAAGGTCACGTGCACCTCTAGTTGAGTCTAACTTAGATAATAATCTAAGCCGTGGGACCCTTCCCTTTGGCACAGTTCTGCTCTTCCTCACCAGGACAAGAAACCCGGTTTAGCATGCTGGTGCCTACAAGTCTCACAAATGTGATGAGGTCTGACAAAACTGTACCCTCATCCTCATATTCATTCTTATTTAATTGCTTGCAGAACAGGATTGAACACTCTTGAGTTCAATTTATTTTGGTCGGTTGCTTTCATAAGCACCATCCATCCATCTCTTCTGATGCAAGGCCAGCAAGCAGCATCCTACAACCAGAGATTGTCCCTATAGCCTGGATCTATCAGCCATCACTACACAAAGTGCAGCACAGGAGCATCACAGGGATTTATGCACCAAAAGGAGGACTTGGTAGCCATAAATTCATTACTAGAGTCCATTCCTCAAAATGGCATTTACTGCCCTCAGACCATGCCCACTGCATGCAGTTTCTACTGATACCAATTACATCCAAGCCAGTATACACAAACTGTAAAATCTAGCAAATGGTCAAAACCACCTGTTATATTTCAACGTTTCATAAAACACTTGAATTGTATGGATAACATATACTCCCCCAAAAGGACTGGTAGGAATGGACACATGTAATGATGACCTCTCTTCTCTTTATTTGATAAATTTCAAATTCAATGTCAAGAACAGACTGAGAAATTCTGAAAATATATTTCCATATATTGACTGGGAAGTATGTTGTCTGCTTAGCTTCAGCCTCACAATTTCATTTCACAACAGAAAAAAAGCTGATGATACAAATAAAAAAAGAGTAAGACGCATTTGTTTTCAAGGTATACACATCTACATGATAGATAGCTCCAGCTGATTTCAGCAGGAGTTCTCATGGACACTAAATATCTCAGTCATTCAGCTCTCGTTGGGAGTGGCTCAAAACCCAGCAGAGCCAGGAACTAAATGGGAGCAGCTATACATTAATCTTAATTGCTATTCTATAAATAGTCTGGGAAAGAAGGCAACGGGAAGCCCCAGCCAAATTGAGCAACCAGAGTCATGAAGGGGCATTTTTGTGTCCCCAGCATTATTAAAAGGCCAAATAAGTGTTCAAATTAGAAGGCTCAAACACTAGCACGAAACTTTGTTTTGAGCAAGAGGCTCATTTTGGCATAAAGCCCAAAAAAAAATCATAACACTCATTTTCATCTGATGGTTTGCTATATGTTTTCATCTTTCTCCACCCCATTTCTTTAAACTGTCCTATATAAGAGCCCTATTTGAAATCTTCAGGTGCTGAACATGCTGATTATTTACATAGCAACTGATCTTAAACTTATGATAAAGAGCCTTAAAGCCATGACTACAGCAAGCTGTGAGAGACCCACAGGATTTCAGGGTACTGAGCTTACCAGAGACCAGGCTGCATTCATTTTTTCTGAGGTTTTCAGCATGTAGCGAAGAATAAGTTAACAAACCAAGCATGCCTGTTTTTTGTGCATTAAAGCCCATCCCACAGACTCTGCAAGGTTCTGCCCTGGACAGGCAGAAAAATTCTGTCTCATACAACACCAGCCAGAAGCCCATGCAATGCCATCTGTAGTGTACACAAGGAACCCTTTGACTCCAGTGTAAGGTGAAATCAATGAGCAACATTTGGAAAATCTACCAGACCAGGTATCCCAGCATATCTCCTTGATGGGCATAACACCCAAAAAACCTAAGCCTTTAAAATCCACACTCATCCTTCAGAAAGAGTCACAATTGGCAGCAGTTAGTCAGATGCCCATAGACACTGAGGGACTCATCATCCTCTAGCAAAGTAGAGGAAAGTCACTCCCTCATACATATATGAGGGCCGGGACTTTGGAGACAATCCTGAAGTCCAGAGTGGTGGATTCTTGTTCCTCTAGCCAAAGCTGCTTCACAGGCTGTCTGCGGGGATACCAGCATCGCCTAAGCCACTGCTGCCGCTCAGGATGATCAGATCCACAGCAGCAACTGGAAGAAGCCTGAGAAAGGAGGAGGGAAACAACTTAGAGAATCTCCTAAAGGCCTTGCTGCATCTCTGTCTGACAGCTCATCAGTTGCAAGTCAAGAGGTTTATAAGTTTCCAACTTAAACACTCTTATCACCGTGTGCAGCTCTGAGTGTACCGCCCTGAGGGTTCCCTTCTGCCCATCAACGCAGATACGTTATCATCATTTTCTATCATGTAAACTCAACTACTGTTCAAGTTATGCTGATATGCCATGACTATATAGTGTTGATCATCCGTATCAGGCTGAAAACATATCTGAGCTCCAAGATGTTTACATGTACAGACTAGCAGAGAAATTTGACTGGTAGCCGTATTTGCATAAGACTCTCTCGCCTTACTTTGTTAGTTCTACAGATGGAACATACAGAAAATCTTGATAATATTTAAGCAGAATTTACATATTTTCATTAAAATAGGATTATAGTGAGGACAAAGCCAAAAGCTGGTTTTCTATTAGGATGAAAAAATCCTATTTGAAATTATCCAATCAAACAGTTATTCAGCTTCAAGCAATTTTCATTTGGTTTATTTTTCAGACACTCGATCGACTCTGACAAACATACTGCTGCTTGTAATTTGCTTTATTTCCTCCAGTATGTGCTTTATTTAGTACCTGCCCACAAACTAAGGAGAAAAAAATAATGAAATACTTAATTTTTACAGATATCATCTGATAAAAGTGCTATCAACAATGGAGTTCATATTTATTTTATCAATACAAATGATCTGAACAATACAACAACGTTTTATCTACAAATAGAAGTCTCAGTTATTTGACGACTCATCATTTACACTTACATGACAAAAAAAGCCTGAAAATCTTATTTTTCTGACTGCACAAATCAATACATATTTGTATTCACTGAAATAACAAGTTTGTCTTGGTTAAAAGCTGTATAATATGACAGAGAAGAAACGTAGTTTAAATTTGGTCGCATTTGAACTTTGAACACAGGGCTCATAGCTACAAAAAAGTAAAATAAACATGAGAATACTGCTTCACGGCAGTAAATGGGACTATGGAGACTAAAGGTTTTGTATGAAAAAGGATTTGCAGGGCCAGTTTCTTGCTCTGCAATCAGAGAAAAGCTCACATGCTACAAAGAGTAAGGAATCCAGCCTTTTGACTGGGAACCAAGGGAATGAGTCTCCTTTCTGGACAGGAGCGCACACCTGCCCTGAGAGTGGCACAGGTGACTACACTGTTCATTGCCCCAGGGGCCTGTATTTTTCACTTGAACCCAGGAGCTCTGTCAACATCATCTCTCAACCAGTGCCTCTACAGGACACAGACCCAAGCAGGGCAGACAGGTTTGCCAGACTACCACCAGAATGCCCTTCCAGGAGGATTGCCTCTTCCCTCGTTGCTCTGTCCAAGAGAACTCCAGCACACAACGTGCAGCTCAAACACATCTTACTTAAAGCCCAGGTTTAAATTTGATCTGTATTGATCTTTCCTATGGACCCATAATTGTCACGAGAAACACCAAGCTAGACTGTGAGAATTGTTATGCAGCTTTTCACAGAAAGCCATGTAATTCCCAAATCCCCTCATAGACATACAATTTAAAAATCCGCCTGTCCTATGTAACAGCAGGGGTCTGGTCAGACCAAGGTTCTGTCTCTGGCACAATGATTCTCTGTAGCTTAGGGAATGTACGACAGCAGGTGAACATATTCTCAAAGTATTTCCTAAACCTGCATGAAGCTTAGGCTATTCCTCAGTCAAAACAGGACCCTTGTGCTTAGTAGCCCTGAGGAACTTTTCCTACACAAATTTCCCCTGTCACTTTTTGGGCCCATTCCAATTTTTTCAGCTAAATTTTACAGTTAGAATTGTGTCATGTAAAGAAGCATCTCTTGCTATTTTGCTCTGAACATGCCACCCGATAACAGACCCCAGGATTGAAAGATATCATCTGGGAGAGATTTGCAACCATTCCCCTAAGCATTTTTGTCCCACAACTTGAGAACTCTGTCATATCCCCTTCTGAGTGACCTTTTGAAGAGTTATAGTAAAGTCCTCATCTTGATGGTACTTGTGAACTACTTCTACCTTTACTGCACCTTAGTTTGAGAGGTAGAGGTGGTTGCAGATGCACAGAGGCGGGAGGCCTGCAATCACATACAGGATTTGAGAGCTGAGTATACCATGGACATATATTATCCAAATTGGTAGTCAAGAGCAAATTATCTTTACCTGATGCTATTGTTTTTTCCAACTGCAACTAGCTATGGACCTTTGGTTTTCATTAGAAAAAGCAAAACCTCACTACTGTGTGGCAAGTGTTGTTTCAGAGCCAACCTGCAGCACTTTGTTTATTTATTTTTTTTTTAACCATTTGAGTTGCTATATATGAAAAAGCCAGACATACCCCAGCTTTGGTAGCTCAGCTTGGGCCTATCTATGTATGTCATCAGTACTAGGTGTGCAGCTCTGTACCTTTATCTTTAAGTATGCAGCATGGGATTTTGTAGATTATGCAACACACTGTGATCTCTGGTCCCCCCTGAAGACCATGAAAGCTGGTTGAAGGTGAGGTTAACAATAAGCCATGTTTAAAACCCCTACAGGTGATTCCCCCACCCCACCATCCATACCAGGATCATTTGTAGTTGCACATACCGCTCTCGAAGCCTTGTTTGCCATCTGTTCGAGCGGAAGCACCAGACCAGCAGAAGTCTAACTCCAATTTTGCACAAAAATATTCTGGTCTGGATCCGTTTTTCTGACTCTGAAGAGAGACCACAGAAGTCTTGAAGAAGTAATGAGAAAATTCTTATTTTCTAATTAGAGCAGGCAGAGAAAGATTTCATGGTTTAGCAGGATGGGACAAAAACAGCAGGAACAAGAATTATCTTTTGTTGGGATAGGGTTAACTTTCTTCCTAGAAGGTGCTGTGTTTTGGATTTAGTATGAGAATAATGTTGGTAACACATATTGGTTTAGTTCTTGCTAAGTAATACTTATATTAGGTCAAGGACTTTTTCAGCTTCCAATAGAAGCTGAGAGGGAGCATAGACAGAACAAGATGGTAAAGGAATATTCCATACCATAGACCTCATGCTCAGTCTGTCCACCTTGTTTATAGCAACGAGTGGCTGAATACTTTGGGCCCTTTTAATGGACCTGGGTGCTTTCTGTAGTCAGAAGACCTCCTCTGCTTTAATAGGTTTTGGCTAGAGCTTTAGTCTTAGTAGGGAAAAACACCATCTTTAAGAGTGATCTACATTTTATACAAGATTACTCTTTGTGGCAAGCTTGTACGCCCAGCATTGTCCAATCTGATGAGCAGTGCTGTATGTTCCTGATTAGCCAGAGAAGCACACAAGGAAGGCTTTGGAAGAGCTTTCTATTTCATATTTGGAGTTGCAAATCAGCCAAAAGCTATTAAAGAAAGGAAAAGCGCTTTCAGAAGAACAAAACATCAATCACACCTTTTCCCCTTTCCCCCAACTACTTCTTTTGTTTAATATTAGCCTCAGTTACAAAAAAGTCATTACAACTTACCCAAGCTACAAGATAGCTTAAATATTAACAAGCATGTAAAGCCACTGGGGGTAAGAGCCCGGAGCTGTATAATAATAAAGCAAGACTCAGCGAGATTCCATAATTATTTGTTACACAACCCAAGGAACTAGCTAGAGCATTTCTAAGATTATACACCTCTCACATATGATGTCTAACCATGCCAGAAATTACATAAGGCTTTTTATAACATAATCATTAGTCATTAAAAAGGCAGAACAAAGAGCCATTATGACCAGAGGTGACAATCCAAGAATTAGTTTACTTAGGACCTGATCCAAAGCCCATCGCAGTGATTTGCATACATTTCAACACGCTTTGGACCAGACATTCAGTATTTTCCATGTTGCAGAATTTCCTTTTATTTTTTGGTAGAATTAGAGGACCAGAGCAGTGGAGGAAATAAAAGCAGGCATTAGTTCCTGTCAGAGCTGAGAACTCTCAGAGCTGGCACTGATTTTGGTAGAAGTAGCATCTGCTTTACATCCTCTCAAAAAAAAAATAAAAGTTGGCCACCAATTCAGATTCCCAAATATGGGTTCAAATGCTTGCTAAGTATTTGAGTTCTGGAAACATTGACCTATGCAGCCAGCCCTACCAGGAGTTGCAGGCAGTATCCAAGCAGTTCAGATTCAGATCTATCCCTATGCATTTTTACATCAAGAAATATGCAAAACACATGACTGGCTTACTGTTATAACAGGAAGATGACATCTGCAGCATGGAAATAGAGTTATCAGCTGTGAGCCTAGCCCTATCCATCAGGAAGACCCTTTGGATAAGAGTGGTCACCTTAGTGAGACAGTTTATCTGTAAGTTTGCAGGTGAGGACTTGACTTCTTTTCCTTCCTTCAGGCATGTTAAGGGCTGTGGAGAAGACACAGCTTAGTGGGGAAATACTATGGCCAGAAAGAAAAAATCATTATCCTACATATATATGGTCATGCACATTGACCTGGAAAACACAAGACTCCTGCAAAAGAAGCAAACCGAAGACTTCAAATTGACTCGGCAGGGAGAAATCTGCAGGATTTGGTTCAAAAGAAAAAAATCTCCCAGTGGAAGCATTGCTCTGTAGCAGTTAACCACAATATACTCAAAGTCGATGTATTTCACAGGCAGAGGGGAAAAAAAATTACCCCAGAATACAATAGAAATCTACAGAATCTTGAATACTGTGGTGAAGGTGGACAGGGTCCAGGTGTTAATTATTTTTCTAATAACCTTAGGGCTACTATATGAAGCTGGTAGGATCCAGGTGCTTTGCTTTGTCCCAGAAATAAAAAGTTTTACAGCTCCCATCAGAGAGGTCTTCTTGCAACAGAGCAGGGCAGCCCCACTGGGCAGACTCCCATGGGATTTCTGCTTTGTTTCTGGACCTCTGACTTTGTTGCAACATCTACATCTCCACCCCTAGGTCTGACAGTCGTGTCACTCAGGACTGATGGAGCATCCTTGGCCTCTCCAGATTCATAACTTCTCCTTTAGCCCACAATCCACTCCAGGTACTCTGTAAGCCCTAAGCCTGGCCTCTTCCAAATGCTGCACAATGGCCAGCACAGTGCTTCTCCAACATACTCTGTCTTTCCAAACACAGACACACTGGCAAATTCATCATATCATCAGAAACACGGGACACCTTTCAATAAAGTATCATTTCTTCTTGTTCAACTGCTTTCTAGATAGAAGGATTCATGATAGTGCTGAATAGCCTGTGGTCCTGCCAAAGCATTCAAACTCCATTTGGTTCCCACTGTCAGGGACCAGCAGGTCAGAGACCAGTGGCACAGTGAGATGCTGGTCTGCATGATTTGATTTGTGCCTGTACCAGATCTGGGGGCTGGATCTACCAAGGACCTGCCCAGGAGCTCACCTCCATAGGGACACTGGAGGTGCCCCACCTTCTGGTGCTGTGACTTTCAAATCTGACCCAGCAAGTGTGGTATTTGTGCCCTGAGCCAGGCAAAGTCACATTGCCATCAAGGATCAGAAGAACAAAAATCCCTACACCCACCCACACAACAATTAGCAGAGCATTCTTCTCTTCCCCCTACCCAACTGACTAGTGCATCAACTTCTTTTCCTGGGATACTCAGTAACAGTCTCTGGATATGTTAACCTTCTCTACACACACTGGGAAGCCCAGATTCAACTGTTTCTTTTCCATCATCCACTCTTACAAAAGGAGGAACCATTCCTATAAAGACATCTGTCTCTCATTCTATCCTTTAGACACATGCTTTCAAATGAATTTACAAGATAGAATTTGATATTACTTCTTCAGCCTTCTTGGACACAGAGATAAACACCTCTTGCATCAAAGGGAATTTTTAGATAGTTCCAGGAAAAGGCAATGTCTAAGCCAAGATGGGTTTAGCTTCCAATAGGAACACCACCAGCCCTTAGACACCTTGTACTTCTTAGATCTACATGGTAGGAACAAACACACTACTATTAGATGTGACAAAACACCAACGTTATTCTTGCTCCCCCATTAGCATGAACACTGACCGAAGTGTCTTCAAACTAAGAAGAGATGAGTTGGAATTTGCTGAAGTGCTGGTTTTCCCTTGACTCCAGTTTCTACAGCCGGTGGTTGACACACCCATTAAGAACAACAACTAAGCAGAGTGTTTGTAGAGGTGTGCAGATAATCAAGGCAACACTGCAGCCTGCAGGTGCCTTTTAAGATAACACCGGGACACACCTGGGTACTCATTCTGCCCTCCACTCCCACTTGCAGCAACAGACCGGAGGATCTTTTGAAGTCACTTTAGAGGGCTAACACTGTGAATTAGACCAAAAAAATCAATCATTCAGGCTGAATTTGTAAGCAGAAGGAAATGGTGACTTACCGTCCTCTTCTCAATAATTGAAAGCCTTCATGAAGGTCATTTATAGAAATCTTTCTGTAACCTTAGATGTTTATGTGCTTTATTTGTATGGGAAATGCTAAGAGAACTCAAGATGGCGCACAATAAATGCAGTTGTACACAAAACCAGGAGCATAAGAGGGAAATAGAGAAAGACTTAGAAGTGAGAATGAGCACAGAACTGGGGACCAAGTCAGCTAACACTCTCTTACCTTCTTTGATTTAGGTGCCAAGTATCTTCTCAAAACAGCACCACTAACTAGTCTGTTGAGAGCTACTTTTTTCAAGTATATTGTCCCCCCTCCACTGCTTTAACATATTCCACTCCTCGGAGGTCAGGTGCTCTACCACAACCATTTTCAAGCTACATCAGCATGTTCCTTCTTCAGGCGATACCATTCTGTTAAATTACCTTAGAACTTCAGATCTTTTGTCAGTTCCTATAAACAATAAGAGCCAGAAATATAATGGCATCTTTTATTGCTTTTTCCACATTCCTACACAGTTAAATATTCTCAGCACACTCCAAGAATTTGATTAGTTTTGTCCTGTTATATTTTTTATTAAAAATCTTCCATAGCCTGCTTTTTAAAATCCTTATAGTAGTTACTGAAAACCAGATTCTGCTCTACCTCTCCCCATTCAGTTTTGTGGCCTCCAGGAGACTTCTGGATCTTTACTTTTATTACCCAGAAGCATTCAGTAAACTTGCCGCTCATCCCTTCTTCTCCAGAGAAAATATATGAATTCCTGGCATGAAGTGCAATCTTTCCCTTCTGTTTCCCCATCACCCTTCCAAGGCAAGTTATTCTGATAGAGCAGTCATACAATCCATCTGCCGGGCCTCTCTGATACCTCTTATATCATAGCTTTGGCTGTGGTCTAAGGCTTTGAATGCTTCTTGTTTGTTGCCATACCCTTGTCTTAGTGTAGAGAAATCCCAAGTGCTCAGCTCACTGCCCCTGTTATTCCCAGTCCTGTTTCTCTGATGGCTTTTGTACAGGTCCCCATTCTCCCCTCCACAGGTGCCAGAATACTTGTTTACCTGCAGACTCTTATCACTTGTCCCTTCAAGTCTAGTTCAGTCATCTTCTGTCTAGAAATGCTTTTCCCCTGCTTAGCTAATTAGAAATCATCTTTTCTTTCTTCTTTCACAAAGCACGAGTTCATGACCAGCAAACACAGAGCAGCTCTACCAGGTCCCTTTGCTCAGCTACACATTCCCCTCTGACACCTACCTGCCCCTTCCTGGCTCTCCATTTAGGGCAGGAGCTGTGACTCCCTCAAGCCCCAGACTTATTCCAGTCTGGACAGGGTCACACCTAGGTGTGGTACTTCTGAATTGACATAAGAAAAAGCAGTCACAGGAACACTGTCACAGCTTATCTTCCTATGATATCTCCCATTTTGGCTTAAGCATCTCTCCTACTATCCAAGACAGCGGGGGAAGCAGTCTGAGGGCTATTTCTGTGCCCTTCAGGAGGCAGTCACTGACCACCAACCACCCTCTTCTCTCAGCCTTTCAGACAGTACACTTATGGTACTTCCTTTTTTTCTGAAAGAAGTCCTTCACAGGCTCACCTACAAGAATCACAACTTGCTCTGTCCACACCCTCTGCCCCAACTACTTTTAATTAACAACAGATTGAAAAAGAAGCACTCCACTTTAACTTCAAAGATACCAAGAACTAACCCACACACTACCAAAGACTAACAGCAACATGGTCAGACATCCATCAGACCATTTTCTGCCAGAAATGACAAATCACTTTCTTCTGTCTCTCCCAGATTATCCAGGGAGATAGACACAACCCACACTGCATCAGCTATTTAGCTATTCTAAAAACCACACAAGGGCTGCAGCAAGCCCACCGCTTGCAAACCGCAGAGAACTCCCAAACACAACAAGAGCCCCAGCCTGTGGCCATCCTCATTTTTATGGTTGCCTTAATCAGCAGTATATTGAAAAGAGCTGTGGTGCTCAAGCTTAGAGCGTTTATATCCACCTCCCTGGCCCTATATTCCCTCCGGCCAGTGTTTTCCTCGTGGCAGGCAGGTGGTGATCCTTCAGGTGGTTTCTCATATTTATACAAGCGTGTATTTGGGGTTGCTGCCAGGTCCTTTGTCCCTAGTGTAGTTCCTAATGTCATAGCATCTCTCACGCTCCCTTCTGACATAAATAAAATTAAAAGGGATGTGATGGGCATTAGTCACGGTAACGGCTTCTGCTTTGCTATACCTACTACTTCTTCTGCATGTAGATGGATTCCTTGCAGTACTCGGCACTCACTACAGTCACCCTGGATGGTTTCCACCTGGGTGCCAGGCATGCATGGAAGGAGGGAAAGAATATGAAGCCATGACAAAAAGACAGAACAGTGTGAACCTCATAAGTTCAATATTTTATAAATTTTTCATTATTCCACTAAGAGTTTCTTAACTTCCTGTACCTTGAGGTGGACACAAAAGTTCTGAAAATGCCTGTGGTTTTTCAGCATCTCCAAAACTAGCTCCTGACTTTTCTGCCCACAAATTTCCTCAAGCACCTACAGGCTTTCTTACATGTAATATTTGAGTCACAATCTGTAAGTGAACTTGTAATGTGCAGTTTCTAATGTTATCCTTATGGCACAAATGGACAAAGAAAACATACTGGGAGTGTTGTGTGTTCATGCTATGCTGTATTTTCAAGATGAAACAGGAGCCAAAGTTAAGATTGAGTTTGAATATTGAGTTTAAGAAGAGCATAAATCCATAGAAATGTCACTCCCTGTAACTAGGGCACTTTTTTAATGATTATTACTACTTTAGAAGTTAAAAATTATTTTTGGAGTAGGTTCTTTCTTGTTTCTAGTACTCAGTCCAAAGCTGTTGACACTAGTGGAAAGTTTCCAGCTCAGAATATGAATTGGGCCAATATTTCATGGGTATTTTTTTTATTGAGAAAACAGAGAAAGAGGGTGAAAAAAAGTGAAACCAGTGAAATTATTTCAGTGAAAGTGCACTGGAGTAAATAGGGATAAAATAGTTCTTAATGAACCTCCAAAAGTGCCCTCAGTGACTCAAGTGAGCTCTTGCAAAGGGTCTCTGTTGCAGGTCCAGGAGGAAGAGCACAATGTAACACGCACTCCTGCATTTGATAATAAAACTCTTTTGAAGCCTAGGGCAGTAGAGGAGGACAGAGATGTTGCCTGGCTTCTGACAGTGTAGACAGTGGTACCTCAACCAACCATCCAAATGGACAGTGTTAGCTTGTTAGAGACAGGCTTTGTGCAGAAGGACTCAGCGTCCTAACAGGTAAGATAAAAGACAATAAAAGAAAAGCAATCTTTTTATCCCCGTTTTATGGGTAGGAAGTGGAGCTCTGGGGAAATTAAGTGCCTTGCTCAAAGCTATACAGGAAATCAGTGTCAGAGGAAGCAAATGCAAACCTGTGTGTCACAGTAGTTCCTTCCTCCTGATACCATTTTGACCATCAGGGCTGCTTTCAATTAGACCTTTTATTGAGGACATCTCTTTTTAGCTACGCTTTTTTTTTTTATTGCATATCCATCATGGTGGACCTGTAGAATTACGAGTGTCTCCAGCCAGCTTCTTTATTGTGTTTTATGAACCTTAATGAGCCCCCACAGAAAGCCGAAATACCTACATCGAGGGGGAAGGGAGCAGAGAAGCAGAAATAGCAGCATTGTGTGCAGCTTGTAGTGTGCAGTCCAGGTTCACGGAGTGGTGTGTAAACAATCCAATTTGCCACGTTTAAGGACAGGCACAATTTTAGGAAATCCAAACACCCTGTTAGCCTACTGACCTCTAGATAACCTGCTTCAACAACAATGAAACTTACAGTATGCCGGGGAGGCGGAGGGGCAACGCTGGGAAGATGCTTTGCTGCCATAGGAAATGGGCCAAGCAAAACTCCCTCATCATTTCTGATGTCTGTTTGATGGGTCTGTAAAAGGAGAAGAGTATCAGCTTGCTAGGAAAACTATTTCCTGAAAAAGATTTGTAGAGAATCTTACCGCCCCATCGGAGCATAGGCACTAGCGCTGAGACGTGGTGCTGCCTACGTTGTCTCAATTGTCTCACCCAAGAACTCTGCTTTTCTGCAGACCCAGGTGAAATGGAATCTGAAGAGAAAGTGGCTCCGTGTTGTCCGCAGCTTTTCATCCCAAAGGCACAAAGGGAGTGTGCAAAGCAAGCCCTTTTGCCTTAGATACATTCTCGCAGTGCAGGATACGGTAATTCAGACAAGGGGAGGCCCAGAAACATAGAAGCACATGCAGAAATTGAAAATGAAGGGGAAATAGTGTTAAAAACAGAAGCTGGGGCTGTTTGCATGGCTGCTTGACAGCATTATACGTTTAGTAAGCAACTGTCTGCATAAATACCTTCAAAGGCAAACAGCAGGAACGAAGCCAACCACCTTGCCTAAGGTTCTTATTCCGGTGCACAGTGAGCTACTGGTCACACTATCACTAGACCCTTTCTGTACAGGAAGAGCTGTGAAGAGGGATTACACAGTGAGGACATGCTACCATTTGCATTTTTCACCTAGGCATGGAGGCTGCTTCAGAAAATACTTAAAGCCTGTGATTAGAAACTGGTGTATATTGAAGTACTTTCTTGACTGGTTCAAGCACCCCCACCACCTTAGCTAGTCTGCTGTCCAGGAATCTTTATCAAAGTGACTTGTCCAGTGGCAATGCAGAGGACAGAAGGGATGTCTCTTCATTTTCTCTAAGATCACTTCTAGCTGCCAGGAACAGCACTAGCAATCAAAAGGAAATCGCATGTAAAACAGTATTTTATCTAGCTCAATATGTTTGCGTTCTCAAAGCCCGGACTTGCTGTGCACCACATCGTGGGAATGCAGAGGAGAAAGACCATTACAGCTGCATCAGCTTTGTGTTATTGTATGTAAGAACTTAGAACAACTCTGTTCAGTGGGCTAGCCACAGTGCTCGGTGAAGAGAAACACGGATGGGCTACAAGGAATGGTTTCATACATGCCTATCTTCTCCATCTTTTGAAAAATTACTTGACTCTTTCTCCTCACGGTCCTTGGTTGTAACATACTGGAGCTTCGTTATACCCAGCACTTGGATAAATAAAATCAGCACACATGCACCATGTAGGAATAGCAACAGCCGTGAGTGCAGTTTTGTAAGGGCAAGAAATCTTGTTCTTTATCACCTTGTTACGTTGGTCCTGCAAGCCTAGCCATAAAAAAATGCCTTGTAACAATACCTAATATCCAATATGTCTGCAGCAAAACACATTTTCCATGTAATCTGACTGTATCAAATCCGTATACACTGCAGAAAGAATGACTTGGAACGGGAAGAAAGAAGGAACATTGAGCTCTAGGAAAACTCAAAGGAACATTTTATTGTAACGTTAATAATAGAAAGTTGGGGGGTTTAGTTTCGCCTCAAGGTGTAACTTGCTAATAAAAGTTCTGGAAAACCTGCTGTGTATAAGAACCCTGGCCTATGATGTCAGAATTCATTATGCACTCAGGGGCTATTTACTGCCTTGTAAAGTTGTAGACAAGGAAATTGTTGCTGAAATATAGTTTCAAAAGTTTAAAGGTAATCATTCAACTGATGTATACACCTCAGCTATTGAACAGATCTTTTAAACTGCTCCATGTAAACCGAAAAAATCATATGGCTTGAGTTGTAACCATCCATCCACGTTTCTTCATACGTGTTGGATATAGAATTATATATATGTACAGGGGTAACTGTGGGGTCTTTATTTTTATTCAGAAGCTATCTGGGTAAACCTATAAATTAAGCAGAAGTAAGACAAACTGGAAATGATTTTCACTGCCCTCTTTTCATTTCCCATTTGTCCCCTTGAAAAAAGAAAAAAAAAAAAATAGAGGAAGAAAATCAAGAAAAATGGAGAGTGTAGAACTAAAAATGGAAACAAACAAATGTATTTCCAGCTTTCTAAATCTGAAGAAGTTGTATCAAAAATACAGGAACATTAATTGACATGTGCATTTGTCATCAGAAGAGCAACTGTGGATGCCTGAAGGTTCCAGGTTCGACCAGAGTTTGAGGCAAAAGAGCTGCTGAGTTTGGTAGGTCAGAAGACTCTACATGAACCCCTGGAGAAAGCAGTTGCTCTTGTTCACACAACAGAGACCAGCAATGCTGTATTTAAAACTGGGGGGGGGGGGGGGGGGGGGGGGGGGGGGGGGGGGGGGGGGGGGGGGGGGGGGGGGGGGGGGGGGGGGGGGGGG
>VXBO01008152.1:7527-37360 GCA_013400135.1 Rhinoptilus africanus
AAAAAAATAGAAAAGAAAAGATTAAACTTCTTAGGAGTAAATACCTGACAGTGATCTTCAGGAAGAAAAGTGGTATTTAGAAAAGGAATATGGATCAAATAAAGAAATACTGGTGTGGGCAGTTAACAGCTGAAAAGGTAAAAAAAAATGGGATTTGTAATTAACAGATACAGAAAAATGTCAGACTGCAAAGAACAAAGCCTGGAATTGTTTGTCTTACTTGTCTAGTTTATTTGCTGCTTCTGTTCTCTACACTCCATGTGCTTCACTGCCTCATAAAATCCTCTCATGCACTTAAATAAACTGTACTTTATTGTCCTGCAACAGACACTTGGGCTGATGCTATTACTCCAAATGAAATCAATGGCAGAGCTACCATCAGCTCGATGGGAAGAGAACCTATCCCACTCCCATAAAACACTGTGAAAGAATTAGCACAGTCTGATCAATGCCTTTCCAAATCAGAACTTAGTGCAACACTCAATAGTTTTCCTGACTGGAGCAGGTTGCTAAGTGCAGGTACTTTTTCACTCACAGAACTAATACCGGGGCATTTCTGTGGTCTCTTCCCCATATGAGGACTTACCATTATACATTTTTATTCCCCTTACTATCTTGCAGCGTAACGTTTCCCCAGCTGAAGAGAGGTATCATTCACCACTAAAAATAACCTAAGAAAGTAAATAAAAAATAAACTTAATCTTCATTAGAGGGAGAGCTGCTGTGTCAACAAGATGAAATATTTCAGTGAGGATAAAATTCCAAATAAATCTTCAAGCAACATGCTGAACAGCAGAAGAGAAACTGATCTCATGATGAGTGGTCAAAAACATAAATGACAATCAGGCTTAAGTAATTCCTAGTATTTTACAGTAATTGCTACTACTCCAAAGAGAAAAGCAAGATCAATATTGAGCAGGTAATAGCACCCAATAGCAGAACAGACTTTGCTGAATTTCAAAAAACCTGATCTACTTCATAAGCAGAAAGCAATAGAGAGAGTGAATACTAACAAGACATAACTGATTTTCTTATATTTATTTACTGCATGCATTGTTATGCACCAGATAGATGTATGAAGATAGCCACTTCTTTTGGTAGAATTCTAAATAAATTAAAATTTAATTTTATTTGAAATGTTTCTTGAATAACTGAATTCTTAGTGAACTTCAGAATGAAAATATATCAAATGAAAATGGGTCACTTTAATCCAGAATATACATCCGTCATTAAATACCAAATGCAAAAGTAACTCTGTGGTTCAGAAGTGGTTAGTACGTGGATCGAGTGATTCCGGTTCCTTTGTTTTTTCCATTTATGTGGTTATTTCACAATTACAAATTATATGTAAGTAGCACAAATACTTTTTGGGGGAATTGTATCTAATTCAATTGTCCTTAAATTTCTGAACCCTCAGAAGTTCCTTCCACTTCCATTTCAACTGCCTGTTTATCACCCTCCTTTCCAAATAATTAAGTATCAAAAAAAAAACCAAAACCCCAAACCAGCTGTCTTTGTTATGCAGAGATGTAGAAACCTGTTTGGAAACGAGTAGACATAGTGCTTAGAGATATGGTTTAATGATGGTTTTTGCCAGAGTTAGCTTGATGGTTGGAATAGATGACCTGAAAGGTCCCTTCCAACCCAGGCAATTCTATGATTGGATCACTAATATAGAGACTCACACACATATCTGCATACAGACACACATACACACACACGCAGACCATGAAAGCCCATTTGGGAACTAGTATTTCTGGAGTTTCTAATTCCAGAATTCCCATTTGTTTATTGAGCTACTTTAAATAGATTATTTTATTTGAGTGTCTTAGTACTTAATATGTGTATTAGTACTTAGATGTGTACAACAGTGCTAAGCTGTCTTAGAAGCATCATTTCATATCTGCACAGTGTTTCCAACAATTATAGGATCTATTCAGCATTATTAAAAGTGTGTATTAATAAAAATTCTACATAATTATAAGGTTCAGAAATCAAAATTATTTTCCCACGTGCAAAACCATATTATTCTAACAGGATTCAGTAAAATTCCCTCTATTTTTATTTTGGAAGAATCAACATGTAACTTTTTTAAAAGTCACATTTAATACAACAGATTCCCTCTGGTAAAAAAATTGACTTTTCTGTTCTACGAGTTTCAAGTCAGAAGGGCTTTTTAGCTTTTTTTCAATAAATTTTAATTTTTTTATTTTTTCAAGTGGGTTCAGAAAAGCAAGTAATTTCAAAATTTCTAACAGAAGATAATTCCAGTGTTCAAACAGTTCAAAAGAAGTCAGGTTGATAAGCTTATAGAAGTTAATGACTTATGTAAAAGTGAAGTTTAACTTAAAACTGCAATATCATCTCTTTGCATTAGCATTACCTTTTCAAAAAGTAGTAAATCTGTGTATGTATGACATTTTAGACACAGTACAGAGTTACAGATTTTATATTTCCTTCCTTTAACTGGTTTTATACTGACTTCAGCACTTAAAAGCTTGTCTGTTTGGCTTTCCTGGAGTTGCTTCTGAATTGCACACAGATGAAGTGACAGAAAAAATTAAGCTTGTCCTTGTAAAGAAAGGGTAACAATTACTGAAAGACTAGGTGTGGTTTATTGTCCATCATTAAAGCCCCGTGCCCAGATTCAGAAACAAGAACATCTAGAGTTAACCCACATGCCTTCACACTTTGTGACTTTCTGCTGATTAGATTCTCCAGCTTTTTTCCACTTCCACTGTAGCATCACCCAGATCAAATGACAACAGAGGTGGACTCAAGATATCAATCAGATCTCTCCTCACATCCAATCAGCTGCAAGTGTCATGGTGTAATCAAACTGAGTGACACTACAAAGCAATTTCAACTGCAGGCTTTGCCCACAGTGCTAACGAGACAGCATTCATGAAAAGAAAAAAAAAAAAAAAATGCACAAAGATCGTTTCCTTCAGGCTGGTGGATGACGGACACAGGCTACAGGACTTGGTTTCCTTAGACCCGCTTCCACCCCAAATAAACTCTGCAGCTTGCAACATATCAGCAGTTTGTTTATTTCTCTGTCTCTGCTTGGAGAGCTCTGTCACATGGTGATTCTAATGCTGAGAAGTCCAGAACAGAAAATGATGCTCAGTGGATTTATTTACATCTCAGTAACCCCCAAAATACCCCTTCAGCTCACAGCGTTCTCAGAGCAGCAGTGCTCTGGATCTGGAAATGATCCAAAAGTTACAGTATTTTCTCTTTTTATAGGGGATGATTCATCATAGCTGTCCAATTGTTTTTTCAACTAGAACTGAAATTCATTATGTTTTTTTTTTTTATGGCCCACAGCCCTTTGTAAGGGAACATCAATATATTGAATAGTTAAACACTGAGGAACATTGATGTATTTGGTCCTTTGTATCTTCGTTTTACTAATATAGGTGACTGCCCAATTCCTTGGGGCTTGAAAAGGCCCACTTGTGCTTAGTGTCCAAAAACACCATGAAAGAAGGAATAGAAGTGATATAATTGTATGAAAATGCCATTGTAGCAACAATAATGGCTTTCTCCTCCTGTCCAAGCCTAAGGTCCAATTGAAGCCGCGTCTGAGACTGGAAAGGAAAGCCTTGGGGCTCACAGGCTGTGGTTGAGCCAACCCAAGTCACATCATTCGTGCCAGCAGTCAAAAAAGAAAATCCTTTTTCAGAAATATCGCTCAGCACTAACTCAAAATTTGGGAAAAAGAGAAATACAAGTCACTTAGATTTTTTATTCTCGTATGGCTCTATGGATTCAGGCAGACACACAGAATGGTCTGAACATAATATTCAACTTAATTTCCATCAAGAAATCAAAATTTGACTCAAGTACGTAGAATTTTTTGCTTTGATCCAGATACCTTGTAAATATTTTTTTTTTTTTTTAGCTTCTCATTCTGTTGGAATGGTCTATGTGTTGTCTTCTTACTTTATTTCAGAAAAAGAAACATGCTGGAAATATTGTGATTTCACACAAACTGGAGATTATAAACTTCAAACTACTGCATAACTACTGTCTCACAATAGGGTAGGGAACACAGCACTAACTAAGTGCTATGTAAGAAACATGTTTATATAACCAAATTGTGAGATTATAAATCCCCATTTTTGTTTTGTGTTTTGGCTTTGTTTTTTATTTTGATCTTGTTTTCAGTTTTAAATGGGGCGCTACTGAGGAGTGTTTTGAAAAACAGAGTTGGAAAAAAATTTTAGGAAGTAGCTGTCATAAAGGATTGCTGTCTTCAGGTAGGATCAAATATGTCATTGCCCTTGTAACAAGAGCATATCTCTAGTGTCTTGGCCAAATTCCAATTTAAGAAATTGCGTTCTGCCTACCTAAATTTTCTTAGCAGTTGGAATGGATATCATATTAAGCGACATCATCCATTGTTAGGGATCTGGTAAATAACACCTTCCTTTTCCTTTTTGGAAAGCAATGCTCAGTGTTCCTCAACAGTGTTACCAGCTGCCCTTGGGAGGTGGGAGGCACTGGAGCTCAAGGGGACTGACAAGCACTGAACTCATCCCAGCAAAGGTTCAATATTTGCAGGATCAGGCCCCTGAAACAATTTGGTTTGGGTTAGGTTTTTTTTGACAGTGAGGGCTGCATGTCATCTTACATAGAGGAAGTGAAATGATTCTTGTTAAAATCTTGGTGTTTATATATACAATTACAGCCAAATACAGAGCACTGTGTGGGTCCGCTGTCCTTAGGTCTTTAAAAGCCACTAACCGGCAAAACAAATAATCAATTTAAATAGTATCCTTTACTGTATGCTCAGCTGATAGTTACACATAACAAATGGGAGTTGTAGGCACAAAATGCTACACCCATGGAAGAGCATGAGCATCAGTAAACCACGACATGGGACACTGTACCACTTGCTTGGAATTAATTAATAGAAATATCAATCAGATGATACGGTACAGTCTTGCATACATATTCATTTAGCTTTCAGTCTTCTGTATCTCATACACACACACAAAAACACACACACACATACATTTAGACTTCTCCACTTTATTTTACATCCTTCAAAAAGGTTCCCTGAATGGAAAATTACATAAAATCAGTTCATTCCTTTCTTTGGAAAAACTGCATTGAAATGGTAAAGAACCAAAATAAGTATCCTCTCAGGATTTTTTTATCTTCAAATGCAGGTGCCTGAGGGATGCTGCTAAAGGAATGAAGGAGACTTTTGCTGTCTCCTTTGTGGGCTAAATAAGGGATTATGTCACGAAATACCCTGTATGGACACCTCTTGGAGAAAATGATGACCTCATGTGAAGGGCTGATGCTTCCACATGGATTGCCAGGTGCTGGATCTCCTGCTAACATCTATCAGTACTGTTCAGGCAAATATGTTTTAACAGGCTAAGAACATGTGATTTAGCACAAGGTCACAAAAATAAACAGAGGTCCCTCAGTAACTTTTCAGAGAAATCCTCGTTCTTCCTGACAGTCCTCTGAAACATTCTTCCCATCATTTGATGGGCTGGCTTCAACACAAATCCTTGTGCCTTTTTAGGAGCCCTCTGAAGGTGGATATTTGAACAGTGAAGGTCTATAACTTTAACCCATTTCTTCCATGGGAACTTCCTTATGCTGGTAATGATTGCCCCTGGCAAAGAAAGCTGGGGGGAACCCCACAACCAAATCTACGAGTTCTAAGTGAGAGCAGAAGCCAAATGCACTGACCGCATTCTGCTCTGTCATACTACAGACTTCTCCCTCACCTGCAAATGAAATTCTCCAGTTCCTACAGGGACAGGATGAATTTCACCTCACCTAATTACAGACACCCATCAGACGAATGTCTAAGACTTGCTAGTCATTCTGGACTAGTCATTCTGATAGTAGGAAACAGTATGGAAGAAGAAACCCACTGAACAGATGGTAACCCTTTAATTACAACTCACAAAGAAGGAGTAGGAGGAAAAGTAAATTTATAGGCTTGCACTACTTTTTAAAAGCTGAAAAACTGTCATTTTTATTTAGAATCAAACCAAAAGTTTTGAAATTTTACACGGATTGGAACATTCATAGAAGAGTAGTTTGGAGCAGACTGAGATAGTGTATTCTAACATTAAAATGAAATAGATTTATTTTTAAAGTATATTCTAAAGTGAAAGATTAAGCTAAAGAATCTAATCAAACCAAAGATACCAAACCAAAGAAAAGGAAACATCTTAATTATAATCAGAAGATTTTAGAAAGGAGGGAGCAGGAAATTAAAATATTTTAAAAGTCACATTTTCACCCTTAACATGCTATTTAAATTAATTCACTGAAATATGATACTGAATTAGGTTTCTATAGGAAGATAGTGTTATTTTTACAGTATTCAAATTTACTTTTTTCATTTTATAGATGATTCAATGAATTCTTGTACCTAAGAATGGACAGAGGATAGAGCCTATAATATGACATAACAAGAACAGATGATTTAGTTTAGACTTCTGTACATCTTGCTGATTTGATTAAATCTTTTTTTTTTTTTTCACATTAATATCTCATTTCTGATGAATGCATGGCATGTTGAGGATGCAATAGAGTAGGAGAAGAGTAATGTAATGTGAACAGCTTGAAAAGCACAGAGGAAAGCATAACTTGGGAGCAGAATCAGGGAAGAATATTTGTAACACAAGATGATATTTAACATTGAAGTGACAACCTGCACCCTTTTGTAGTGTACTGTTACAGATGCAATAAAACAGAGCTTCACACATAAGCCCAAGGAATCTGGAGAATCAGAAAATTAATGAATAGTTTAAAGAGAAATGAAAAAGGACAGAAACCTGTAATGCTCTGCAGCAGATACTCTCAGTGCATAGTTGCTACGTACATGAACTGGAGCTCTCTCTCTTCCCTCTCTTTGGGTTTTTGGAAGATGATATGTGATGTCCTAGTTTCTCCTAGTGGGGGAAAAAGTAATTTAAAATAAAAACACAAATCCTGTGTTAACATACATGGGTACAAGTGAATGACAGTCACACAGACTAAACATGACTCTCTGTAACCATTAAAAGACTTCATTGATCCCATAAGAATATTGCTCAGATTGAAACCTTCATTTAGCCAGTTTTGATAAAAAAGTGTTAATCATGAGTTTCTGATAAACTTCATTGCATAGCTTTATGAATTCTTGATGTGCATAGTTCTTTAGTGGCTGTTCACAGTCTATTCAGTCATGAAGATCCTCTCATGCTGTTAGAAGCCAAATGCCAAGGTTCGTGGAAGAGATTTGCTAAGCAGCTGGACTATAACATTTTAACAATGAATACGAGACTGTGTGAATCTGAAATTACATACCACAATATGCCTGATAATAAAGAAAATCTCTGCCCTCAATGACATAAAGGGACCCATAAATTATTCATTTCAGTGCAAAAAATGCAGTAGGTGAAAAGCAGAAATAGTAATGTTTAGATATCTCATTCACATTTGAGACTAATGAAAGCGATAGAGCTCAGAGAACATATCCAGAAAAGCTTGTCTAATAAGTCTGTCACGAGCACCTGAACGTAAGAAATAAAGCCCCCACTTAAAAAAAATTAAATTAATTTTTTTAATAGTTTACACACACACACAGAGGAAACTTGAATTCTGAAAGTATAGGGTATATAAAATGATCATTATAAAAATGATTTTAGTTCAGTCACTGCTCCTCTTTCATTTTTGCTATTCCACTCATGGCTGTATCACCTGAAGGGACTGGAAAACAGAACAGACCAACCCTACTAAAACAAGTAAGTTTCAGTCATTAAAAACAGCAGCCACATATTTGCCAAATACAAATGCTTGCAGCATACAAGATAGAACCAGTTATTCATGCAGGAATGTGTGAGGCTAAATAATATAATTGCTATATTATACTATATAGGTCTTCACTGTGGCATGACTGCCTATGTGGAGTCTCAGCCACACAGCAGGACTAATTAAGAAGGTAGATGAAGACTAGCACTAGCAAAAATTGCAATGAAAGCATTGCTTTTTTTCCACCCTCCTTTTCTTACAGCCAATAGGAAGAGAAAAATTCACAGTGTGTTCCACATTAGCCCATACGTGCATGCTAAGAGAAAATTCACTCCCATTACTGCATGGCGGGTGTGCAGACATGGCTATAAGTTAGAATTTGAGTGCTCACCATTAATTACATAATTCTTATCCCACAGCTGTGTGAAGCTGTATAATTGAGAATTCATCCATAAGGTGAAATTCAGTCCTGTAGACAAAGCTGTAACACAGATAGTACAACATAAGCATCCTACTTATTTCTTCAGAATTTACATTTGGTAAATGTATTATTAGAACTCCATTATATGAATATTTTATAATCAATGTACGTAATCTGGGGCCTTGCATCTGCAGTTTTGTCTGTACTGAGCTCAACCAGTGGGACATGTATATGCAAATGAGGAAAGTTTTTTCTCTTACAAACGGTATACCTAGGACTCATTTCACCTGACTTCAAAGGCTTTTAAAACTTAATTATCTAGGGTGAGATTTACTGCTTCATGTCATCTAGACAGTAAAAAGCAGGTAAAACCAATCTCTTCCTAAAAGCGCCCATTTCTCTTCAGTGTCTATTGATGGACCCTAAAGTGACCAGCTCAGACAGACAAGTCTGTCACTGGAGGTGTTTGTAGTTGGTTGAGATGTCTATGAGTGTAAGGCTGTCTCTACAGTCAGTAAAGACATCTTCAGATACTCATCTTCCCTATTTTAAACTCCTCTCAGGATGACATGAGAAAACTACCTCACAAGTATCCTATTTCTATCTATTATCCATTGAAAGATCTTAGATAAAATGTCCAGAGTAGACAGTGAGTTTCCACACAGAGTCCGTTTCATTTGTTTAAAAAAGGGTGTCTAAAGGCATTTGAATCCTTCAACAGTATCTGAGACATTTGCATGGAGCTGGTAGATAGGATACATGATAGGATACAGGACCTTGCACACCTGGAACAGCAGCTGGAAAACAGGCAGAGGATCTTTCATTGTCTCAGTTGTCACTAGGTGCCTATATTTACGGAAGTGTAATGAGCACTTAGAGTAAAAAGAGGTGAGTCTCGTCATACGCATACACAATACAAAGTGTTACTAACACTATGTTACTGCCCTAAGTTTTACTTTATGCAAACATGATCATTGATGGTATTTCAAAAGCACTCAGTTACAATGTCTTCTTTAAAGTAAAGTTCCTTTAAAGTGCAACCTTGGAACTTGCACATATGTTTATCGACACCATTTTGCATCTTTATAACTAAGTATAACCCAGTAAGATATTACCACAAGTATTAAAAAATTGTTTTATTTTTCTTATGCTAACCTGCAAAAAATACCACCATAAAGGCTACTGCCCAGCAAATACAGCCAGATAGTGTACCTATGCCACGAAAAGAGTCTGAAAAGTCAGGACCCTGTGCTTTTCTTATGAGCAGTCCTGTCCAGGTTGTTTCTAAGTGTAGGAATTAACATGCAGGTGGCTCCATGTGGATCAGTAATAAACACATTCAAATCTGTATGTGTTCCACCCTCTGTATCTCTTTTCACAGTTACCTGCACGCTGTAATGTCACGGGTTGCTTTCCTCTCCCATCTCCTAGCAGAACTTTTCATAGAATCACAGAATAGTAGGGGTTGGAAGGGCCCTCTGGAGATCATCTAGTCCAACCCCCTGCCAGAGCAGGGTCACCTTAGAGCAGGTTGCACAGGAATCCATCCAGGCAGGGTTTGAATGTCTCCAGAGACAGAAGCTCCACCACCTCCCTGGGCAGCCTGTGACAGGGCTCTGCCACCCTCAAGGTAAAGAGTGTTATGTAACTTTTGCTACAGGATCTTTTTTTGTATCTGGTTCCTAGGTAAAAGAGAAGTTTTGAAAGTACTGCAGCCTTTAGCAGCTCTGTCACATAGCATCCAATGTAAGAATGAATTTCAAAGGACAGAATAAGATCGAGAAAAGAGAATATGTATTCATAAGTCACAAAAGATAATCTAAGAAGGAGGAGAAAAACGTGGGAAAAAATGCTGAGTAGGTTCTACTTTATTGAAGTAGTTCTACTTAATTGAAGACAATGAGGCTGCATCAACTAATTTTCACTTAAGACCTTGACACCTGCAATTAATCTTCAGTTGTTCACTAGGTGACTCTGAAATACAAGACTTAAACTAAGCCACTAACACTTGTGGTCATAGCAGGACAAAAGGTCTTCCAAGTGCCTTTTTCTTTAAGCTAGTCACTCATCTCCCATTGATTGGTAGCTGAGGACTTTCAACAACTTAAACAAAGAGTTCAAAAGCTTTAAAATGTTTCACGTCTTTTTCAAGGTAAAATGTCACATCTGTTTATCATTAAAAAAGAAAATTTTATCTGTCGCTGAGATCAATCCCCTGACAACAGCTGGAACTCAGGAAGGAGAAAAAGCCACCTAGGTAAACAAGCAGAGATAAACTGTAAATATAAGGTACATTGATATCAATAAATAAATGAGGCCAAAACCTATTTATCTCAAAAAAAAGACAGCCTAAAGAGCACATATGGCCTATTTCTTTTTGTTGTATTTCATTTAAATGTAAAATCTTTGTAAAAGTATAAAATATGACTCTAAAATGTTACATTTTATAAAAACGTAACAAAAAATAGTATATCCAGGTGGGTCAGACTAGACATACAACATAGCTCATTAACACTCTCATAAACATTGTGTATCTTGCTTGAATTTTTGATTATTTAGCTTGTTATACTATACTAATGATTAATCTTAGCAACTATTTAATAAATACTGAAGAATGAGAGAAGAGCATATTCTGATTAAATTCCCTATAAATTCGATTAAATTCATGAACGGATATACATAGTATACACATAACATTGAATTAAGATGAAGACAACTGTCATCTCTGTGTAGAAATCAGCACAACTATGGACTTGGGGAGCCTCTATATTTCCAAAAGCACTGTAATATTCCCAGTTTATTCTTCCCTTTTATGTGATTGTTAAAAATATTCTTCCCAATAATCCTTTACCTTTGGTCAGACTGTATATTTCTAATCCTAAAAAAAAAAAAATAATTTGTGAAAATATTAAGCATGTTTGTGCGTACAGTGATAACATACAGACCACTAAGGTGATCTGAAGGAGGCTGGTAAATGTGATGAAAATTCAGATTAAATGACTAGACACTTGGTGTCCCAGCAACGTCACCACTTTTAAGCCAGGATCAAAACACGTCAGAAAGGTAGAAAGTTCATATGACATTAGTCTGCAAAAATGCCATGTACTTACCAAAGAAATCCCAGGTACACAGACTCTTAAAGCACTATAAAATCACAGAACATCATTCAGGTTGTATTCATGACTGATTTTAACACATTCACACTCCACCCATTTCACGCAGTCATTAGATAGTTAACTTATAAGTTCTAATGGGTTGCCTGGAAAATGTTGTGTAATATACAATATCTCCAAGCTCCAGCACTAGATAAGCATAAGGTACCAAGACTGTTTTGGTGAGAATGATGATCCAATTAGAACTTTGCTTGAGGAAAGAGAGAAAGCCTGTAAAAGTTCAGGTTCTTTCTTAGCACACTTTTATTGAGAGAAAAGCAGAAGATGAAATACCAGTGCTCAAACTTGCAGCAATATAAAGTCCATAGTAACAAAGATAAGCTAATGAAATCCGATGGGACAGAGCATTTCCATACTTCACTAAAAGAGGGGAATTTTTCTTTAACACAATGATTCTATGCCACTAAAGAGGTTTTATGCCAAGACAGAATCTCTGGCTTGCTCAGCAGTGTAGCTCAAGTGGAGGAGTTCCAGAAAGCTTTCAGGAATCAGACATAATAAACTCAACACATTCGAGCCAAGACTGTGGCAGTGAGAGTTCCTCAAAAACACTGAGGTGCGCCTCTGCCAAATGTCTGAAACTTGAGTCTAGGGAGAAAGGAGGGAAGAGCAACAGTGGCAATTTCTGTATGCCAGAGCTAACAGCAATGTTCAACTTGTTGTGCTGCTTGCAAATAAGGAAGAGCCATTGTGTCCAAAGACTGAGTCTGGGATGAAGGCTAGAAGGTAGACAGCAGGATTAGTCTTGTTTGGACCCCCTAGTTCAAGAGGATGGTTAATAAAATGGAGAGGGTCTATGCAGGGCTAACAAGTAGTTAGGACCTTATGGCACCTACATGAAGAGGTTGGTGGAAATCGACTTGTCAAGCCTTGTGAGGAGGGCAAGGCTATTACTTGCATTGCCTTCTGAATGTGTTTCTGATTCCTGAATAAGATCTCAAGAGGGTTATAGAAGAAAGGAGCACCCACAGAACATTACCAGATATTACCCTGGGCTCACAGCCCATTGCCTAAGCCAATTTTTGATCAGAATTTTCAAATTAATATTTTTAAAATGTAGTACATGAAGCCATTTTTTTAAGAAGTACAAAGGTGGTCTTTTGGGGTGTTATTTGTCATATTCTTCTTTTGCTGGTGGACTGTGAGTTATTCCTGTGCTTCTGAACATCAAAATACTAGGGATCTATGTAGTTCGAGCTTTGAAAATTATGTTTTACAAAGTTCCCAAAAGATACTTGCATTCACTAAAATAGCTGGGAGGAGTTTGCTCCCCACATTAAGTACTTTCTCTAAGCACATATTTATTCTGCCTCCCTTTCCCCTTGCAGATTATCTATATTCTAGCTACAAACTAAAAAATCATCACTCTTCAGTGTCTGGGGTTTTGGTGTTTTATCACAGCCGAGGCAGACAGTGTGATAAGCACAGGGCAGACATTCTACTCGAGCATTATGTTGATTCAAGTAGCTTCAGCAACCCAGGATATGACAATATTCCCAGTATT
This sequence comes from Rhinoptilus africanus, assembly GCA_013400135.1. Taxonomy (NCBI): domain Eukaryota; kingdom Metazoa; phylum Chordata; class Aves; order Charadriiformes; family Glareolidae; genus Rhinoptilus; species Rhinoptilus africanus. Next base: position 20,402 of record VXBO01008152.1, read on the forward strand.
CCGATATATTACATAATGAAGAGTCAATATTTGACACTGACACTCAAAATTTTCAGGTGTTACCTGTTAACAGCAGTGACAAAGCAAAGATACTGTCTGCAAGACAAATACACAAACGTGCCACTTTCCGGTTTAAGATTCAACGGCACAGCTGACAGATCACCAGCATTTGTGGATGTTTGCTGTGGCACATTTTTGTAAAGAAGCATCAGTGTGTATGCGTGCTTCAGATTCACCGAAAAACTGTGATATCCTAGTATCTAATTTAAAATCCAAGTACCAGCCTCTAGTGAATATAAGTTTAGGAATCTTCATTAACTTTTAACATACATTTGAAGAAATATGTGTCTGGTAAGAAAAGAGGAAATTTGATGCAAGGTCAATTAATCTCAGAGAAAATACATGAGATAACATCTTTTATTGTGTGGCACAAATTTCAAAGCTTCATTTCCATTATAAGTCATCCCTTTAAGTATATTATGATCCAACTGTGAATTGATACAATGAAGCTTTGGCATTACACTCATTGTTTTATTTACAGTTCGAAATACAGAGAATCCTTCAAGGATACAACTTGTAAAACTGTTCATCCTCCTTTCAAACCCAAAAATCTTTCCTGTTGAGACTCACAGTGAAAGGGAAAAAGACCATTTTCCACCCAAAGAAGTGCAAATTCTGCCAAGTAAATTTCCGAAGTTCTACTGTCAACAGCAGCCTGAAACACTGGTTGGCTGAGATTCCTCTGCCCAAAAAGTACTACATTTTTTATTAGGCTTTGTTCAGCCATTGGAAAAACAAAAAATGCAGCTCCCCAGAACAAAGAACAGAGTGAGTTTTAATAAAACATCCATTAAGGCTCTTAAAGAGAAGGCAGCCAAAGCAAAAAAAGAAGCAGGTGCAATGCTGATCCTCAGGAGACTGAGTAGATAAACCCACAGAAGTAGCTAATGTGTATTTCGTTAAGATAAGTGTCTGTCTGTGAAATATGGGTGAGAAAAGCAAAGTGATTTGTAGCAGGGCATCATGAGGAGAATTTGAGCATTATAAGTTAAAGGGAGAAAAACCAGACATTTTTTAGCCTTTTTATCTTGTTCCTTGCAAGATAAAGATTAGACTAGTGAACCAACCTTGCCAGTCACTAAGAGCAGGAATCACTTTGCCTGAATCTATCTGCCTGGAAGTTAAATGACCAATTTAAACTAGTTATTTAGCCCAGGTCAATAGGGCAGGATAGGCAGTACCAGAGAGTTACTCTTTTGTCCTTGACAATGTGCTAAGGTAGGATAAATCTCCTTCTGGAGAACAATGTCTTCCTTGTTTAAGCAAACAGAGCCTAGTAAAGTAATTTGGACTACACGCTTTTAGATGATTCATATTAACTTGAGAACATGAGAACAAGACAGGTCAAACAGTGCCCACTATCTGGTTTTCCAACTAACCAATACCAGATGACATAGAAGCCACAAAATGCATGCAGTAACACCTACCCAAAATTCTCCTGGCCTCCAGTGATTTGTAGCTCAGGGAATTCATGAGTCAGAGACAGTGCTTTTGCATTTAACAGCTCACAATGTATTTCTTTTCCATGAAGCTGGATATGACAAACGCTCTGTGGGTTCACACAAGGGAAAGCATCACTTCCTCCTAGGTATTACCAGGAAAGATAGCCACCAGATTCTCTTGTTTACTTCTTTCCTCCCTGTGATATTAAACACAAACTCGTGTTTAGCCTGACTGCAACCCACTCCTTTTCACAGATCTAAAGGGATGTCATTCAGTAATGTAAAAGTACAGGTGCAAACAATTTACTCTTATTTTTTTCCTTATAAGACAAAACTGCACTCCATCTCGTTTTCTCACTTGAGTATTCTTTCTCATCCTTCTGGATGGGATGCCTCAGTCTCTGAATGAGCATCTACCCTCTGTCACGTTTTCTTCTCTACAAATCTCTTGGGTCTCTATTTATACTTTCCACTATCACAGAATCACAGAATCATAGGGTTGGAAGGGACCTTAATAGGTCATCTTGTCCAACCCCCTGCCAGAGCAGGGCCACCTTAGAGCAGGGGGCACAGGAACGTGTCCAGGCGGGTTTTGAATGTCTCCAGAGACGGATACTCCACCACCTCCCTGGGCAGCCTGTTCATCAAAATCATCTTAAATGGAATTGAAGCATATTATTTGTAGAGAGCAGTTCTGCTTACTTACTGTCAGAGGCGACCTGGGTCTATTGGTACTTACCGTCTATATTACAATATATGTTCCATAAGACATCTGAACCTCAACTCCTTTCCCCAGTTTGATCTGTAGTGGATTATCGATCCCACTGTGCTATTTAAAGGCAATAATGTATCATTCAAAACACAGAGAAATTTAATCTTTCAGCAGAACCCCCTAAATTGTATCCTTTCACAAGCAAAAATGTTTTTTGTCTTCTTTGCCCTCTGACATAATGTACATTGGTGTTCAAGTATGTTCATGAGTAAAAGAACACTGCACTAACAGTACATCAAGGATCCAAAGCCAAGTACGCACAAAAATTGAAACTGTATTTCTAAGGTTGCTCATCCAGCTTAATTCTGATTTTTGTGTCTTTAATGTTGTTTTGTTTATCACAGAATCATTTCCAATCTTATTCAGTGTATAAGTCAGATGGAAATCAAAGCAAGAATGGATGGTGAAAGAAACCATTGGTTGAAGAACAAATCCATTAGACTTAGTGGACATAGTTTCTTCCAGGGAAGCCTCAATCACCTGATAAAATCATGGCTCAAGATTATAAAATAGCTTGTGTGCTATTACACATCTAATGTTCCATGCACATCTCTGACATATCATAAATAAAAAATAGATGATATTACATATACCACCTTGTCAGAGGGCAAACCTGAATTTCGTGGATGGATAGTCTAAAGGTCAAACATACAGATTTTCTCAAAGACATCAGTTTTTCCTATCAAGAAGGAAATAACATTGTGTGGAAATTATTTTCAAATGTACTGTGAGTTCTGAATATAGCTTCAAGACCTTGACAGAAACAAAAGTTGAAAGGTGTTCTAACGCATAGCATCTTAAATGAGAAACTTATGAACATTACGGCTTTCCAAGTAAAGTATTGTGAAAAGGGGAAGTTGGGTAGATTTAAATATCAAAAGATATAGAGAGAACTACCAGTACCAGCCAAAAGGGTCTGACTATTTGCAGCATCCTGGAGTGTTTATCTATCTAGAGCTTTTTATTTGTCCATTTTCCATAGAGAGGGCTGTCTGTTTATGATGGAAATTCAGAACATTGACTAAAGTAAGTAACTGATGAAGCACTTGAAGAGTGATATCTCATTATCACTCAGAACACATTGGAGGAAAACAGTTGTAAAATCTTTATTATTTGTGTATTTAGATCAGTGGATTCATTGATTTTAAAACTATTCTAATGAGACCTTCTGAAGTTGATAATGTCCTGTTTTCCTTGCCAAGAAATTTTGTGGAGAATTTATCAAATATTGTACATTTACTCTCTAAATAAAGCAAAGAAAGGTCATCTGCTGGTGACTGGACAGCTGCAGGATTAGTTTTCTTTCCAGCAGAAGCATTGCGAGTTTATTTCCTTATTCCTTCCTTAATAGATAATTAAATAAATTCTGTATGTATGTAGTTGATAAATGTCTATGAATAGAGAGACAGATATATAGACAGTTAGATATATATACATCCCTCTATGTAAAAGAGACTACCAACTAAACCTTCGTCTGGCAGACAGTAATGTGGGCAAAGATGTGTCAAAAATTATTTCCCCCTCCTTTGGAGTCTTGGTTAGGTAGCTGATATACTCTGATCATTGCCTAGTTCGTCTCCCACAGTTACCTACATCTTGCCTTGAACTTCTGCTCCACCTGTTTGTTGTATCTTCACATTGTCCCCATATTTGTAGTTAGAGCGATTACTTCAGCAGTAGGATGTTTCACTGTCATGGGTGCGATAGGTGTTTTCTTCTATTAGAACAGGATAAGGCTGTTAGAAGCTACTGCAATTCAACAAAATAAAGTCACTTCCTCCTCTATTCCTTTGTTTTGCATATAATTTTATGTCAGTTTTCTCACTGGAATTCCTAACAATGCAGTAAGCAACATGGCTATGCATATTTTTTCTGCCTTTTCATCTTCTCCCAAAGGAGAAGTGTGCAAAGTAGTTTGTTTTGATAAGGTTTTTCTAAAAGTTCTGAAAACACTTATGTTGCTTTGCTATTTATGGCAGATACAGATAAGTTAGTAGTCCGTAGCTCTTGGGGAAGGGCTTCTGTCCACTTGCATGCTTCCTCGTTTATTTTCCTCCCCAGAATTACAAGGTTGAATTTAAATGTTATTACAAAGTGATCCATTGTGCTAGAGGAACAAATCTCATATAGAATGGTTCACATTCACAACTTCAAAGTAGTCTTAAAATATGCACAGAACCAACCAAAGATGAGAACTGAAACTTCTTTTCAACTTGAGCTGAAGGGCACATATGTTTGTGAGGAGGGCAGCCCATGCTGATGAGAAGATGGACTGCAGCACTGGTAACTGTGCAGTCTCTGAAATGTGGAGGCTCTGTGTCCAGTTATATCACATTACTATGGTCAAGATGAAAAGTAAATAAAGATGTGAACAGCTGATAACAGGTACCACAGACACTGGAGTTACCTAGCAACTGGAGAGAAAGTTTTGCTTGTGTTAGGCTAGATCTTAGCTAGAGCACTCAGAGATTATGGGGCAAATTGACAAGTTGATGAATTGCTGATAAGTATCTGCAAACAAAAACCTGAAAAAGGAAAAGGCATTGCAAAATTTCCTGAATGCTTTCTTCTCTCTAGTAGCATCACTGACATCTTACCTGAGTTTTTAATATTTATTACTTGCTGATGTCTTTTAAGCATGAGACTATTTTGGAGGTAGGAACATTGCTACAGTGAAGGACAAGTAGTTGCATTCATCAGCTGCATATTAATACATATCTTTGGACAGTTCATTTAACAGCTACATGCTTATCTAGGGGCTAATGGGGAGAATGGATCATTATTACACTTCTAGATTAGTCGGATTAGTATCCAGCCTTGGCAAACTGAGGTTATACGCTGGGCCACATGCACACCTGCAGTGCATTGTAAGCCACTGCTTTTGATTTCCTCTTCTCTCCCAGGGGAATAGGCCTGGAAGGGATCTAGATAATTGCATCCTGCCAGTCTTATCTTGTAACCTCATCACATAATCCTGTTATCAAGTTCCCTCTGAAAATGGTTTCTCGCTTCAACTACTTTTATGAGATGGCTGCTCAGGAATCACATTGGTGGTTGGGAACGCTTTAATATCCAACCTAATTTGCTCATGGCAAGTTTATACATTTTGTTGTTGTGGCAATGTCAGTTTATATAGACATTTCACCTCTTAATGTCTACCATAACCCTGTGTTTAACAATCAATGCCTTTATCTTTGTTTTCAATTCGAACACATGCCTTCTTTTGAGAGGCCAACTGTTCACTGCTGTTACTCGGTCATCACTCAGTCATTTCTTCTCTCCTTCACAAATTCCTTGTGTCTGGGCCCCTGAAACATTTCCTTGGTTCACTGGCACAGCCCTTCTCAATTTCCCCAGTCTATCTTTCCCATCCAGTACCTCCATCCCTCAAAAAAGATGTTACCAGCTTTTATTGACTGCCATTGCCCTACCATTCTCCTCTAAGTCATGAACTAAGGCATAAGTGCCAACATCTGTTCAGATAAATGAGTATTTTTAAGTGAGTAGATTAGGTGACTTACTGGTTTTATTTAGTAGAATCCTGCAGAAGCCATATCCTTTTAGAAGTCTTTAACATACCAAAATTCTGTAGTGAGCGAAATTTTCGTGAAATTTTACCCTTCATGCTGTGACTTTAACAGGTTGAATACTGGTATTCAGAGCAAGTTGTTCCATTTAAGAGTATCTTAATGCATAGTTCCAGCATCATAGACCATGCAGAGTTTTGCTGACACTGATGCAAATTTGCTAATTTCCTGAAAGCCAGCAGGCCTATGTTATTTCATTGTTGCTTAAAAATGGTGTAACTACAGGTAAACAAGGCTTTGGCTGTTAGAGCAGGTTCAGGATCTCTCTGCTCTGATTCATGACAAGAAAATTATAGGTTTTTTCTCTGATTCATGACAAGAAAAGAATAGTTGTAATACACTAGATAAGCTTTCCCCTACACTGGTGATAAACCTGGAACTAAAATTTGCTGTGCCGAAAGACTTCATGTTGAGGTACCACAAGTTAGAAATCAGAATATGGGGATTCAACCAACATGTATGACTTCCCCCACATGCACAACTAGTGGAAGGGGACCTTCCCATCAATGGATAACTTGCAATTATCTAAACTTTGTTGTATTTTGCACCAGCAGGTGGCCCTAGCTCCAATCTTTTCTGGTGCCGTAGGAGTCTAATGCATTAAATGGAAGAAGTGGGGCAAGCTGCTAATCAGAGCAGCCCCTCAAGGCATCTGCCACCTGCTGCTTCCTCCTAGGAGCTCTTCTGATTAGTTCTAGACTAATGCATTCTCCTTCTGCATATGCATTATGACTGAAGCTAATGGGACTATGTTCCACGGACATGGCAGGCAGAATTTGGCCCAGAACTACCACACTGAGTTCTGTTGTGGGCGTTGTATTAGCACATACTGACTACCTTGTCTAAGCTGATTACCTAGATTTGGGTTGGTCTGGAGCAAGTTTTTTTTAACCTCACTGACCTAAAACCCACTGATGTTATGGTAATGGGTCTGCTGGCCTTGCTCCTATTGCTGCAGGGCTTGCTGGTAGTTCTTCCCTTGAACACACTGAGGTATTCCATAGTAATCGGGTCTGCACTGTGGATATAAAATTCCCTGTTTACTATATTTACCTATTCATTACTCAAATTAGTCCACTTCTGAATGCTTAGCATGATAGAAAATTTTTAAATTATAATAGCAGATTCACATTGGACAACTATTAGTTAGACTGCATTTTTTAAGCTACATGAAGGAAAAGTTTTACTATTTATATTTTTTTCCAGACTATAATGGCCCATTTGTAGGCCACTGCTGAAAGCAAAGTCTAAATGGGAAGATATGCTGTCGGAATATTTCTCTGTCTAAATAACATTATTGGGAGCCAGAAGAGTAATAACATAGGAAATCAATTGGGAAATTTTGTAAAAAGTGATTCTCATAAAAATTCTTCAGAAAATGTATGAGCCTGCTGTATTCCTCTCTTTTACAAGCATTCAGCCTCAGTAGTTATCACATTTTCAGCTGAGGGAGTTTGGGCAATTCAGTTGGAGAGAAAACACTTATTTAAAAAATAAAATAAATCTGTACCAACTCAACATGTGCAGAGACAAGGGTAACTCTCCCTCTCCCATGGTGCCAGGCATTTGTGCCTCATTTAATTAATGAAGAAATCAAAAAGTTAACAGCAAGAAAGTATAAACTGAAATGAGAAATAGAGGAACCAAAGTCAAACATGATGAAAAATAAAGGTTATTTTGTTGGATATGGCAGAGCAACATACATAATCAGGCAGTCTCACTTTGGACCTGAAACAGGCAAATGAAAATGCAGGAGTATAATTAGTAGTGTTTAACACTGTCTGCAAAGATCATTTCACTGTACAGGAACAGTTCCTCTCTTTCCTGCATTTGCAACTTCTCAATACCCCTTACCACTCTCACACTTGGCATTAAACGCAGAAGAGTCTTACTCTCTGACTTTCTCACTTTGTTTGACATGATAACAAACAATAAATTAATAAAATCAAGGTACGGGAAAGAGAGAACCAATAATAATGGCTGCATAGCTGCAAAGAAACATATACTGACAGTGAAAGAAAAGTAGAAAGGAAGAAAAGAAGAAAATAGATAAACATGAAGATGTAACGTCAAGTCAGTTCTGGCATTTGTCACCTTCTGACACCCTGCTGAGAGGTGATTATTAGTAACCACTTACCTCTAGATACCTCTACAGCTAATACCAGATTACAGCAGCTTTGCCAGCATCCAGCCTGTATTGATTTTGTATTGATGAATTTGGCTCAAGCTAGAAGATGTTTTAATATGGCAAAATTTATGTCAGGTCTTCCCTTCACATGACAGAAAATGGTTTCTCAGCAAAGTGTCTGTTGGAATAGAAACTAGATTTTTGAAGAAACATGGGGGGTTTGTTCGTAGAGGTCTTCTATATCAAAGGCCCAGTTACCAAAAGAAAAAAATAAAGAACTTGGACTTTTTTTTTTTTTTAAAATAACTCTTCCTTTTGCTCTGGGGAAAAAAGGGGGGGGAGAAAGGGGGAGGGAAATTTTAAAACTTAATTTTAATTCATAAATGTAAGAGGAAAAACAGTCCAAACAAATATATTGACATTTCCCACCATACACTATAGTACACAAACATGTTGTCAACACTTTCACAATATTTAGTATACTCTTATTTTTCTTATGAACCTCAGCACCAATATGAGGCAACATGTGAGAATCTCACCTTCCCTTTTCATATATTGTCAAATGTTCCAAGTTTAAATCCTGCCAGGTAAAGCTAAAAAAAAATATTATGCAACACACATACAAGCTCCACACCTTTTACATTCTCTTTGGTTTTTAATCTTACAGTTCTCTAAAACTCACTTCATAACTACAGTGTTTGGACTTCTGGTTTGATGTGTTTTGCTGGTGGACACCATTGAAATGATGACATTTCAGACAGAAAGAAAACTTCTCAATTACTTTATTTCTACACGTCATAACATAAGCCATTAGAGGAACCAATAACTGATAAATACCATATTTTTCTTCTTCACACGAGGGACTTTTCACTAAAGATTATAAACACTATAATTTAGGCCAGTTAACTTTGGTCATCTTTTTAACGTGACCATGAGAAACACAGAAGAATGGGAACAGTGAACACCTCATAGAGATCTGAATATAAAGCCGAATGGTTCGGCCGTGTTGGGAATATGAAAGAGGAAAAGTCCCCTTTGTATTTTCCTCCTTCTCCTAACCACCATCCCTGCCCACCACTTACATGAGACATGGCTCTCAGGTGGAGCAGCAGCGTCGGGATGATGCAGCTGTGTACATCTGGGACAGCTGCTTTGGCTCCTCTCCTTTATGTTTCATTGCTGTTCTGCAGACACCAGATGTGTTTCTGTTTCCACGGGAGGAGGGTAATCACCAGCAGCTGTTTCAAGCACAAGGAGGCAGAGATTTGTTTATCAGTGCTAGCCCATAGGCGTTAAAATAGCTTGCTGTATTATTTTTTTCTGCAGAAACAGAGCAGCCAGAGTGGAGGGTAAACTTAACATTTCTATAATGAGCAACAGACTTTCTAAAGCAGAAGCGTAAGCACTGTGTGTCACACACACTCAAGGAACAAATGCTTTCTTTCAGGCTGTGTCAAGAATAACCATCATGCTGATAGGAGTCCCCTCTTGATGCTCATGCAAAATGAAAGGAAATAGATCTCAGCAGCAAAACTCTGAGTTTGTGCCCTGAAGTTCAAGCAAGAACACAGGAGTAATGCTGCAGTTTGACTAAATTTTTTTACCTAATTCAACTTTAGTGCATTTCAAAGCCTCTTTCAGTGTGGTTCTCTGACGCATTGTAGGCATGAGTTAAATTTTTACAACTTGTCTTAGCCAAGTGGATCTTTTCCAAGGTGAGAGCTGGTTCCTGCTCTTTTGTTTCAGAAACTTCTCCAAGATACTGAGTCTTTCTAAGTTTTATTTCTGAGATTCCCATGGTATTTTCAGGTATTCCTAGTCAAAAGAAACATGGGACACAGAGACTTAGGTAGAAATACAGTTGGGTCAGTCAGAACCCCTGTGTTCAGTGGGAGAATCTATTTCTTCATTCGCTTAGGCTCTTCTGAAGAACATATTCAAAATCTAAAACCTGAGCCAATTTCCAGACATCACATTGATAGAAAGGAAGTTTTACCGGGATAATACTGGAAATAACTCTCAGAAGTCATCACCATCTATTCCAGCTGAATGAACAGTCCTGAACAGACAGGTGGAAGATAAAGTAGAAGAACACATAAAACTTTCAGAATCTTTTTATTATCATTCATTATTGTTTGTTATTAGTATTGGTTTGGTTTGGCTTCGGTTTTATTATTCTTTTTTTAATCTGTTGAAGGAAACAGCTGAAGGGTAAGATAGGAGAAACTCTGAAATAAGGTGAAAAATAAGGTCCTCTTTTAACCTTTGGCCAAAAGCAAGTCTTTAAAGTCAGTTCATAATTGCACTGGCAACCAGTGGAGACTCTTGTATATGTCAATACCAATGAGCGATTGTCAATATCTCTGATCAGCAACATTTTGCATCATTTGTAACTTGTATACTGAGTCTAAAGGGAGACTTCTAAATAAATCATTACAGCACATTGTAAATGCAGGAACCAGTTTCTCTTAAAACGCTTTAGTAACACTTCATTAATTATATTGAACTTGCAGCCTGAAATTCTTCTCACTTATATTCATCACTTACCACGACCAGTTGTCTATATATTGCCTAAGACACTACTATATCAAGCTGAATAGGCAAATTGTACCCTATGGATCTTAGCAGAGGGATAGAGAGCCACAGTTCTCACTGTTGTCAGCAGTACAGACACATCTGACAGAAGGAGAAACAAAGCAAGGCATGTTAGCAAATACTCTGGTTAATAAAGGTAGCCACTTTTTCTTTTCAGGCGTTTCCCACAGGCTGACTCAAAACCTCCTCTATTTGTTATTCACAGTTATTCACCAAGCAGTTCTTTGTCTACACCTTATTTGCACTCGGGTTTTGCGAGCTGAGCTGCCTTATTCAGATGGCACTACCTTTGTCTTCTTTGACAAGAATCAAGCTACTGATCTTTGGTTACTTGGGTTTATGGCATTTTGCTTCTGCTGAAGATTCTTCGAAAGCACTTCAAATTACAAATGCCCAGGTTGACAGATTCATTTGTTGTTTTGAGGAAAATAGCCACCCAATAAGTCATAGAAAGCAGCTCTTTGCTTATAGAGAATTTGTTTGTCAAATTATTTTGACAAACACTTAAAGGTAGACCTCCTTTATGGGTCCTGCGTCTACCTCACTTTCTACAGCCAACCGAGCAGAGTGGATCTGTTAATGTGAAAGGACTAGGAAAGGAAAACAACAGACCAATCTTGCAATTTTCTAGAAGAATCTGCTATGGCTCCCAGCAGCAATTTCGTGCTGGGTGTTAGAGGTCATTTCTAATTGGACCCAGCTCCTCCTCTTCTCCGGGCTTGAGTATCCATCCATGGTAAGCCAGTCAGCTCCCTCTGGGTCTGAGCCTGAGTATGAACAGCCCATCCAGCAGCATTCTGGGGAGAGTCAGGGGACCTTAGCTGGACCCTGTCACTGTGTCCCATGAGAACATCAAAACACCAGTGTCCCCTCAGGCCTGGACCCATCGCATCTCAAACTAGGCAGCAGGAAAAGATTCTGGATTGAAACTGTGGGAAATGCAGGAGGATTCTAATCAGATACAGAGTTTCAACCACAAGAAACAGCTTTCAGGATCACAGTCTAATTATCTGAAATAAAATGACAGAACACATTATCATTTTCATTACACAGACCTCATATATTATTCTTCATACAGTGGTATGAGTAGAGCTTTCAAACCATTTTTCTTTTAATCTCCATTCTTCTTTCTTCATCATCACATTTGCCTGTGTTTTCCTAGTACCTGCACCAACATTAGTCACAACTGGCAGGAGCCCATAGAGAGCTTTAGAGAACATTATTTTTTGCCCTCTGTGCATACATTAGTGTTGCCCTTTAAAGACGCAGCCCTTTGTCCTTTTAATGAAGAATAAAACTCATTTCCAAGCATCCCAATAAGATTATCTCAAATAATAGCAAACCAATTAGCTCAGACAGTTTGAAGTCTCACTTAGACTCCCAGGTGGTATCCCCTATCATTAAATATACAGCTTTAAAATACTTTCCAATACCTGTTTAGTATCTAGAGCCAAAGATGCTTCCAAGAATGCAGGTAATATGCATCTTCTAATACCAATTGCATTTAAAGAAGGAAACAGGGATGAGGAACATCCACACTTGGCACACTTTGCCTCGCAGCTTGTAAGCACCTCACGTGGCCTGTTCACTCAGGTCCTCTCTGCCACCTTAACACAAGATTTTGAGCCTGCCTGCACTAAGCTAGGAATATTAAAGCAAAGCATGTTCAGTTTGTCAGTGAATAACAGAGCCCTTTTGTCCTTCAGGTCTGGCTGTCCCCTTGCCACTGTCAGTACCTTTTCTTACTTTACTTCTTAATGTGGGGCTTCTGTTGAGACGATCTATAATTACTTAGGCAGCTGCCCTATCCTACTATGGCCTTCAGGCATCTTTCCTGGCTACCACAGATACCTCCTTTAGTTCCCACTGTTAACTTCCCTTTAGAAACTGTTTTCTCTAGCTGGCTTTAAATATAACTAACTTCTTTCATGCTCTAAATACTCAAAAACTGCTGTTCTTGCCTCCAGCTTCCAACTTTATTTTCCTTTACACTTCTGTATCCTGTTGGGGAGTTTTACTGGTTCCAAAAATCATGAATTTCAATTTACCATATTTTGAAGCTTTCTTTTAAACCCACTCACTTTAGTAAAGAAAAGCTTAAGTATTAGACCATGTTATCACCCACTTGTGAGAGAGGATTGAGGGAAGAATTAGATGAACTGGCAGTCAGGCTCTTAATATATGTCAAAAAAAGCTCAAACATTTCCTATCTCACAGCCTGAGGCAAAGGGAGACTTAAGGAGGGCACAGAAACTGTTTTGTCTTGCCTGTCTCTGTTCAGGTCAGCTGTGTAGTCTGAAAGCCTGCTCAGTGCCGAGAGAACATTGAAAACTCGAAGAAGCTTCTATAAAGATATTGTTTTCCATTGCTGGTATTCCCATTATTTGTAAGGCAGTCAAATCTAAAGATATATGGAAAAATCACAACAGACCTCTAATTTCCCACAGCTTAGCCCTTGATTAATTGGAAATACCTTTTGCAACCCAGAAAGGGAAAAGTAAAAAAGGAAAGTCCTAATAAAGTATATGTGAAAAATTTTCTCAGAACTGACTGCTCCATTTTCATTCTATTTCAAAAAAAAACAAAACAAAAAACAGATATAAAGACAAAACATGGACCATTTCAGTCAAAATCATTAAAGAACATAAAAATTACAAGCAAATTAAAAAAAAAAAAAAAGAGGATGTTCAGAACCTAATAAAAAAAAAAATCATTGTTTGTTACAGTAAAAACTGCACAGAAATACCATGGCCTAGAGCCACACTTACTACCTTGGGGGCAAAGAAAAGTAATGAAGAAAAAGTGTTCAGATTCAACAAGTTTCAGATGGTTTGAGTGATTGGACCTGTGGGGGACAAAAGTACTTCACTGTGAAATAATTATTCTTGAGCCAAGGGAAACGTCTGTAAGATATTGGGAGAAATGACTCAATTGTTCAGTTCAATGACAAAAATGGTATTTAGACTAACTGAGAAAAGGTAGCCTCAAACATCACAGCCATAAAAAAAAAGGAAATGCTATACTTGGGTTTATTACCAAAGAAGAACACAAAGCAGAAGTGCTGATAAAACTAGTGCTGGTCAGCCCCAATCTGAAAAACTGTATTATGTCCCCAGTGAAGACGAAGATAGTATTACTATAGAAAGAGTGCAGGAAAAGTTGGCATCTGGTCTAAAAAATATCTCAGACACAAAATTTGAAAGAGTGACATCTTATAGAAAGTCACATTATGCACAGTCATATTATGTATGCAGGAGAGGATGCTGCACTACAATGGCAATGAAACCTGTACATTTATATTAGGAAGAAAATAATACTTTTCTACTTTTCTGTCTTTGTTGTTTTATTTTCAGCCTGCAGCTCCAAAATTATTATTAACTTCTAGGGCTTAAATACATGGTTTCCAATCAGCTATAGTTAAAAAACAAACACAAAACCCTCATAACTTAGTAACTTCTTGAATCCTCTAATTGGCTATATATTGGCAATGAACTAGAGTGTCATAGCTATATTGTTGAAAATCATGGGTTCTCTTCTGAAGTCAAAGGGATGATGCCATTTACCATTTCCACTGCAGAGATGTCTCCCTCTCTCTCTGTACTATGGCTGCTTACGATGCTGGCATGCCAAAGTACATGTGGCATAATCTTCAGAGATGTGGAGAACTGCTCACAGCATACATGAGACAGTGGTGGCTGCTGCCTTGCTCCTGCTGTTCATGTTTTGTGTGATCCCACTGCATAAAGCCCTTGCACCTGATAAAATTCACTTTGATTGTCATTCGTCTTTGGTCTCACAAACCAATCCATTGTGGAACTTTACTTTGTAAATTGATGAGGAGCTCTCAAAGAGCTATGTCTCTTCATCATCTTCATAATCAGACCTTTCAGTCTGTGGCTGTATGTTCAGAAACACACTTGCTATTGGTTTGTCATTTATACTGAAAGCGACACAGAGGGTGGGTTTTATTTATGAGTCCTAATTCCTAGTGCTGGACATCTCAACATCATGCTGTGATTGATTCCATATTTATGGCAAATAAATCTAGGCTCTGCCACTTGTTTGCTCTTGTACTCTCTTTTCATAACTCGGTGTACAGTTTTTAATTAGATCAACCTCAGTTCTCTCATTGCTTGCTAATACTATCATTTTAACAGGGAAGCTTTGCTGGACCTTGATATAACCACTGCCAATTTATTGTAATCACCTTGTTTTGTCCTATTTATCCACAATTTCACAAATCACNAGCTCCTTCAGCACCCTCGGGTGTATCCCATCAGGGCCCATGGACTTCTGAATGTCTAACTGACCTAACTGATCCCTCACTTGATCCTCCTCCACCCAGGGGAAGTCTTCCTCTTTCCCTGTTACTTTCTCCAAGGCCTGGGGCTCTTGAGGGCTGGGCTGAGTAGTAAAGACCGAGGCAAAGAAGGCATTCAATAACTCCGCCTTCTCAGCATCCTCCGTCACCATGGCTCCTGTGTCGGTCAACAGTGGTCCCACAGCTTCTCTGGTCTTCCTTTTTCCTCCAATGTACTTGAAGAAGCCCTTCCTGTTGAGCTTGACATCCCTTGCCAGGCTGAGTTCTAAGGCAGCCTTGGCTTTCCTTTGGCATGCCAAAGTACATGTGGCATAATCTTCAGAGATGTGGAGAACTGCTCACAGCATACATGAGACAGTGGTGGCTGCTGCCTTGCTCCTGCTGTTCATGTTTTGTGTGATCCCACTGCATAAAGCCCTTGCACCTGATAAAATTCACTTTGATTGTCATTCGTCTTTGGTCTCACAAACCAATCCATTGTGGAACTTTACTTTGTAAATTGATGAGGAGCTCTCAAAGAGCTATGTCTCTTCATCATCTTCATAATCAGACCTTTCAGTCTGTGGCTGTATGTTCAGAAACACACTTGCTATTGGTTTGTCATTTATACTGAAAGCGACACAGAGGGTGGGTTTTATTTATGAGTCCTAATTCCTAGTGCTGGACATCTCAACATCATGCTGTGATTGATTCCATATTTATGGCAAATAAATCTAGGCTCTGCCACTTGTTTGCTCTTGTACTCTCTTTTCATAACTCGGTGTACAGTTTTTAATTAGATCAACCTCAGTTCTCTCATTGCTTGCTAATACTATCATTTTAACAGGGAAGCTTTGCTGGACCTTGATATAACCACTGCCAATTTATTGTAATCACCTTGTTTTGTCCTATTTATCCACAATTTCACAAATCACTCAGTCTCTTAAGTAGTGCATATATAATTATGAAAATGCATTCAAGTTAGCTGTATTTAAGGTGGGTGGTGGAATGATGTGGTTTCGCGAGACAGCCTTTTTCTCATTACATCAGGCTCAGTAAATGACTGTCCACATATGCATGAATACAAGACCAAATGATGCCAGTAGCTGACACTCAGAAATACATAGGGTTTTATACAACCAGCAAAGCTTCATTACATGGCAAATAATATTTCTGGGTTTAGTCAGAGAAATCCTCCTGTGTGAGACAAGTGGCTGTATGAGGGGGGTGGATACTGCAGCACACAATAACTTCAATCATAAGAGGCAAGTTCTTGATGCGCGGGACACAAGACACAGGGTCAGCTGACAGGGGAGTTTCTGTAGAATTGTGCCACTAGTGGGAAACATGACTCCTAATGTACCGCCTGGTTTCAACACCATGCTACTATGTTTCCCTCAGTCTCTAGTCCAAAATCCCCCATGCACACCTATCCTGGTTTGAGGTAAAACAGAACCAATTTTCTGTTCAGTAATTTGACTTTTTAGCTCAGCCTCTTCTAGCTAACTGAACTCTCTGAAACTAACAGCGTATTTCAGTGGAGATAATGGAGACACTGTTCATTCTCAGAGTGATAAGACCTGGTTATTTGTAATTTATGTCAAGGAATGGTGTTCAGATGAGCTTTTGGTTACACATATTGCTATGATAACCAAGGTCAGCTAACTTTGTTATTTGCCCCATTGGAGGGTCGGAAGTAGAAAAGCGTAGAGAGGTTGCACCTGAGGGGAGGAGCAGACAGGGCAGGTGACCCAAAAATGACCAACAGGGTATTCCATCCCGTTTTCCCCATGGTCAGTATAAAAGCTGAGGGATGAAAGGGTCAGCTCTCTTTCTTCAGTGGTCAGCATTTGAGGAGGACTCTGTTTGTCTCCTTTGACCCCAATCTGTGTATTCCTGAATCCAGATCTGGAATCTAGTTTTCATCCACTGCTGAATCCAGTCTGGGACTTTCCCTGTGCCTGACAGTGATGTGATCGTCATCCTGGGATCTTGATACCATTTTTTACATATTATATATATATATATATGTCGTTATTTTAATTTTTTATAATTTTATTAATTTATTGATATTT
>VXBO01008154.1:18071-58202 GCA_013400135.1 Rhinoptilus africanus
TTTTTTTTTTTTCTAAAAAGGAGCAGGAAGAACAGAATGAATTGCCATCGCCTGCTGTATGTAGCTGCATTCTGCTTTTGAACAGCTTGGGAGCAGTCTTTTAACTTTCTTGGACAAATGCTTTTTGTTAAAACAGTTTATCTAAAAAAATACTTTACCTAATTCCAGCCCTTCATTCAAAAACATAAACACTCAGCTGCTGAACAGGCCAAAATAAAGTTGGGGGGAGGCTGCAAATCAGTAAAAATGAAGTTATTTGCAGCGTTGGATTGTACATAGAGATAACACAAACAACTAGTATATTAAATCAATTTAAATAATAATAATAAAAAAGAATATTTTTCCTTTAAAAGTTCTCATGCTTTAACAATGATGCAGTAAAGGTATTATGGCATAATCTGTGAACAAAGAAAAAAAGAAGAGAGAAAAAAAAAGATTTAATATATATGATAATACAAATTCCCCAGCTGACTTAGGTTAAAAGATTTTAAATGGCTCTCCTGAAGAAGTTTGGGTACTTTTGAGAAACACTACTTTGTAGTTAGATTTACTTGAAAATAGCATTACAGATAAAATGCCTTCTAGACACTTTTTAAAAAGTTCTCTTATAGAACTTACTAGGTACAGAGATCAAATGAAACCGTAGTATTAACACCAGGTTACATCTAAATTCAAGGTTTGATTGCGGTCGTCTTAGTCAAAGTTTCAACACTGAATGGAAATGATGACTGGAACAAAGCTATTCCTGATTAAAGGATTGTATTGCAGTCATGTTTCCTGTATTTTTCTACAAGTAGCTCATAATATGAAAACAATAAGGTAATTACAATAAAATAAGAATATTAAAAAAAGCTCCTCATGGAATGGAATGACTGCTTGTTTATATCATTCCAGTCTTTCACTGAAACCAGAGATGCATCTGTCAGGCTTCCAAAAGGGGGGAAAAAAAAAAAAGGAGAAAAAAACCACAACCAAAAAAACTCTGGCATGCTGATCATTAAAATGTATTGATTCTTCAGTGTCAGGGCTTCACTTTCCAGACGTACAACCAGATCAGAAAGCAAAGAAGGGGTGGGGTTCCACAGGAGAAAACCTGGAATTTTTTTTTTTTTGGGGGGGTGGAGTGGGGTGGGATGTGAGAGCGTCCTCAAAAAACGGCAGCTGCTGCAAGTAAATTGCCCAGTATCCCTATTCCTGATGGAAAGGCACCTGATGAAATGACACAAGTTTATGCTTTGTATTCCTGAAGGATAACTTTTTCTGTGGTGTTGCTCTTTACCTACTGACACGAAAACGAAGCCCTTTGACTCTGTGAAAACCCTGAGGATTTAGATACTGAGCTGAGAGTTTGCAAACCTGAAAACACCTATTAAGGCTTTCTGATGTTTTTACAGTACTCAGATCATGAACATAAAATTAAGTCTTTGGTTTTACTTATCCATTTTGGGAGGAACAAGCCCTTATTTTCCATGCAAATAGAGTTAACATAAGTGCATAGGAATGATGAGTTTTACCTGCAAGTTAAAGAGTTAGAAACAACATCCAGGTAAATATTTAAAGGGCAGGAAGATGGAAAAGACAACAGTCAAATTCTCTGTCGCCTCTTAATATGAGAGCAAACTCTCCTATGGCTTTATAAGCACCTCAATGTAATAAGACTGTCTTTCAGAGGAAAGAATGGGTTTATCCGATGTGAGTTTTCCTGTTTTAGCTTTTCTGTAAATGAGGCTGAGGAACTGTGTGGAAAATAGTCTGCTATTACTAATTCTGATTTTGTAATAATTCAGTTTTATTGTCCAAATCACACATGAAAATACATACAGATAAACAGAAATTTCTTACGCAATGCAGTAAGGCATTTTTAAATTTGATTTTAAAACCATGACACAAAAATGTAAAATATTTTAATGTAAATATCACATTTCCCAAGCTCTTGTTCTGAGTGTCATCACGAATCCTATTTTGACTCGTGCAGTGATTGATCTGGTTTCACTGTGCAATGCATCACTGTCTCATTCAATTAACTTTAACTGAAAATTTAAAGCCTCGAGACAATGTGAGAAAAAGGAGATAGCATGGCCTGAAAGAAGGCCAAGGCTTCCTTTATTCCGACAGCTCAGCTGATTCCCTTTAGAATGTGCCTTCGCTGAAGCCAGCACGGAGCGCCAGCTCTTGCTCTCTCTTACACCAGAATAAAACTGAGACCGAGTCCTCAGCAAAACACCTGCGATGGACCCGTGCCCAGCTCCGCTCGCTGCAGCAGGGACAAGGCTTTACCTCAAAATAAACAGGCTCGATCTAGAGCACACAACAGTTTTACTGCATCTGAAAAGTGGCCAGGGTTACGTTCACAATCAGCACGGCCGCTCGGAAGATGATTTGCTGCATCAGAGCTCCCCGAAGTAAAGAGCGCAGCCCCGGCTCGGCGCAGGCTCTGGCTTTGCGTGTTTAGTCTTGCACTCCTTTGCTCGAGAAGTTTTGTCGGGAAGGATTTCAAGAGTCTAGGGGCCAAAGTTTCCTGCAAGCCCTGCTTGTGTTTTATTTGCCTTATTTCCTTCTTAAAACAGCTGCCTTTCAGCTTTAACTCGTCCCATTAAAAGCAAAATTAATAAGCATAGCTACTTAATTAGACAGCATTAGCTTGCAGTTTTGCATTTTCACTATTATATCTCAGTGACGTATACCTCAAAGTTTATCTTATGAATCAGTCTCCCTTTTTGTGCATTTTTTGGAGCAATTTTTAATGAGGGTTCCCATAGCGCATCTCAGTAGTAACGTCAGCCCCACGGTGTATCTGGGCATCTGCTGCAGCACACTGCTTGAAGAACAGCCCTCTTAAAGTGTTTGTGGCAAAGAATCAGGAGACTGCATGCATTGCTCACCAGGCAGCTCTTCTACCATCACCCTTAACCCTCCATTCCCTGGGGTTCTCCTGCACTTGCCACCAGGCTGGGGGATGTTGTGTCTTAGCCCAGATGCAACACTGGAGAGCAGCTTCTGGGACTTGAGCAGTGCTATTCCCTGCCCACTCCGTTAAAAGCAGTAGGAAATCACAAAATCAGAGCTATAGAGCCTGTAAGCATGCACCTTGCTGGTGAAAAATTCAATGTATGGTTCAGCTAAGCTCAGATCAGACCGCAGAAGGAGCCACAGTAATAAGCACCGAGTCTGCCGTACATTGCTCTGTAAGCGCTTTATGGAGATCTATGAGGCAGAGAGCGCTGGCTCGATTTCTTTGCAAAGGGAAGTGTTTGTTATAATATCTATAGTAACAGAGGGGAAAAAAAAAAGTACAGTTGCAAAGCAAGAGACTCCTATCTCCACAGTAAATATGAGGAGACTGAAGATAAAACATGTCAATGAGCAAAGCCCAAGCCTAACAGGAACACAGTAAACATCTTCAGGAATTTAAGAAGAGCCGTAATGTGTCGCTCAGTTTTCATTTTTTCTTTCCACTGTTCTTAGAAAAGCAAAGTTGTGGAGCAGTTAGGGCACCAAGGGAATAGAGGAATGCCAGTGAATTTGGTTCCTGATCTAAATTTGTTTTAATGCAGCATGAACAGACTGCTTTCCACTCTTGGGTCAGCAGCCTTTTGCAGAAAGACAGTATTGTTTGCAAAGAACCACAGGAAAAGGCAAAAGTAACCAATAGGCTGAAACTCACATATAACAAAATGCCCTTTAAAAAAGAGGCATAATGTTTTTTTCCCCCTAGCATGTTTTCCTGTGCAAATCCCCTCCCTATTCAGAAAGCTCCACTTTTACTAAAACCATGTCGAGGTCCGGGGGGGAAGGGGAGGAGGAAGAACGACTTGAGGAAAGGTCTGATTCTGCATGGGGCTGAGCCCCGGCACATCTGACGGACCTCAGCAGGCTGTGAGTGCCGGGCATCTTTAGGGTAAGGTCTTATCTCGGGACTCCACTGTACGCCAGCAACAAGGTGTCAACACAAGCCGCACGGTCAATAAAAACCTGAGCACAGCCTTCGCTTTTCCGCCAGGAACCAGGGGCGTTAGAACAGCGGCTTTATCTTATCGTTTTGATAATCTTTAATTTGACCAGCTTCCAAAGGGTTAAGGCAAATGAACTCGGAGCAGCAATAAACATTAGGGCGATAATAACAGTAATGGAGCTCCTCTCCCTCCTCCTCCTCCTCCTCTTCCCCTGCGCCTTTTCCACTTCGCTGCTGCCTATCAGCCCAAACCGAAGCCAAAGCCAGACCTCTCTCTTTCAATGACAGGGGGTGATAAGAGACACAGAAGAAAACAGCAAGCTGTCTGGTCTGCTCAGGAAGTCGGGGTCGGGCGGTATTGTCCATCAGCGGGGGCCACGCGGCGGCCGGAGGCCGGGAACAATGCTCCACTCCGGGGAAAGGGGCTCCCTCAGCCCCGGCCCTTGGCAGCCTCACCGGCACCGCAGATAAAACGGCGAAGCAGGGGGAGCTGGCCCCGGGTGCCTCGGGAGCCTCGTCGCCGGAGCCTAATCACAGTGCCCCGGTGAATGGAGGCGAGGCCATGGCCCACACGCGTCCCCAGGAGACCCACGCGCAGACCTCATCCACGGTGCAAGCACCGGTGGAGCTGCAGCCACAAGAGCCCCCTCGCAGGGCTGAGCATTATTCAGATCTATTAGCTTGCCAAGCCAAGCCTGAGAAAACATCTTGGCCAGTGCTGTCCCTTGAGCCAGATAAAATTCCTCCCGAATTACAGCCCGATATCCCTGAAGCCAGTGCTGAATTTCCCTTGCTTTGGATGTGGAGCTGAGCTCCCTCAATCAGGAGCCGTCCCGCACAGGGATCGGCGTAGCTCTGTGCTGAGGCATCCCGACGCGAGTCGGGCCATGGGTGCTTTATGGTATCTCACGCGTGAGGAAGCAGGCTGAAGGGTGTCCATGAGCCACTCCCTCCCAGCAGGGAAAGCCCCGCTGCTGCGAACAGCAAAATTCCCGCAGCTGGCTGCGGTGCAGCGGGCACTTTCCTCTCTCTCTCACTTTGCCCCGAGGCCCAGCTCTGCTCTCCTGGGAAGATCTGGAAGGTGTTCCCCAGCTTGGATGCGAGTGTAATTGTAACCTCAGCTCACGGCTCTGCAAAACACTGAAGCGGCTTCTGAATAGAATAATAAAATCATAGAATAGTTTGGGTCGGAAGGGACCTTTAAAGGTCATCTGTTCCAACCTCCCTGCAATAAGAAAGGACATCTTCAACTAGATCAGGTTGCTCAGAGCCCCGTCCAACCCAACCTTGAATGTTTCCAGCGATGGGGCAACTACCACCTCTCTGGGCAACCTGTTCCAGTGTTTCACCACCCTCATTGTGGAAAGTTTCTTCCTTATATCTAGTATAAATCTTCCCTCTTTTAGTTTAAAGTCATTACCCCTTGTCCTATCACAACAGGCCCTGCTAAAAAGTTTGTCCTCATCTTTCCCATAGGCCCCCTTTAAGCACTGAAAAGCTGCAAGATCATTTCTAGTTTACAGAAATGCCTCTGTTGAAAAAGCAGGAAATTTCTGGAGGAGAGGAAGAAGATCAAGCCCATTTAATTTGCCACGTACAGACCATAGTTATGATAGTTCAGGTATTAGAGCTGGACACATAAACACTTCCTTTCTGCTATGACATACCTAGTCATCCAAACACACACAGCACAGCTAAAAATCTTTAGCATGTTTGCTAAAATGCAAACTAATACTTAAATGCTATGTGCTATTACGAACCAAACGAAGCTTTTACAACTCTTCTAACAAAATAGATTGCTCTTTGTGAATGCTGGTTAGAGGAGGTACCACTCCCAGCAGCCATCACTGCCCTGCAACCCGCCTGCCGATAGGAAGCGACGTGCGAGCTTCAAGCATGCTTCAAGCTAACCTGTGCATAAAAGAGGTGTGAGAACAACCTGTATTTTGCATGACATGGGTTAGAAGCACATGTACATTTTCTCTTTACAGCAGAGGTTTTGGGAAGGTTGCATACGAGCAGGTTTCTTCAGGATCTCAGGCCAGAAAGCAGAGAGAGCGTCCGTGTGTCACCTTCACATCACTAAAAACCAAGACTCTGTGGGGGACAAATCTCTTGCACATGGATGGAGACCAGTTGCAGTATAGGAAAAGAACGAGTTCCTTCTCTTTTCACTCCAAGTCCTGCTTTTGTTCACTATTAAATGCTTCCTGCTTCGTTGTGGCCTATTCTCTACTCTGACAACAATTTTGGGTGGGGGAGAGTAAGATAATAATGTCTTCAGCGGACATAGTTTTATTGCCACACACAGTACGTATTATTTAGGCAAGGGCATGGTACCTGTTAAAATTATTAAATGCAATTCTCAAAATTTTTTAATCCACTCCAATTATTTTTCTCATCGCTCCCTACTCTTCACATTTTCTGCAAACATCAGGAAATCACTCTTTGAAGCTGTTTGATTTCAGAGAGGTTAATTGTGTAGTAACAGCTATATTTCTTACTGGAAAATGGAATATGGACCCTTAGGGTTAGCTGTCTTCACTGACTGACATGTCAAAATGAATAGGAAAATTGATAACCCCAGAAATCCATGCTGGAAGGCTACTTAGTTTCTTCTCTTTTTCCACTAAAAAAATACTTCCTTTATAACAACTTATATTGGAAAAGTTCATAGGTTTAGTTATCATTGCTAGTCAAATACAAAACAATAAGCAACAAAGCAATAAACATTCAGACAGTGATCTTGTGTTTTACCTATAGATATTTATCGATCTACCTTTAGAGCATTAAGTACCAATTTAATGAATGTAGGTCTATGATTAGCAGGGTATTACTACTCCATAGGATGAATTCTTTATCCTGTACAGGATGCATTGTTTGTGGTAATTTTACTACCTTTGTGTATATTCACATCTCTGAATGTTAACATCAAAATCTCTGTTATGTTAACATCAAAATGATACTTTTTTTTTTTTTTTTGGAAGGTGTGCTGTTGTATTTGCTCTACAAAAACAAATAATTTCCTCAAAGTGTCATTTTTCATCTAAGGAGCATGTCATCGGAAAATTCTAACCCACCTGTAACAGCAATTGCTGTCTTTGCTGTGTGTGCCGTGCTCATCTCACTACTGCGAAGGCTTGGCTGTGACTCGGGTTGGGCAGAAGAGATGACGCTCCCTCCCTTACCTGTTACACTGATATATGAACCTCTCTCCGCCTGGAGCTTGTGCTAAGATTGAGGTGGGGAAGGACAGAGAGGGGATGGATACTCCTCTCTTCCTGCCTTCCTTCCTGCTATGGATTAACTAGTACAGAAGAGTTAGCATGGGGGATGGTTAGTCATTTCTCATTTTTCCAAAAACAGTTGTAAAATACTCCCTCCCTGCCACTTCTCTGGACAAAGCAGTTAGGTACTGCCTTTTACTGCTGGCTGGTTTTTTTTTAGAAGCAGTGTCCCTCTACATGGTCATAAACCTGACCTAATTTACGAGATGCATCACCTTCGCCCCCACCCCTCACTGCATTCCAATTTCTCACTAAAACCTCCATCTGATTAGAAAACCATTTTCAAGACACAATAAATGGAAAGAATTTCAGCTGTGAAAGGCTTAAAAGGGAGCTCATGAGCTGAGTCTTTGTTACCCAGGGGAAAAAAAATATACTAAATCCATTTCAAACACAGTATATGGAGGGGACTCTGGATGGGATACCATGGGTCTCCTGTCTGCAAAAGTGAAGCTATCCTTGCTCAAACACCTTTAGTTACAAAGCAAGCAATGGTCCACAAAAGGGTTAAAATAAAACAAGGTAGGATAATTTCTGATTGTGAGGACGTCCCAAATGTATTCTCCAGCATGCTTGATAGAGAAGGAAGTCCATGCAGTGGCCTTTCACATGACATCATAAAAGCCTAATTTATCACCAGCCACCAAACATCTAGAAAATCATAACATCCTTTCAGGAAAACCATGTGCAAAATAATCAGATTTACTTTGATGAAAGCTTTAGTGCTTGAGTCCAAGTAGGACACTACAAAGAATAACCCTTTGCAGGTACTGGCATACAACAAAGCAGGTCACGTTTAATGCTTCAAACTCACGCTTTATCCATTAAAAGGCTTATGCATTTCCTGACCATAAACAAACGTATTTCTATTCTGCGTGTGTGTTCAACCAAGACTGCTAAGATAAAACACTGGTCACTGGTAAGTCCAGGCAAGGTAGCCAGCTGAATGTTTCCTTTGCAGCTGAAAAGCATGTTATTGCTGCATATCATAGAATCATAGAATGCGTTGGGTTGAAAGGGACATTTAAAGGTCATCTAGTCCAGCCCCCCTGCAGTGAGCAGGGACATCTTCAACTAGATCAGGTTGCTCAGAGCCTCATCCAGCCTGGCCTTGAATGTCCCCAGGGATGGGGCCTCCATCACAAATAAAGTCATTGTGCTCCCCCCAGTCCCTTGCAACTGTATTAGGGATGCGGGCTGAGTATTGCCACAGCACCTCACAGCTTTTGGAAGGATAAAGCTCTCCTAGCACAGTCAGCATCACAGTTATGTTGAACCAAGTGCTGCATTCCACCTGACAACCATCAAAACATTTTGCAAAAGACACTCCCCTCTGTCTATCCAAGGCTGTCACTTGTCTGCCTCTTCTGCATCATCATTTTTTGGTGGCCACTGTAACCTGACTGCCTTAATGGAAAAATACCGCTCAGCAAGCAGTATATCTCCATAAAATCAATTGGTTTTGCGCTTGCAAATGAAATCAAACAAGTCCACTTCTTGTGTTGATTAGGCAGACAAAACAGACCACAAAGCAATGCACGAATGGCTACAAATATCAGCTACGTGGTGTTTAAGATTTTTTTTGTCTGTGGTGTAAGTAGGTTGGCATATATTTAAAGACACACAGATTCCAATGGCCATTCAATTCACTGATCCTGCTTGCTGCTGAATAATCTGACCCTTAGGCTCCTGCTGGTCAGTGGCCACAGGTTCTTCTGGTCTGACTGGAAAAATAACCGGATTTTCCACACCATTCTTGGTAGTTTGTTGTTGCATGTTCTCTGATCTTGGTTAATAAAAATAACTTCCTATTACATTTCCTGCACAGGAAAGCCTGGAAAACAAAAATCACAGTTTTTCCTATTCTATCTTTCACTTTCTCTCAGAGCAGATATCCAACCCACCACAAAATCTTCCAAGAAAACAATAAAATTAAATACAACTGTTTTATTTTCTTTTGAAGATCAGTATTTTGTTCTCTTCCATCCTTACCTTTCCTTGGTATTTAATTTCTCTCAGTTTCCTTGTTGTTTAAATCTTTCCCATGATTTGGCTAATTTAGTTTCCTGTGAAATATCATTTATCTCTTTTTGTTGTAAGACATTTTTCTTTCCTAATTTGATGTCTTTCCCAATCTCTCTCTCACTCAAGCTCCTCCTGTTTCGCTTTTGAGCATCATTCTCCTTACAAACATGCTTTTAAGCCTGGCCTTGCTTCCCCATCTCTCCTTCATCCTCAAAATATGTAACCTCAGACTGAGATTTTGTTCTCTTTTCCTCATTTCTGCTACAGTGATCTTATCACTTGAATATTTTCCCATTCTTTTCCCCAGGTATTCTCTATGTATCCTCACAGACTGGATGCTTTTTCTTTTCCAGTGGTACTACATCACACACCAGTGTCAACTGTCTCTTCATTCAGGTTCTGAATTTTGTGTAGAATATTGCAAGGTTTGGGAGACAATTTATATTGCCACCAACACAGCAGAGGTTTGCTGACAGGGCTGAAGTATGTTGAAGTAAGTTCTAAAAAAGCAAAAGGATCTCCTAAAGCTTACAGTGCCAGTTTCAGTAGGGGTAAAAAGCAGATTCATTTAATGCTGTTAATATTCACAGTAGCTGCCTATAAAACTCCTCAGATTTGGCAGTATATATACTTTAAAAGCATGCATAATATGCCCTGTTTCTTTCCAAAGCATCACCAAATGCAAATACCACTTCTTGAAATCTGTCCTCTCAATGACCTTCTTCACTTAAACACTTTCAATTAGACAAGAAAGGAATTTTTGATCTGTTACCAAAAAATTCTTCATTATTTCACCCTGCAGCAGTCAAATATGAAAAAGCATTACAGAGGGAAAACAGCATTTTCCAATGGTCCTGCCCTTCTTACCAAACCTACTTCAGTTCCACAATTCAAAAGCAAGCAAACTACTTAGACACACAAAGCAGTAGGCATGGGCTCAGAATAATCCAATGCTTTCACCTGTATAACGTTTAAAATGCGAGATGCCTCATCCATCACTTGACTCCTTTACAAGGAAAGTGTCTCTTGAGACCATTCACACAGGAATTGTCTATTGCCAGGTTTTCATATGAAAGAAAGAGCTGTTTCTCAGACAACAATCCTATTTTTCATTCACGTTTTGGCAGGGCAGAGGCGCCAGGTAAGGGTCCCATCATACATTGTGCAAACACAGAAACGGCAGCCCTTTCTCAGAAAATCTGTCAAAGTCAAATATCACTTCCTGGAATATTCTATTAGAATTCATCTACAGCTCGCATCTCTTTTCCAGTGCAGGTCACCAATAAACCGTGTGGCTGGGCTTACTTTGTTTGATGTACAGGCAATATGTACAGACACATAAAGCCATAAATGACAGAATTGTCATGTATCTACTGAGAATCTAAAAAACAGCTGAAGAAATCTAGACAAACATCTTGGCAGCTTCATTCCACTCGTAACCTGAGCAAGACTTCAGCTAGATGTAATACCATTTAGAGAAAACACAACTGCTTCACAGCAGCACTACAGTGACTGTGAAGCACCACCAGAGAAGAAAGTTACAGATTTTATGTAATTAAGCAATAGTAATGACATTATAATAGCAAGAAAGCACTGTCATCCCCAGTTTACAAAGCTGAGAGGCAGGATGATTTAGGGACTTGAACAACACCTTGGATGGAGGAGCAAGAGAATCCAGGCTGTATCCCAGCACTTCCCTCTGATAAATAGCTTACTACAGATAAAACAGCTGAAGCATTCACATCACAGTGCCTCTGGCATAATTTGCCCTGGATAAGTCCTTGCCATTGATTTGTAGCGAGCAGCCACCCAGCAGCAAACTGCTCCAAGGATGAGTGGACATATAGCACCTTGATGCAGCAGGTGACTTATTTAACCATATATTTCTTGTTTGTCTAAAGTTTCACTTCTATTTCTATTCCTGGATTTTTTTTTATAGCTTCTTTCACATAAAAATCAAATGCTCACCCTAGTAATGTTAAAAAATGACCATTGTT
Source organism: Rhinoptilus africanus (assembly GCA_013400135.1). Classification (NCBI taxonomy): domain Eukaryota; kingdom Metazoa; phylum Chordata; class Aves; order Charadriiformes; family Glareolidae; genus Rhinoptilus; species Rhinoptilus africanus. Next base: position 29,333 of record VXBO01008154.1, read on the forward strand.
TTCTAAACTTTTCCCCTCCAGGCCCCCATTATTGACTTGGGAGTAACAGATATTGGTTTGCTTTCTGCACTCCAAAGACTTAATTTTCATCTTCTCAAATATTTTCTCTACATATAAAAGGTCAAAGCAAAAACTTAACATGTCAAAAAGTTGAGATTTTTGTAATTATAGGGTTCCAGAACTTTCTGTTTTATGAAAGCAAACAAACAAAAAGGATAATATGGTATTAATTACAGGACTGCAAAGGTTGGCAACAAAGAATGAACAAATTTATTCCACTTCACTATTGTTCAGGCAGGGATTTACTCTCTCACTTGCAAGGAAGGACCCTGAAGTGCCCTGATGCTGTATCCCACAGTAGAATGCTTCCCTTTTTCCCTGATTTCATTTTCACTCCAAAAGACATCAGACTTCATCTAAACTTTTTAGAAGTGCGTCATCCCGTGCATTTTTTTTCTAAAAAAAAAAAATAAATATAAGAACATTCAAACTTATCACAAAAGCTGGTCAACACTTTATAAAATTTTTTCCAAGGTATCCACAAATTAATAATGAAATACTCACCATTACAAAAGTATCAGAAAAGATTAATAATTAAATCCCCACTTACTATTAGAAAAGTATCAGAAAAGATTTCACGTTCTGATAATGCACCACTTACTACTTGTTGAACAGTGCTACCCACAACATCTCACTGCAGTAGCACACAACTGAAGCATAAAAAAACCCCAAAAGCTTTAGCAACCAGAAAAAGCCAAACCAAAATGATACTACAGCTTCTAAATAAGCTTCACCATATGCTAGCCCATGGTATATGGCAAAACTGCTAATTTCTGTGGTCTTGAGGTTTGATTTGAAAATATAAAGACTGAAATTGTTCACTGATACTGAAAAAAAAAATCATATCGACCTAGATGGGCCATCTGGCAGTTTACACTAAAAAGACCCCAATAAACCAATTGTATCTTTTAAAAATAAACCAGTATGTATTTTAACAGCACATACTGCAGTAAAGTCCCGTGAACTACTATTCCATATAGGCAGCGAACTGAGAGAGCTCTGACTTCTCATAGCACCTTTTGGCATCGTTTGTATTTAAATAATAACAGTCAGGAACATTTTCATTCAGCATGAAAAAGAAGTTTAGATCTAATCAAGAGACAGCACTGTCTCCTGACACCGCCTGCTCTATGCTTGCTTGAGCACGTAGGCAGCAGCTGGCACTTCCACAGCTTGATCATTACTGTTGCTCTTCAAATTATGCCTGTCACACAGGTTAGGAAAACATGAGTAATTAAACATAAACAGCATCATAAAATAATAGTAAGAAAAAAATTAATAATCATCCAAAAGAGCGTTTGGGGCACCTCCCTAAACCACCTTGGATTTCTGCCCCTTCTGCTCAGACAGTTTTCCTCTGTGTACTTTTAAATTATTTCCTTCATGCATCCTTTAAGGCAAAGAAGTTTGTAGAGGCGGGAAAAAAACACGTATTAGAAATGATGAGACCAGTGATATGCAAAAAAGAGAAGTGCCGATTAAGTATTCTCTGAACTCCTGTAGCCTGATTTTGAATTGCTTATGGCAAAGACTTAACGCCTCACTACGGCCCTGCTAGTTCAAGGTGCCTGAATTTTAAATGCAAAATTTCAGAAGCTGCTCATTCCCTATTTAAACCATCCACTACGGCTGGTGACTGGGTGCAGTCTCTCTCTTCTGGACCATCAGCTCATTAGACCAAGTTCAATATTTAAACCATATGCAGGTCAATGCAGAAATTCCGCAGTCCTGCAGCCCCAGCTGTACATGTAGATGTATGCCTCCTTTTGCTGGAATATTCAACAACAAAACTCATTCCTACCTCATTTCTCTTACAAAACCAGCATAAAAAAACACAGCAAAAAAGACTGAGACTTTGGACCATGTTATTAACCATCCTAAGCAGCTTGTTGCAGCCTATTTTTGTGCACATGGTTACTGGAACTAAGCATGCAATTCTGGTAATTGCATACAAAAATGACCAGCTACACGAGTAACGGGACATTTACCATCTGCAATTATTATTGTGTAGGAACTGTGTGAAATGTGGGATCCTTCATGTTAGCAGACATGCAAATATTAGGTAAAAAGAGCATTGTTTTCAGCTGCTTTACATTCAGAATAGTTATTCATGTATCTAACCAAAAGGTGCAACCAATTCCATTTACTCCTACTTGGTCCGTGTTTTGCATGGGTATGAATTAGACAAAGTACAACGTGGGGAAGACTTGTGCCTGTCTACATAAGAACTAAAATAAGTGCAGTAACATACATAATGTTTAACACATTCAAATCCACACATTAAAAGCACATTTAGAGATGGTTCTTGTTCTCATTGGGTAATTTTTGCTCAAGTGTGCGCCTTAAGTTATGTATTTTCATATAAACTTCAGCACCTTTCTGAAATAAAGCTCTTCTTCCCACAAATCTAAGTGCTTTTCTTTCTATATTCAAGATCAGAATTGTTTGGCTTACCACATCAGAGGTGCTAACTAGTGTACTAAAAGTAAGCCAGCAATTCAATACTCTTGCTCAAGCTATCTAACAGAATAGTTTGGCAGGGAATTCCCATTTCTGGGGAGGAGGGACTTGCACCTTCTCATGCGAACTCCCACTGAAATCAACAGGAGCTTGGCCAAGCAGTGACTGAGCGGGCTAAATACAGCCGAGCTTTGTAATGTTCATCATCACTACTGGTAGCATCCCACCAGGCTCAACTCACAAATTTGACAGCAGGAAGAAATGAACTGTATGCATCTGCCATTGTTCCTGCTCTTTATATATCTCCTTGATTTAGTCCTCTTTCCACTAGCTTGAGGTAAAGACCTCTGAACTCAAAAGCAGACTCTCTCTTTGACTTCAGAGTTTAGTTTAAGCTCTTTTTTCTCCACACCAACAGGTAATATAGGATGCATACCCAGCTTAGCTCTTCCTTGGACCAAGTGTCCTCATACATTCTCAACATCTCCAATTCATGATTCTTTTTATCTTCCTTTTGATGTTTTTCTACTACACTTTTTTCCTTTTCACCATTACCTTCCTCCCCATCTCCTTAAAGGCTCCACCCCTTGACTTCTGATTCCCCAGCTCAGTGCAATCCCCGTCTTCTGCTTTCCTAAGGCTTTTCTACCTTTCACATGTATGAATATATACACTTCAATCTTTGGTCACATCTCTGGAGAGGATGTTCAGTTAAGTTGGCTCCCTCTGCTAATCAGCTTTCCAGGAGAGTTTGCTTGCCAGGACTGGGGCAAATTATACTCAGATTCATTAATTGAGATATAATAAACTCCATTTACTATTTACCACTGAGCCATATTTACAAAAAAAAAAAAAGAAAAAAGAAAAGGTATATGAAACAAGGAGACCTCCTGGCTGGTTTATGGACCCAAAGTCTCTCTGGGTAAGTCACAAATCTCCAAGATATCTCCTCACATTAAGTTTTGCACTTGGATTTCTAATTCATCCGAAAGATGTGTAAAAACACATGCAGTCAGACAGCTCCTTGGCTATACATCTAAAGAAGCTCAAAGCGTAAGTTATTACTTCCAAAGTCAATTGTAACTTATGCTTACTAAATTGGCTCCAGATCCACCCTTTTCAGACAGTAGTATAGGAATAATTTATTCTTTTGGTGAAAAGCACCCATTTTAGCTAAACCACACCCCCAGCTGGGAGTCTCACCAGCAGAAGTGCCAAAGGCAGAGGGATTCAGAGGCACACAGGGCTATTGGAGGCCAGCGGAACAGGGGTGAATAAAGCACAGCATGTAATAGTGTCTGTCAGCACGCTGAAAAGTATAACCTCTCCCTAACATAGGGGGTCTGCAACACAAATCCGAGAGGAAAATTTGTTCCTGTGGTTCAATCATCACGTTAGACGAAGAGGTTTCCTCGCTTTTAACATCCATGCAATTTATACCAGAAGTCTTACGGATAGTGGTGAAACCATTGCAGCTTTCTGGGGACCTGATGTTTTGATCTACGCCCTCAATGTGTATCTTGCTTTCTCCCATCAGGAAAATGCTGTACATAAATATGGCACGAGGGGTTTGAAAGCTGTAATTTTAGACACCTAACCCAGATGCCAAGTTAAGAGCCTAACCACTGCAGAGATAGAAAACCTACATAAACTAGGAGATTTTCTCTCATTAATTACACTGGAGACTTGAGTTAAATGACTCGCATGAATTCAGCCCCTTCTGATGGCAGCAGTGACTTGCAGCAATTTGCTCCACCAGAGACTTTAATGTCCCCATGAGAGACTGCTTCACGAGGTAGCTGCAGAAACACTGCCCTACATACCTTGCAAAGACTTTTCTTTCCCCAGGTGAACTCCTGCATGACCAGCTATCCAACAGGAACCTCCTCATTTGAGATCTTTAATAGCAGCAGCTGCTGAAGGAAAGGGAACTGCAGAAGCACACTTGTTGCCAAACTGTGCATCTAAATGGAAGGAGGAGAAACAGATGGGGAAATCGCTCTTCAGTGTTTACTAGCACAATCAGCACCTGAGGCAGCACTTATTCAGGTGCTGAAATTACAGAGGTAAGTTTTATGATGAGAAATCTGTTCCTCATATGACAGCTATATTTCTCATCCTGGATCATAAAAAGCAGATGATCCATCAGATAACTACTTGATTGTAATGTGCATCACAATAAAACCATCAACTTTCTGTTTTGTTTTATGATGCTGGTTACATCTGGAATGCTCTCAAGAAGGATGCTGATGTTCGCTTTGGGTACAAACTGACTCAGGGCACTTCTGGATTGCTACTTATGCGGTAGTAGATAATAAGAATAATGAGAAATGATAGCAGAATTACGTCCAATTTTGCTACCAGGAAGACTGCTATATTACTCCCAATATAACTTTATTGAATATTTTTCTTGGAATGGATCATAAAGAGGATTCTTAATTGTCTAACACCTTTCTCTTCCTTTACAGTCAAACAAACTATTCCTTTCAGTTTTCTATTTCCTCTTACATTACAAATTTTTTCCACAACTACTAATTCAATAATAGTAAAGACACTAATAAAACAGGTATTTGTACTAACACACATAGTTACATATTTCTACAATAACAACTGTAATTTCTTATCTTTACATAGTATTTGTCATCAGATCATTTCTAATTCTTGTCCTCTTAGAGGTAGACAAAAAGGTGAAACTACTTTGCCAAGGTTGCAGAGCAAGCCTCAAGTAAAATTCCTGATTTAGCTAAGAGTATGTAGTGGAAATGCGAGCTTTGCTGTAACTCAATACCCAAAAGAGACACGTTACCAAAAGCAATTTTTAAAAAGACTTAAAGTTCTGCTCTTGAAGATAGTTGCGATCTCAGCAGAGCACTAAAATTGGAAAAAAGTTGTCCTTACCAATGTGCAGACTGCCTCTTTGCTTGGCAAGGTTACAACCCCACAAAACAAACTAACCCTCTGGTCTTGCACAACTCTGCCAGGAGGGCTTGCAAGTTCTCTGGACAATTGAGGTTGCTCTTAAATTGTGGGGTTGATCCATGCCATGTTGAAATCAACAACACTGAACCATAGCTCAATATTCAAGTCAGTTCTGCATGGAGGAACAGCATTTATGTAACCAGCCAGGACACTGAGTCACTTCATTCTTGACCTTAACCAAATGGGGTAAAGCAACATGTACTTCAGATTGCCCTGCAAAAGCTCAGCTGTGCTTGGTATTAGTGAAGAGTTTAATTCATTCCCAGTACCAGACTTCAGCCATTTTTTTTTCTGACTGCATGATAAAATTCAGATGTTTTAGAAAGATCCTTCTTCCCTACACGTTCCCACCCAAGCAGCAGCAGCAGGGTTTCTGCTAAAACCTGACAATGAATTTTGCCCTTGGAGAAAGACCAAGCACGGAAGACTTCAGTGTAAACAACAGTTGTTTCAGAAAATTATGAGTGCACCACCCTCGGGTAGGGGAGCTGTAAAGGAATATCTTTTGCCAGCTCAAATTCAATAGACCTTATCAAGCTCCCGCCTTCTTAGTGCACCACGACTACAGACACTTAAAGGCTCTTATTGTACAGTCCAGGCCTCCTCCACTGCACTTACAGTGGTCTGACCAGCCTTTCACCCCAAATCTCACCTTTGCTCCAAGAGGCAGCAGAGAACTGTTTAACCTGGATCCACAATCTTATTTCTGCCCCGACTGATGGATTCCAGGCTGTCCCTCCATGAGTGAACTCATACATCCAGGACTGAGCACCAAACTCCCACCATGTTTGGCTCAGTTACACAAATGCATTTTTCTTTTGCAATAGTTCCAGTAGAGATACAACCAGCTCCTAAGGGGGCTTTAAGTGGCAGATATCTGTCCCCAAAGCCAACTGTGCCTATGTGTCTGCTAAATCACAGAGCTACTCGTGCTGAGTAGCTAGAAACAGAAATGACTGAGCCCATCTTTTTCCTTGGTATCGTACCCTACAGATATGAGGCAATAGCATGGAGGAAGAGAAATAAAGATGAAATGATGGAGAATAGTGCCATGCTCTGGATCCGTGGGGAAAAAATGGGCAGGAATAGGGACTGCACTTACCAAAGAAATGGGATGTCTCTCCTTGAGAGGTAGGTGTTTTCACTGAAGATTCTAGAGATGCTTATGTGTCATTAAGATGATGAAAGGACCTTTAACACCTGCTTGGTTGTGCACAAACAATGCCCCATCAAGATGTAGATCATGCTAAGTGTAACAAAGTATTTATTGGATGGAAACAGACACACTGGAAGGATGTGGTAGGGTTTGAATTGCAGAATGGAAAAGAGCCAGCAAGCAATACATCTTCCTTCCCCCTTTTTTGATTACGATTACAGTATTTAAACTAAGGGGTGTAAACAGAAACTGGGAGTTTAAAAAAATCAGTGAATGTCTTACCCGTATCCACAGAAGGTAAGCAAGATGCACGCAAGGGTTGCTGCTGCATTTCTACAATCTTCATGTTATCTAATAGGACTATTATTTCATCCTGCAGATGAGGCATTGCTATTTTAAGTTAACAAATATTTCTATTTAAATGTTTCATTGTAAAGTTAACCTCTGCAAAACATGCCTGTATTTACAAAATCAAGAAATAGATTGGAAGCACATGCTTTTAGATGCTTCTGTTACCACAAGCACCAGCTATCAGAAAGAAGAAAAAATTATCCACCTTTCTTGTTCTTCAATACAGTTATTAATTTTTGTATTCCAGTAGTTCTCTACCGAGGTGTCCTCTCACGTAGGAAGACAGAAGCTCCTGTATTTTATAAGCAGAAATTCCTTTTGACAGAGAATCAAACTGGGATTTAATGGTTGTTCTACAATGCTTTTAAGGAGCTAGCCTTCATTTATCTGCTTATGTCATTAATTGTTGATACGATAAAAGTTTGGGTACTCCCTGATGAACCCCAAGCAAATTGAAAGAAATTTGTATCTTTTTTTAAGCAGGCTCTTACCTGATATTGCCTGCAGCTAGGGAGGGTCCTGCACTTTTCTCTTAGCACAACATTCAAAATCTCTCATGATAGTTAATTCCAATAACAAGACATACATTTCAGTGTCATGAGATTCTGCACTGGGGTTTACTACTACACTTGCTCCTTGAAGGTCCTCTTCCCACCCCTGCAGCAATATGTCTCTGCCAAACCAGTCCAATGTTCTCCTCACATTTTAATTGAGGCTAACTGGATCCATCTGCTGAATGACTCAGGGGTTGCTCTGAACCTTAGAGAAAAGTCCATTCCTGTGCCAGATCTCAGAGATTTCAGCCCTGCTTTAAGAGAATGCTGTTTTCTGTTAAAATTTTATATAACGGAAGTTTAAATTTTAGCACAGATGTTTGCACAGCAGTGAAGAACTGAGTAAGACACTTGATGCATCTCTGCGAAGCAGCCTCAAGTCAAAGGTAACGAACACATGGTTGATAATCTGCCTCATAGCTTACTTGCTCTTATTCCTGATGCTGAAAGGTCAGTCCACATTTTTAAAACTCACTACATTTTTGTTAAGGCCTAGACCTGGTGGCATGCTTTGGCTATCACAGAGATTGTTGCTGCCCTTGTGCATTACGATGGGTAGTGTTTATAAATGCCTGCGGAGATGGGAAATACTTATTCCAAGTAAGTGTTTAAAATGGGCACTAATGCGAGGAGGAATTTCTAGTTATCATTGCTGGCAGCCAGAAAGAAGGCAGCATTTAATAAGTAGGACCTGTGAGTGGGTGAGTGTGTGTGGGGAACAACGCTCAAACAAATTGGAGCATATAATTACTTTTTCTCTGGCAACTGAAGAATCACAGTATCATTTTGACATAGCTTGGCCACTGACATATTTTTAACTGAGGCATAAACACATAATATCATATTACTTCACCTCCTATTATAACACTGCATACAAGGAACTCCTGCTGATTTAACAGTGCTTGGAAAAAATAATATAGCTTTTGTCTCCAGGGAATAAAATTCTTCAAGATCCTGGCAATTAGTTGAATGAAGCAACAGAAGCAACAAAAATACTGAAAGTGCTAAATAACGAATGGGAACCAAACTTGAGCAGCTTCCCCTATGCCAAAAACCATAGAGACCTAATCTTGATTTTTGGCAGTTCTGCCTTTAACAGAACTCCTAGTGGTTTATATTGCTCTAAAAATTAGTATCTGTTTCCATGAGTTCAGTCTTGTTGTTCTTCCTAAAATACAGTTTGAAGCAGCAATGAATAAATCATACATTACGGGGGGGGGGGAACTACTGAATAATTTACTAAAAATGTGTAGGCACTCAGTACATCCATGGGTGAAGAATTTTCAAGTCACCGTCAAGTGCTGAACTATTCCACTCAGCACTAGAGATCTGTCTTCCATACTCTCCAAAAAGCTGAAGTGCCATGACAAAGCATGATGGACCTCTCCAAATATTTAAGCAACAGAGAACAATGGTGTGAGACAATACTGCAAGATAGTGTTGCATGCAGGGAGTGTTGCTGGCCTTGAAGTCACCTCTCGAAGCGTGGTAACACCCTAGGGTGTCTCCTGCCATTGCATCATTCAAATGTGAACTGGGAAAAAAGAAACCCCAGACCTTTAAAAAAACTTATTTTCAGTGAGGAATCATTAGTAAATAGAAGCTGGTGGAGAAAGGACTTTGATTTCTGCAGCTTTAATTCCTACTTGAGCTCCATGTTGTGTTCAAAAAGGTGGCATCTCCTAAAGGAAAGGCAGTATGTTAGGTCATTGCTCACCTTACAGTCATTTCATCTTCCCAGTGAGCATGTCCCACGTTGGGGGTCATCTGCAGACAACTTCCTGAAGCAAAGTGGACTTTGCTCATTTTCCCTTGCATTGCTTGCATGGCCTGCGGGTTTCTGTGGCTCTGATCCACCATGAAGTTTACATTAGAACTAGTATAAACCCTAAGGTGAATGTAGCCAAGTATTTCAAATGTCTTGATTCCACTGAGCAAATATTTTCAGATATCATCCTAACTCAAAAGTTTTCCATGTTTGATTCCAAACGAATCTTTTCTATTACAGTGTTTATATTTGGCTACCTGCCGAATCACACCAAAGGGTTTCTATGGAGCTACGCTGGGAAGGAATTTGGCCTATTCTCTTTAAAACATATTGTGCTTGAAAAGATGTGACTTGTGATGCCAACTGGCTGTCTTTTATCTTGAGTTGTTTCAGATAAACAGGGCCTGTTTTCTAGTAGGCTGAAGTACATCCATGGGACCACTGCTTCACGGGAAGTGGAAAAGAAATACTTCCCTTTCAACTGTGGTCACCTTCATGTTGAAAGCCAGACACTCTGAATCAGAAACAGCAGACACACAAGTTTAAACTATATGCCAGATTTGAAATAGATGCGCAGCGGATCACTTTGATTAAGAGAGGCGTATTTCACCTGCTAGCAACTGAGGATTGCATTCCCCATTCTTCTGCAAATCAACCCTGGCCGCACCTTATGTTTGCTGAAGTCATTACCGAGAACACCTACTCTGCCAGTGGAATATTGCACATGAACTGGGAAGTAAACTGCTGCTTCATCGTGGGTGTCCACTGCTAAACACTTGGAAAGGCACACAGCGTGAAGCCCCCATCGCTGTGAATAGCACTGTTATCTGATACGGCAAGACATGACACAACCAGTCATGGACAGGGAATAAATGTTTCATCAAACACCATAAGTACACCTAATAAAAATAAATGCTGGGATGTCTTGTTTAAGTGCGATTTTTAAATTAGGCTTTTAAGAATGTGGTGAGCTAGCTTTGTTTTGCTGACATGACTTGCTTCCAAGAGATGCAGATTGATGTTTTTGTCCAAAGTCAAGTGCCTGCGGGACTGGTGGATTTTGCTTTGTCACCTTCGTGCAACCAGGTATGTCTGACACTGTGCGCTACAGAACCAGAGCTGAACTCCATGACTCTAACAGGTCAGGATGCTGGCTTGATTTCAAATACAAAGCTTGTCGGGCTTTCAAGTATTTCACTTATATTATAGCCTAATCTTACATGATAGGCAATTTCATGAGCTCTAGCAGTTAATTGATGCACCAACTTCCTTCCCTAAAACTGATTCAAAATTGTATAAAAAGGTACTTCATGGTGTAGATTGGCTTTTTGAAGAGGTTCAATCTTAAAGTGGGTCAAATTGATATAATTTCTTGTTAGGCTTACAAAAAACCCAACCCAAAAACCAAAAGGTCCTCCATTTAGCAGGCTACACCTACATTAACGTGAGTGAAAGAAGAAATACATCCTGTATCAGAGTCACAAGAGGATACAGTCATGCACAGAGATATAATCAAAGTAGTAAAATGAAACAAGCATGTTTTAGCATATTTCAGTTTCACTTTTCAGGTTTACTGAACATCAGCTGCATATATAATGAAAATAAATTGCCTGGCTTCAGTCTTCATTAGATAATGAATTATACAAAGCTGTTGGAGTGCGTGAAATACATATACTTCGTAGAATATCAACAAGCCAAAAAGCCACAGCACTGTGACAGGAAAAGTAGGCAATACTTACATACTAAGTCTAAGTAGAGCTGATAGAAAATAATCTCCCTTAATAATTGTTTTTATGATTGTTCAATTGTAGTTCGTAAATAAATATTAAATAAAAGCTTGCAACTTACAGTTGTCTTGTCTATTAGCAATTAACAGATATAGACAGAGACATTTCTATTTACAGAGAAAGTGCTTGAAGAAAAGGGGCCTGAATTATTTAATCATCTTTAGCATGAGAAAAAAAAAAGATTGCCATGAATTCTAACATTTATTTGCAAACATGCAGGCAGTCCTGTATGACTATTATGTGTATAATGTCAGCATGCTTTTAAATTGTAAAAGATATGAATGACTTAGCATATAAAATAACCCCAAGATGTCATTAGGAAGCTCTGACAGTCATTCTCCCTTTAATTTTCCACAGAAAACATCAACAGCTGAAATGGTTCTGGAGCAGACGGCTATGAAAACAGAGTGGCAGTGGGAAAGCCCTCCTTTTGAACTCATGTGAGATAAAAGATAATTATACTGGCTGCACTGTTGGGTTTTTTTTAACTGCTTGCTTAACATGCAAATAGTGCAGGCGGAATGAGGTACATCGGCTGTAGAAAATGCACAGTTCCTGCCCTGTCTGCTTGGATTAAGATGGCTCATTGCGTGTTGGGACCTGCGCGGTCTTGGGGACACGCCTTTGCGTTAATGCCGAGGGTGGCAATATGCTCCGTTTCACGTAAATATGATACAGCCCTTGGGCTCCTGGCAAGCCGCCAGGGCAGCCCACAGCTCTCTTGTGAAGATAATACTACTGTGATATCCTACAGAAATCAATCAAAATGCTGCAGCCACTTTAGTGTCATCTGCAGCACGTGGGATCCCCTAACCTAGAATTTTTATGTATGATTAAGATTTATATATTTATTGAAGCCACATGCACACGTGCACAAAAGAGCTGGGGCAGTCTCAACAACTTTTCCTGACTGAAAGCTGAAAAAAATGAAAAGAAGAATGCAAAGACTTGGAATTGCATTTCAAATATATGGTGCAACAGGTTAGTGGGACCACTTCCACCACTGACAAGAGAGTCCAGCCCCACAAATCTGTTTCACTCACTACAGTATTCTGGTAGCCCCTGTGTGATATTGGCAGGTAAATAATTTCTTTTTGCTTTTTTCTCCAGGCAAAGCCATAGGTTTCTCTAGTATCGCAGTGGGTTGTCATGAAAATTAGCATACTACAAAATGAGGATGGCAAATAACTCCATTTCCAAATGCTATGTTCAGCAGCCAGCGGTATTAGTGGATTTGGCAGAATTTGCCATCTCCTTTGCACATAAATAACTCTACTCACATGATTTAAACAAATGAAACTAGGATAAATGAGATTAATTTGCCAATAGCAAACTACATTCTATTTAAAAATATGAATAAACCTGTACCAAATCCACATACTTTTTGTATATTTCCCATATAATTTTCATGCATGGAAACAGTACAGCAGACTATCTGAGAGTACAGGCTGCAGTACGCTGCAGTAGCTGAAAATGAGAGGAGCGTCCTAGAGCACTGGTACCCTCCCAAGGGCCTGGAGTCTGCAGATGGGCACATTGCAGGGACCTGACCCAAGGAGAAAGAGCAACCATGAACCCCTTGCACAGCTTGTGCCACTTTGGAAAGAACTCTGTGTTAGAGCAGCCTTAGTCAATGTGCCCAACTCAAACTAAGGGGAACATAAAGCTGGATTAACCTACTCTGGTAGACTTTGTAATGTATCTAGCCATAGCTGGGGATACTGTTTACCCTGTCCAGTGGAAGGCAGAGTCTGCTGTAAACATAACGTCAAACCTAAACAGGTTATTTCTCTTATTGTCTGCTTTGTCCTTCACATATTCAAAATGGTCCTCCAAACTCCATTTTGTCCTCAACTACTGCATTCCTCAGTTTGCTATGTATGTAAAGTCAGCATAAGTATGGGAGTTTAGGTCTCACTGATGGACAGTGAGGATTTTTTGATTAAAATAACTTTTTACTGGAGTGCCACAAATACTCTGTTAAAAATGTCATGTTCCCCTCTCTAAGATCTTCATATATCTTCCCTTTTAAGAAGTCATGATCAGACTGAGAGAGTTGGGANGTGATCTCTCCTCATCTTTCCCTGGCTGTTCTTGTTTCCTTTGTTGCACACCACTTTTCCACTTGCCATATTCCCCTCTAAATCACCTCCATTTATCTACCCCTTTTTCTCTCATATGCCTTTCTTCTGCCACCTATTCCATTCATCCTACTGGGACTTTCAGACTTTTTCCGTTTCTTCCCGTCCCCATTTCTCTGAAAGGTTTTTTCACTCCCTTTTATCCATTGGGACTTCTCCTTGCACTCTGGTTTTTGTCCTATCACCCTTGTATAGCAAGCCCGTGTGCTATCTACGCCCTCTCCCAAATGCAAAGCCTTCAAGATGAGGCCTAATGCCAGTGGAGGTAGAGGGAGCACAAAAGCTGCCCTCTCTCCTTGGTCCTTCACCTGGGAAGAGTCGCTTGGATCACGAAATAAGAAAAGGCTCAAGAGGGCCTCCTTACTTGGAGATGACAGTATGGGTTAGCCCATCCTTCCTGCAGATAGTTGATTGGGACCATTCACTATAGGACCAGTTGCGTGACCATCTACCACAAGCTCAGACTACAGAGAAGGGTAACCAAGAACACAACGACTCCCTCTAGTGATGAATCTTTCCACACCTTTCAGGACTTGCATGACCTAGGGGCAGATGGTGGCTTCCCTTGATAAAGTCAACTAACTTGGAGGCAGGATGGAAGCATCCTTCTCTTAAAAGAAGAATAGTCCTGTTTTAAAGGTTATCACTTATCACCCAGAAAATTACATGCTGTCTATTTCAAAACTTCTTGAAAAGCAATAAAAACCGAATAGCAGAAAAGTGATGTCATTTCTGACATTGTCAGCGTGGAAGCCTCCAATTGAAATTATTGTAAACCATTTCCCAATCTGTTTTTATACAGGCCTAGGAACTAAAAAGAAAACTTTAGTGTTTAATGCTTAAACCAAATGTTTAATTTTGAACATCCCCATAGAGTCACACTGCAGTGTGGAGGTTGCAGTTAAAAGCCCAGATTCCTTCATCTTCCTGACACTGAATCTACAGTATAACAAAAACATTTTGAAACCAGTGTAGAAATAGTTCTAACTGGAGCATTAACATAATTTACTTCAGTCATGTTCATCAGGATCATTTGTATCTTACACATGTGATGTGTAAATATTCACCCTCTCGATACATATACAGTTGGATTTTAAATATTATATATAAAAACACTCCCTTACAAAGTATGATTCATTGGTTTAACTGTTGGCATTTTAGCTTTTCCAGGATGTTCAAAAGCAGTTTATACATTTAGAAGTATGATGTATATAATCATTACTGCTTTAAGTAGGGTCTCATCCCATCTGTATGAGAAGACACATTACACGCGCACTAAGCTAAGCACTGAAAACTACTGAAACAATTCAAAACTGTGGAAGAACAGCGAGCCACGTTTTGGCTGGCTGTTTTCTGTGCCATTAGAAAGTGGTTTACTACCTGATTTATAATTATGGGTAGTAAAATGTACATATTAAGACAAAAGAGGGTAAAATGCTCCCCGTTATCATGTACAAGAGCTGATCTTACAACAGGATATGCCTTGGCCCAGGAGCAGGACTACGGTACCTCAGGATTAGAGAGCAGGGCTTGGAGTCAGAACCCATGGTCTTCCCTACCATTGATCTGTGGGCAAGTTGTCCAGACTTCCTGTGCTTTTGTTCCTCAAAAGGAGTGGCAAACCTTATCAAGCTAACCTGTATCTTGAAGTTTCTTACTTAATTGATCTCTGAAAAACACAGAGATCTTCTGACTGGCGGGAATTATCCTATTTTCTTTTGACATGAATGAAAGGCATCCCCACTGAATCCACACTGAATATCAGCAAATCCAATGTAAACACATCACAAAGAACAACCTTACACAAATGTGGAAACAGTTCACATGCATGTACAGAGAAAATGGAAAAAATGCATGCCCCCATCCAGAGTAAAGCTTGCGCCATATGTGATTACAAGGATTTGTAGGCTGAAACGAGGCTGGGTATATTCAACATTTGGATCCCACATTTGCTGTTATGGATCTTCTTAATGTTGTCTCTCACAGATAGCCCACCCACACATGCTCTTTGAGGCAAAGGAGAGTATACTCCTTTTTTGAGTGACAGATGCAACTGAGAACCTGCTTCCCTGTTTTGGGTGCAGCCAAAGAATATTTCATGGCACCTTTACTGAAAACAGTTAGGTTAGATAACCACTAGCCTGCCGGGCTTTGAGGTGTGTGCTGCCTCAGTGTAAGCAATATACTTGGAAAGAGACACTGCTGAGCCTCTGTACCGAGTGGTTCTTCTAACCACAGAGAATGCCATGTGTTGGATCAGATTCATTCAGTTCAACTTGATGGCAT
The DNA here is from genome assembly GCA_013400135.1 of Rhinoptilus africanus. Lineage (NCBI taxonomy): Eukaryota > Metazoa > Chordata > Aves > Charadriiformes > Glareolidae > Rhinoptilus > Rhinoptilus africanus. Next base: position 44,875 of record VXBO01008154.1, read on the forward strand.
CAGCAGAGTGATGGGAGCATGCTTGACCATCCTCAGAAACAGCACTTCCCATTTAGCACCTTCAGGAGCCTGAATATGTTGAATATGAATTAAATATTCTGTCATTTTACCTGGAAAAATTGAAGACTTTTTGCTAAGTGTGTGTAAACTGTGATTTCTTTCTAAATGTCATAACATGCAGTGATTTTCTCAGGCAAAAAAAAAAGTATGTCAATGACATACAAACGATGGTATTGCCACATTTCAAGTTCCCACCTCAAAGCAGAGTGTTACAGATGTCCAATGACAACAACCCATTTAATTTCTTTTCTGTAGTGATTATTGGAAGTTATTTTGGCTGAAATTTCCCAAATCCTTCAGCTTGGGGCAGACATTTAACATGGAAAATTGCAGCCATAGTGGATCAAAATCTAGAAATTTGCTCATAAAAGAAATAAAAATGACACAATAGGAAATTTTGTATAGTACAAAGAAGGCAATACCTTTTGGTTGCCAACCTTATTTGGCTGGCAAACCCAGATGTATTCTGTGTGCAAAACCCCTTCTTCAGGTCTGAATTAAGATCAGCAGACTAGACTTACCTATGATTAAAATCCCTCAGGATGCCTTGTGTATCTACCTTCTCCTAACAAGTGTATATTTTGGGGCCTGCCTGGCAGTAATCTTGAATATTTAGGTTGCCACACACCAACTTGCATAGTACGGGACAGGAAATATATAATTGAACATTATGCTTTCTCACGTTAGAAGGGCAGCCCAATTCGTTATTGCCTAGCGCGTTTCATCAAGCGTTGTCCTGGGTCACTCGGCACCCGCTGAAAGCAATGCCTGACCAGCAATCAGCCGCACGCGTATGGAGTAGGAAACCATGAAACTTTGTCCCAGACCTGACAGCCCCCCACAGGCCCTTGGAATGGGCTGCACTCCTTCCTTAGAGGAAGACATCTCTGTCCAGGTTATGCTGGAGAAAGGCTCTTCATCAAGTGAATTGATAACAGGGGTGATCAAAGTCTGTCAGTTGTACCTTATCTGTCGGGGATCATAATTCAGGAATGAAGCTGCCCTTCAGTTTGCTCCTCCCCACCATTAAATTACATTCAATCACCGCACGGAGAATGCAGCCCATGCGCTCGCAGCCAGATGTTATCATTACAGGCCTTTTCTTATAAACTGATGCTGAAACCCGAGTGGTTGATGAGACTAGCTAAGCAGTTGTACCTTTGACCTGATTGCATTAAACTTGCCCTATCAATTTAAGCTTAGTATAAACACCATTTCCCAGAGTCCCTCATGACTTCAGTAGTGAGAAGAAGCTGACTAAGCCTAAACATTTTTTAACAGCAATCTTGTCTTACAACACCAAGGGGATTTGCCATGTATCTGGGGCTTTATAAAACCATATGAACATGCTGAAAGAATTAAAGTCCTTTAAAAAAGCAAAATTGATGGTGACAGTCCTTTTAGAAAACCAGTTTGTAGAATGTCAGCACAAGAGGAGTTGGAAACAGGACTAAAATAGTTTTAAAAAATACAACAGATTTGTGTTTGTTTCACACACAGTTGTTCCTGAATACTGAGATTTAGAGTTAAAAGGCAAAACAAAGGAAAAAAATCTCCCAAACTGAATTCACCACCAATTAAAAAGAACTCCCCCCTCCAAGCACTCCACAACTGAAAGCCCTTTCAGATATATCACTCATCTGAGATCTCCCATAAAACACAGAGCATCTTTACCCCACCATTTCAGATTTATTTTTAATAAAGCTTGGTCTATTTCACATTGAGGATAATTCAGCTAATCCTATCAAAAGTTTCTATGTAGCCGCACATAAGTTACAGCATGTGGTATAACATATGGCCACCAAAGCTTGGCTAGGCTGAATAAAGGAGGACACGCTTATAACTGTAAGCATAAGAATGGAAGTAACATCATGCTTAAGTCAGCTGTATTGCCTCCTATGGAATGATAAAGCAGTGGTTTGGTATTTGAAACGTTGGTAAAACAACGGGAGGCAAACCAGTGGAATAGGGATCTTTATCTCGCCAGGTTGCAAGGGCTCTGGCCTTGATGCAGAAAAACACACTTGAAGTTAAGCAAATGAGTATTCCCGCTAATTTTAGCTGAAGTGCAGAAGTATTCAATGCTCTGCAAGACCGAACCTTAGACCCAGGATTAGAAAACAAGAAAAAGTTAAAGAAATATCCAAGACTGGCACTCATTTAAACAGAATCTTTGTGCTGTTGGTTGGTTATACTAACGTAACAAACCAGTGCGTGGAACTGCTGCTAGAAGTGCAAAGAGGAAGCGCATTAAGCGCATTAATGATTTCATGCTTATGGATATTCATGCAGAACGTGACTCAGAGCACTGAAACACAAAGCATGTAAAAAGGCAACAAAAAATTGCTAACTTGTTTTACTGTTTTGAAATCTAACAAAGAATATGCATGTAAAAAAACAAAAACCAAAAAACCCCCAAACAAACACAAAACCCCAATCCAACCAACAACTACTGGTACTTAAATAATTATGGAGAAGTTTTTTCAAGAACTAGTTTAGCTGAGTTGCTGCCTCAATTACTCTTAGGAGCAGCAACATCTGACTTTAGTTAAATTAAACAAATGCGAGTACTCCACTCTGGGAAGAAAGTGTAGGTAAGGGCAAAAAAAATACCTGATGCATAATTTTACATAATACAGAGGAAGAAAGTAATCTAGAACTTGATGCAGAGTTCTTTTGTGATTCAAATTAAAGCAGGGTCCTTTTATGCAAATTACTAAAGTACATTTAAATAACAACAACTAAAACCAATGTTAAAAGAAGACTTGCACACATTGCTTGCCTTTCAGAAAGCATCATTTTTTCTCTCCTTTTGGGATCAGATGAGAGAGAACAAAACCAGTGACCTTGACTCTCAATCCAGAGAGGAGAAAAAATAGAAGAAAGTACCAACTCTTTCCTGCGAACTTTCTAAAGTAACATTGATTTACCTAGCCGTGCCCTATTACTACAAAAGATACTTCTATCTCATAGCTTACAGAACAATGTGGAAGCACCTGTGCAGCTTTCACCCTACATTTGCTATTAAGAGTGACGTAGCTGTGCCATGATAGAGCACAATATAGGCTAATTTATCCTTCCAATAACTGGAGTAACAGCTAAGCTGGAGAAGATGAGGTACAGCAGAGCAATAAGAAAATATATAAAAAGGGATGGCAGCAGGTGACAAAAGGGGAAGTCTTAGGCCGGCATGAAGTTACTAGTGTCTTAAGACTCACTACAGGCACTTTCAAAAATATTACAAACAAGCTGAAGAAAGTTGGCGATGGCTTAAATTTGAGAAACATCATTACAGAGGAGGCTCAGGTTAGAAAGAAACAACTGGCTCAGCATGAAGACTGCCATCATGGAAAGGAGTTGACAGAGTCAAGAGGAAAAAGCTTGAGATAATTCACTTAGAGACTAGAAACAAAAGGCTCACCGTATTTCGAAATAACTGGTGTAAAGAAGAACCTGGAGGTACCAGTTCATCACAAGTGACTGTGAATCAGAAGTGTGATGAAACCATGAAGAGAAACACAATCTTTGTATGCGCAGTATAAGGTGTTTCCAGCCAAAGTAGGGGAGTATTTCTGCTAGCATATGAGACATGGATTGATGTGTCTTTTATTTCAAATACTGTGTGGTATTTAAATACTCTTGGTAGCATTGCTAAAAGAAAACAAACTGGAATTGGAGCAGATATAGAGAAAACTTTTAAGGATGGTCAAGGGGTGCAGAAACATAAGAATATAAGGATGGATTTTGTTTGTTTAGTCAATCGTACTAAAACTTGGGAAGTGATATAACTGTGTGCTACACAGTCATTTGTGAGAAGATGTTATAGCTTGACCAAAGGAAAGAACTATTTAAGTGAGGGCCAGTGGTATAAGAGCAGATGGATATAAGCTTGCCAAAAATGCCATTACAGAGGGAGGTTAGGTGAAAATTCCTAACTATAAGATCAGGCAGGCTCCGGACCGCCATACAGTGGGATTAGCTGGGCCTAAACTCCTTGTGACTTTTAATGTTCAATTCACGAAAAGGGTTTTGCAATGTGGCACCTGCACCAGAGATGAAACGTAGGCATCTTCCAACTTGCTGTTAACAGCATGGCTATAACATGAGCATCAACATCTGGTAATGCTCTTACTCTTCTTAATGATTTAATATCTTAAATTTATATCATACTTTTCAACCCAAAGGATCCCAAAGCAGCTAAAAAAATGCAACTGATGTGCAGTCTCTGAAGAGACGGCTTCATTCACTGCAGAAATAGAGCTGTAGCGCAGGTGAGAGGCAGCAGCTGTTTAAAGTGTGGTTATACTCAAACTATAAGGAAGTGTTTACATTTCATAATAGAGAAGACAAAAGTGGTCTTTTGGGGGAGGAAGTATTTTCACTGGAAAAATGTAAGTACTCTATATTTCCTATTTTCTTCTCCAGGCAGGAATTCTACTGTTGATGTCATGGAGAGACCAAGGTGCAGCAACCCTAGTAGAACGGAGGCAAAAGTATTTCCCCTGCTTATGCTTCTACTGCTCGTGAAAATCATTTTGCTATGTGTAATGTTGCAAACCCATCACTACCTTCTTATTTTAGGGACTTTCCTGCGTTCTTCATGGGATATTATTTCAGGTGATTCATTAGGACTTGATCAAATTGATCTCTCTAAATCAAAGAGGATACTGAAGTGTGTTTGTACAGGATCCCCCAATGAGTGGGACAACTGCAGACTACCTTCCCTGAAATGCATGAAACCCCCCAAAAATCAGAATGGACATTTGCAGGCCACATACAAAGGCTTGGCCAGCTGTCAAACCCAAAACTTCAGAAATCATGAGACTGACTTATGAGTAGGATCATGCTATGCTCCCTCCACCTTGACTTTGGGATAGTTTTGATTTGTCTGTGTTAATAAAAACTGAGAAAACTTCTTTTTCAATGAAGGCATGACATATAATCACACTGGGTAAAATACAGACATGACTTCTAAGGACTGTCATGCAGCATCTTTCACCAAACGTGACTGCAAAAAAGAGTGTGATCTTATAAGAGCAGCAGATTAGGAATTAAAATTTAGCATCATCAGATTCTGTTTATCTTTGGAAAACAGTCAGGACAGCACATTGGTCCTCCCATTATCAGATATAATTGAAAAATATATATTAAAGTCAGTTCTCTGCAAAAAGAAATCCCAGTGCAATTGTGATTCTTTACAGCAACAAAACAAAAGTAACATATAGAAACTAAAGAGATAGGACCATTCTTATTGGTAACATCTGAAGCAACAGGCAAATTACTAGCTACCAAGGTTCAAGATCTATTGTTCTGGAAGCTTCAAAATGACAGCAAGAACAATAAAAAAGAAAAACTCTTCTTGAAAAGTTTACAGTAAAAGCTCTGCACACTTGAATGTTCAGAACAGTCTGAAATCCAGATAAGGAGAAATCAATGCCACGCCAAACTTGGAAATAACTTTCTCAAAATAAGCCAAATAAGGAATTTTCCTTTTTAATTGTAAGGAATGAAAGTTTCTCTACAGAACAGCTGAAATAAGCATAGATGTGTCTCTTCCACGTCTTTTTTCTTTTTTTCTCCCTTTATTCTGCATTCTGTAGTTCCAAATGCAGAAGTCATCTGCAGGTCACACCGCTGCCTCCGGTGCTACTTAAACAATTTTTAAAAATGTATCTTCACGCTGGCGACACGCACAACCCGTGTAGGTTGGATTTCCATGAGGGGTTGTTATCTGAGCCCCCTGCTGCCGCCCCGACCCCCCATCCACTTCCTCCTCCTGGCTCCCGCGCTCCTAGCACTGGCTGGGCTCAGCTGCCTGGCTGTCACAGCACCGCTGCCGCGGGGCTTGGGGAAATTTTAGACAAGCTCCCTCACTTCCATCAGGCTCTCCTCCCAACGAACAAATGCATGCCCCTGAGATGCCTCCAGGGCATTGGCTCACCTGAAGTATCTGACACGGGCTTCCTTGTAAGCAGCAGCAGCTGATAGGAGGCCCATAAGGACGGTACTAACCATCGCGTCACTCAGTGGATAACCAAGGAAGCTTCTTAGAGGAAAAGCGCTCGCTTGTTTCAGCCTGGTGGTGGGCTCAGCTGTCTCCCATCCCAGAGGTGCCGGGGCCTCATCCAGCCTCTACTGAAAGCCACCTGGCGGTGTCCCAGCAGCCCTGGGGGATGCATGCCCATCTGTGCCTCCTTTTTCTCTTCCTCCCAGGACACTGGGTGAAAAGCTGAATTTTGCCACCTCATGCGTTGGAAATGTCCCTCTTGCCCCCTGGCCCCTTTATTTTACCAGCCTGGGTGGAACAGAGGAAGACTGAGACCCTGCTATCCTTCCCCAGCTCCTGGGTGTCTCCCCTGGGGCATTATTTCTCCATAACGCTTTGGCTGCTGCCAGATGAAAACCACGGACTGTTTAGAGAGCTGTATCACTCCTGTATTTTACAGCTGTGACTCAAAATAAAGCAGAGATTTGGGAGCTTTGACAGGTATATGTGTTCTGCCATCCTGGCGAAAGTTCACCCCAGCCTAGTGAACACATGTGCCTTTGAAAAAACAGAAATATGGCAGTTTGCACATGCTCAGCAGAGACCTGATAGGGATGGATAGCTTAAATTTCTGGACAGTCCAGCCTCCCTCAAACATCTTACATGCTCTGGGTATTGGCTGGACAAAGCAAGCAGGTAACCCCTCTTTTGACACACAAAGAAGAGGGCCACGCAAAGATCCTGAAATGCTTGCTTTACCTAGCTTCTAGGTATTTGACTTTGTACCTTAATATTGTTCATTTAACTCATGTGTGGTTTCTACCTTTTTTATTTCTGTTTTTCTAGCTTATAATACTCTGTGTACGCAGACAGATAGACAGACAGGCAGATTCTGATTCATAAAGGAGGAGATTCCTGCATGCTCTGCTTGCACTGAAAAGAAACCATGTTCAAGAATGAACTGGCAGGCAATTCAGTTTGTCGGTTCATAATATAACTGGATTGCAAAGGGAAGACAGGAAATCAGTGATTTTGCCTAAGGGAGCAATCTTAAGTATAAAAAGAAGAGAAGAGGGGAAAACAGACTAAAAACCTTTAAAAAACCTTCATTGTTTAACTAGAAAAAGAAAAGTAATCCCAAACCATCAATTACTGGAGCATGTGAACATTATGTAGAACACATTTTAAAATTTAAAAAAAGAAATACCTTGGATCTAATTTTAAACAGGTTTTGCATGGTGTAACACCATTGATGTCAGCAGAATAATTTCCAAGTTATAAATTTGTTAACATAAGGTTAGTGCAAGGTTGCAGTACAGTGGATGAGAATCGCTTTGAAAGTACAGTACGAGATGGAAGACTATGCTAATGTTGAATAGTCTGCTAGGAGATTATTTGCTTTCTGCCTACACAGCCAAGCTACATATGAATTAATGCTGCCGCAGAGACTGTCATCTCCTAAGGCATAAAGCAAAACAGTCATATTCTAACATTAATAATAATTAATATTCCTTCTTATGAATATTGTTCAAATAAAAGGATGTTGTATTTTAATACACATGTTTACCAAGACTGTGTAAAATAAAAGGCTCCTATTTTACTTGTTGTTCTTCTGCCAAACACAGACAATTTTTAGTAAATACCTTTGAGCTGATGAACAAAGATAGGGGGTTGCGTCTTTAGAAAGCAATAGCAACCTCCTCAGAAATTTAATTTGGCCATAGTTCAAAAACCAATGTAAACAGCCTGGACACCAATCTTAAACAAGGCTTATTCACACTTTGAGCCAACAAGAGTTGATGAAAGTCTTTAGCAGTCTGGTTTTGCCTTCTCAGATAGACGCACACATGCACACATGCAGTGCCCATAATTAAATGTACAGCAACAGCCTTGGATGAGGCAGGGTCAGGAAGCACCTCTGTACCATGGGTATCAGCTGGGCAGGTGTTTTACAGACAGCTGGCCTGGCTTCCTAACTCCTTCATGGCTTTTGATGGCTGCAGGAACACTTCCAGGTCTTTCAAAGTCCTATGATGAACCAGTGAGACAACATCCAAAAGAAAACCCCAGCAGCAATATTGAACACTGGGAAAACTACCGAGAGATGAGCTGGACCATGACCTGCTGCTCAGCCCCAGAGCCGTGAGGTGATGGCTAAGCATGGGACAAATACTAGGTCACAGAAACCAAATTAAGAATGGAAAGTGGAACACAGGTTCAAAGCTCAGTTGTTACCAATGTAAACTAGGGCTGCATTTATTATTTAGGAATGAGGAAGAAGGTGGAAGGACTATGTCTCTATCAGTGCAACAACAAGCAGATCTGGGAACAGCATACTGACCTTGCAGGGTAAAACATGCACAGGAGCAGGGAGCAGAGGGCGATCTAGTAGGCTGGGGTGCTTCTGGAAATAATGCAGGAATTAAAAATATATAGCAAAGAAGTCACTGGCTTATGAAAAGTGAGAGGGCAAAGCAAAAGAAAAAATACCTGATGCTGATACCATGGGAGTAAACAGTAAACCCCAGAGGAGTCACGTGGCAAGATAAACTGAAGAAGAGCCAGGCTCATGTGACATTTAATATAATAATTTTTGCATTGTGACAATGGCATTTAAAATAAAAGATAGTTGTAGTCACAATAGTACATGTAAATGTAGCACTTTGAGAAACAGAGGACATCTAAACAAAGGACATCTCGAGAACAAGCAAAACTGGCACATCTGACATGCCAGCATTACAGAGGTCATGATACTGGAATATGATGAAGACTGGAGAAGGCATTGCCTGTAAAAAATCATTCACAGGAATATAAAAGTCTCAAAAACATAAAGCAAAGAATTAACTAATAAAGGAAAGACTAGGGAAAAAAATAATGCTCTCTCAGAAGATTTGAAAAGGCCAACAGTGTTCTTGGATCAAGAGTACTACAGTGCCCAGTGTGATACACTAGATTCTCAGGAATAAAAAATAAAGGGATATTAAAGAAGTAGTGGATAAATATGATGAAAAATGGCATGCAATACAAAAGTTCAGAGAGGAACAAAGCTACAAATCTGATAGAAGGCAGAGAGCAGTAGCAAGATTTCATTTCCACCCACTGCTACCACAAACAGTAATTGAAATAAACAAACAAACAAAACCCTGTTCAATTATTCAGACCAGTTAATTTAGAGTTGTTTGTTTGTGGCAGAAGACTGAGATCTTTTGTTGATATAGCTGAAATTATGCCAGCTAAAGGTTAAATCCTGCCTGCCAGACATAACTTGGGGTGTGGAGAATCATGTTACATGTCTCAGAGAAAACTCAGGCCTCCGAACACCCCTCAGAGATGCCATGGCTGGTAAGGGTAAATCATACTCTCTGCTGCACTCTTCTACTGAATTCATGTTGCAGCCCCTCCTTCAAGAATATTATGATCCCTGATCTTTCTGAAGCCTCAAGATTTTGTGTCTCCTGCAGCGCGGGGACTGTAGTTTCTCCTAGCACTTAGATGGTTAAAATATATCTATTTTTGCATTTCCCTTGTATTTTAGTTTGGCCCTAAGTTACAATTCATACTTACTTTTCCCCTCATCTCTTCTATAAGTAATTGTACACTGCATATGCTGCTTGCTGGCCAAAAATAAATATAATGTCACAGAATCACACAGAATCACAGAATGGTTTGGGTTGGAAGGGGCCTTAAAGATCAACTAGTTCCAACCCCCTGCCATGGGCAGGGACACCTCCCACTAGACCAGGCTGCTCAAGCCCCATCCAGCCTGGCCTTGAACACTTCCAGGGATGGGGCATCCACAGCTTCCCTGGGCAACCTGTTCCAGGGCCTCATCACCCTCACGGTAAAGAATTTTTTCCTGATATCCAATCTAAATCTACCCTCTTTCAGTTTGAGGCCGTTACTCTGTGTCCTATCATTACATTCCCATGTCAGAATTATATTCAATACTGTCTTTGATTGAAGAACCGTGCCCTTCCTTATCAATGACATTAAGTTTCTACTTTGTAATTTCCCATTTCTAGTTACAGACTTCTGATGCATATCTGCTTTTTGCACTGAAGTATGACTCAATGAATACACCTCAGTCTTCTTGCAAGTCGCTAAAAATAGCAAAGAATATCTGACTCTATCTAGTGGAGTCACCCCATTCTGTTGAGTAGTCCACCTGAGAAACCTCCTTGAAGATAAAAAGACAACTCCTATATTTTCATGATGGACTTGTTAGTGGGCATGATTCACCATTTCTCCATTCCTTCTTTATGCCAGCGTAATTAAGTCAATGGGGGTTACATCAAGATAAAACTGAAGAGCATAATGCAAAGGTGAGTCAAATCTCACATGCTACAAAATGTAAAAGGACCGTTTCAGAGCAGGAGAATGTCAGAAAACACGTGCTTCGAAGTGATTCCTGGTAATTTTGGAATTGCCATTACAAAATCAGCATAGGTTGATTCTATTGTTAGTCAGATCCCAACTGGGCAGGAAACATGCCAATGCAAACCTCCTGAAAGATACTTTATGCTTATTCTTGAACAATGAATTGGTCTTCCAGAGGGAAAAAAATAGAAGATTGACAATGGACTACATTGTTCTTTGATGTTGCAGCATGGACAAATCACAGGTGTATTACGTAAATACCTGTCAAACTGACAATTAATATCAATTAGGCTTTAATATGACATATTACATTGGGTGCAGCAAATGCAAAATCTGTTCAAAGTAGATCATAGATATGTACCCTTCAATTAGACGTGCGGGAGGAGGAAATTCTACTCTCTGGGAAAGAACAGCATTTAACTCCTGAACTGCTAGAGATCTCTGTGGATGAAGTTCATCCTTGTGAAGGTGGCCAGTCCAAAACTTTTTTGAGTCCTAGCAATTTAAAAAGTGTAAGTTCAATTTCAAAAGGCATTTAAGTAGTCAGAAGGAGCTGTTCCTCCTCTCTCTACATACACACATACTCAAGTGCACAATATCTATCGGCTTCTTTCTTTGACACATAAAAAGGCCAGGGTAAAGGAAGTAAGAGAGAGATCTCTCTGGATCAGACTTCCTGAAACAATCACTTTGGAATCAGAAAGTAAGAGAGTACTCACAAAGCTACACAGGAGATGAAAACAGGCACTTTTATGGTGTGCCTCAGGGCTGGAAACTGGACTAGAACATACACCTCTTATTTTACATAGAGAAGACATACAGAGATAGCTTCCCCAGACTAGGTATGTACGTGTGAAGAGTTCCCTGTATGACCATGTTTGATATACCTCTGTCATTTTTTTTCAGGCTTTACAACATCAAATGGATCCCTAAAACACTGCAGTCAAAATGGCAATACAGTGATCTCTCGTCAAAGCGAGAAGCTGCAAATATATCACCAAAATGGACACAAAAGATTATGCTACAATGGATTGTCCTGGGGTTAACCAGACAGAAGTAAAACACACAATAGAGAGAATCTCAGCAAGATTCTCAAGCAAGCCACAATTGCTGTCATGACTTAATACCTCAAAACCTCAAAAGAAAGCAGACATGGCTACATTATTTTGTGGCATATGAAGAATACATAAATGAAGCAAAAAGCATATTACTTTTCCTCCTTCTGGAGTAAACATCTAACCTGTGCAATATTATTTCTACTGTTTCATAGCTTTCCTTCACATATGCTGCATCTGCTTCCCCATTTTGAACTAACCTTTTAATTTTATTTATTATCTCGTGTATTACCTCCAAAATAGGATGCCATCTTAATTTTTATACAGCACTATTTTTTTAATGCTATGTAAAGCTTTTTGAATTCATGGACTTTTCAGAGGGCTGGCTGAAAGAAAACGCTCATATAACTTCTCATTTGTCCTGAAATATGCAGGTAAAATTCTGTATCTTGCCAGCTACCAACATAAGCTAAAAATTTAATTGATCTGACATCCCACTAGGCATGCCCCAAATTCATATGAGGTTTACAAATGCAAACATTCATCAGGATGTCTTTAAATCAGCAGATATGCTCTGTAACAGAGATTTGCAAAAGAATTACGCTTTTAAATTACTCTAATTTAATAAATATTAAATGTAATCTCAATAATTTTAATCAGGGCTGAACTAATTGATATTATTGAAAATCTCCCCTTTTATTTGAGAACATAAACACCTCCTCTTCCATCCAGTGATTTCATACTCTGAGATGATGTTACACATTGCCTTCTGAATCCAAAGATGGGAATGACTTTGTACCTCTCAGCTCAGAAGGAGTAAAAGAGGAAATATCAGGGAAATATTTTTCAGTTTAAAAGAAGAAGGTAAAAAGGAATGTTACTCCTGGCAATTAATTGACAGTATTTATTAGATGAAAACTAGATTTAAAAAAGGAGTAAAATAAGAACTTCACACCCGAACAAGAAAGACACTGCTATGTGGGACTCTTATTTTCAGCTTTATGTTCCCACAACGGAGGTAAATTCTGCTCTCTTTGCTTGTGCAATGAGGTACTCCTGACTTTAGTGAACTCCTTATGTCACGGAGGTAAATGAGAATTCAGCAGTTCCCATGGCTGTCTCTGGAAAGGTTTAACTCATGTCATGGGTAACTCAGACAATCACTGTTCTGACAGACTTTATGCTAACAATATTATCTCATGAATTCTTTTTCCACTGCTTTAGGTACATGTAGGCTTTCATTCACCTTTACAATAAACCTTCTACTGCTACCATGCAGCATAGAGCCTTTGACAAAACATTCAGGAGCTTTCTTGCTCCCTCTTCCTACTTCTACTTGGCGTTCCTAACTTTATTGTTGACTTTCAGTAAGGTAGAGTACCTACTAAGATTAATTTTTCTGCCTTTTAGGATGTGAAGCTCTGGGATATCTACACAGCTGCCAAGGAAGCACTTCTGAACATAAGCAGCATTGGGGTAATTCTTGGTATCACCTTTTGGAGACATCTCTACTGCAGTGTTTGAAAAGCAGTGGGAGAAGCTTTTCATTTCACTTTGTACTTTCACAAAGCATTTCAAGCTGCTGTCCTGACACGTCTGAGTGAAGCAGGAGGAGGCCTCCTGCCAGAGAGCTACCCTGTGGTATGCAGCCGCCCGCCGCTCCCTGCTCCAGGGCTGCCTTTACATAGTCAGGTGGCTGGCTGCTGTATAGATGTGCAAGCCTCCCAGAGAGTAGAGATCAATGTGAGGACAAAGAAGGGGAAACAGGCTATCACTTGGTTCTGTCATAAATTCATATGTATAAGGAAAAGTGAAAAAGGAGAAGAAAAAGGAAAAAAGAAAAAGAAAAA
>VXBO01008154.1:58207-85190 GCA_013400135.1 Rhinoptilus africanus
AAAAAAAAAAAAAAAAAAAAAAAAAAAAAAACTTAAAAAAAAAAAAAAAAGGAAAAAGAAAAAAAACCAAAACAACAACAACAACAAAAACCCATAAAAAAAAAAAAAAGGACTTTAATAGGAACAGACATGTCTTAGAGTCCCTTTGAGTCATCTAACAGACATTTGCATAAATAAGAACAGTTCTAGTTTATCTCGTGGTCCCAGTCCTGGTCACAGTGAAGCTAATGACCATATTTTCAGTAAAGTAGTAGCAACTATGTCTGTAGTATTTCCAAAGTCCTTACTTTTCCAAAGCCATCATTATTTCTGTTTCTGTCCTCTGTCTCTCAGTATTATTTTCCAGTATGATGACTATACTGTTACTGATCAAAGTTATATTAAAAAAAAAAAAATTGAGCCACATGTACTTTATGACCTTTAGAAGTTACATGATACTCCACTATTACAGCAGTCTGATTGAAACAAACCTCAAAGTTTTGCTACATTTGTTAGAGCAATGTATGGCATCAAATATATCTATTATTCCTGTACGTAGTTCCATGTCCAAAAAGTAACCTGAGGAGGATTCATACCACATACTTCACATGAAATATGAGCACAAGTCTAGGTAATATCCACCCTTCACTCCATGAAGAATAGAAATTCTGGGATTTCCAAAGGCTCCTGAGCTTTGCTAGTGAGCCGAGAGTCCAAAGCAAATGGCATTCCCAGGGAACATCCACAACACAGGACAGGCAGTCTGGCCTGATGTCATTCCCTCTCAGTTACAGATATATGGCAGTGTCATGACAGTGGGTGAAGTACGCCATACTCCAGCCATTGATGGTAACAAGAGAGAGAGCAGCGGGCAGGCCTGTCATAAGAAGGAAAGAAAGGATTTGATAAATTTGGGGAGGAGAGGGAAGAGATTATTCTGGGCAAAACAGACCAGGCTTTGCCTATCATCAATCCACTAAAAATACATCCAGATCCTTGGATCAACACTGCGATACTGCGTGGCCATTGTTGTTACAACATTATGAGTATGTGACAACACAGTGCAAAGGCACGAACAGGCAGCATGTGACTGGCCTCACCTTAGTGTGAATTGCTGCTTTTATGTTACTTTTTTTTAGCTGTAGCGCTCATATTCTGAGTCCATCAGCTGCTGCGAGTGTCAAGCATGAACTACATCTTAAAGCAGTTCATCAAAAACATCAGCAGTCCAACACAGATGTTATTTTATGTACCTTTTCACAAACTATGATTTATATGTCAACTGGATTCTTTTACAGGCCTCTGTCATTTGGCTTATTTTAATCCTTGTTCCACAAGCTACTTGTAACTTCATCGTTGACTTTCCCCGTGTAACAAGGGAAACCAGCAACAACTGCTCTTCCATGTTTTTAACAAGAAATGCTCCTGTTTAACTTGTGATTCCCCAAGAGCAGCCAGCACTGCTTCTGCAGAGACCTGCTGGACCTAAAGGCAAGGTGATCATCCTATTGGAAACAAAGCTGCATTATCCTTTGAGGTCTCTTTTCCTTCAGAGAACTTAATCAGAGGACAAATTCTAACATTCTTAGCACCCAATGCCAAGACTACTGACTTTCTTTTAGCTGTCATAAACTAACCAAGTTATTATATAATTCTTTGACTGTACATAATTTTTGACTAAGGACATGATCCAAAAAGATGAATTTAAAGTAGTTAATGGATTGCCATCCACTAAGCTGAGCAGTAGCTCCCAATAGTGGATCCCAGCCCATATAGGTAGCTAACTGAAATACATTCACCTAAAACACTTTCACATTCTACAAGGAATTTGAAAGGAAACATAGTTAAAGTTGTTATAATTAAGTTCCCTTTTAACATATTTAAAATATAGTAGTAGGTAATCTTGAGCTACTTAACTGGTACCACCAGTTCATACTATCACCTATTCTGTGGTTTTGCATGTATATCCCACATCCCTCCAAAGCTTTTAACCTTTTACTAGTTATTATTTTAGAGGAATGTGATACATAAATTTAAACATGTCAGACACAGTGTTCAACACTTCTAATGATCTATTACCCTCATATTATTGAAGTCCCTGAGGAAGTTTGGCAGACGTCATTCAATCATCAAGCTATCATTACTATGTTTTAGCTTTAATCTAAAGTGCCTAAGAGCTTTGTGCTTCTTAATTCATATTCTATCACTCTTAGGGGAAAAAAAAGGGCGGGGGGGAATGGGTGGAAATACTTCACCTTAACTGTCCTACAGTTTGTTGTATTTGGGTCATAGATTTTGGTTTTCCAAACTAAATTACTTGTTCTTGTTTTAGCTATAAATGTATTTACCCTAAAGTTCTAGTGGTATCTCAATAATTACTTAATATACATCTGGATCACATTATGAGAAAAATAACATACTATGGTAATACAAAGGACTTCAAAAAACAAGAGTTGTTGATCCAAATCTTCCCAATATATGAAAAGAAGTGCAAAGTTAACAGCATGTACACAAATACATTATTACTTATAACTCTGTCTTGCAGTACCGCTGCATTATTAGTATCTCAGCTTCTCATTACCTCTTGCAGGAAATTCAGGAGCATAACATTATTAAGTAACAGTATGGCTTTATGATTACCTCACTATTTGGGTATTTTGCTCCCGCTGTTGAAGACAAGATTCAGACTGCTTGTTGTAGGCAATAATACCTCAAGCAATGATTTAGATTGTCTACTTTCCAGTGTCCTAAATTCAATAGGGCCAACATGGGTGTATATGAGCCTAGGTGCACTTCTGTGGGCTGGAACATGTTCAATCCACAATGAAACTCCATCTTAACATAGGTAAATGCCTAAACACAAGGGCCCTCATGCCCTGTGGCTTATATGCACCATTGGCATGTGTTGATCAACCTGAAACCAGCACATAGCAGTTGTTGCGGCCACAAGAGACAATATTCAGATTTTGTGCAACAGATGAGCACTTACAACATATATCAAAAGACATGGGAAATCTGGGTTCAGTTTCCTTAACATCCTAGGAAACCTTGCAGTGGAAAACATATTTTTCATATCTAACAAACCATTTTTGCTGCAACTTAGTATGTTATTTTTTGTCCTGTTCAGTCAATGCAGAGAATAGCCAGCTCCCTTCCCCTTTATAGCGTCCTTCTACCTATTGAAAGACTTAGGCTTAGTACAGGGCCTCCTCTCTGTACTAAACAAACCAGTAACCCCATCTTTCTTTAAAACTTACGCTTTCTAAACTTTCAAATGATTTTGTTGCTTTTCCCTGAGTCAATCAACCTATATCCTTCTGCAATGTGTTGTACAAAACAGACACCCCTCTACGTCTTGCCAGAACTGAGCAGAAGGATCACTTCACATTTTAGACGAAATGTTCCTGTTCATCAGTTCCAGTAGGATATCTGCTTTTCCACAACACTCTGATGACACTAACAAGGCAAGCCCCTATGATCTCCCTGAACTCTTTTCTGGAAGATGGCTTTTTAGCTCTTGTTTTTCATCCTGGCAGGTTTGATACCTCCTCCTTAAGTACAGTACTCTGCAGGCGTTCTCGCTGAATCATACCCTATTGATGTCAGACCACTTTCCCAATAGTCAAGCTCACTTTGAACTCTGAGCATTTCCTCCCAAGTTGGTATCAGGTATCTTTTTAGCCTTGAATGTTAAGCTAATCCCGTCTAACGCTCTTCAGATTCAACAAATGCTGCCTATCCCATCACTCTGAAAACACTGATGAGACTTTTGTAAAACCCCATTTGAAACTTGTTTGTAGGTTGAAACTCTATACAAAGGCAGAGTATTGCTTAAATATTTCTTTGTATAGATCTACTTTAAGATAATACAACTTCTTCAGTAAATCCTCTTCCAACCTACACCCTCCCCTAATCAGAAATGAGTCAGGATGACACTTAGTCAACCAAAAAACAGATTCTGGCAAAAAAAGACAGGATTTATTTTTTCTGGATGGTGAACATTCCTATGCAGGGTAGAAAGCTAAGTCAACAAAACAGTACAAAAGCCCAGCTCTTGCCCACAACTATCCTTTCTATGCAGACAATTGACACCAGGGTGTGATTGTCAGGAACAGCCCACTGGATTTGGCTCCCAGCCGAGCCCAGGGAGGTACAAACACCATTCACCCACCCTGTCTTCCAGAGCAGCGTACAAACAGGCAATGCTTCACAGATCCTCTCCTGCCACCATCATGTCCTTTCAAACAACCATCTCACTTTGCTCTCACAACTGGTGTACCGTGCAGACTTGAGACACATACACTTCTAAGTGAAAAAGAAGGTAATGTTTTGAGCGTTGAAGATCTCTTCCCATGCCCACCGCAGATAACGCAACGGTTCCCACTCACCTGTCATGCTCACATGTCACATGTCAAACGTTCACAGGGCCCTGTAAAGCTACCTTTCATTTTTAAATTGTGAATCAAAAGGAAAGAACAAAGCTGGTTATGTGTTAAAGACCAGCTAAAATTCCACCTGCAGCAATTAGAAAGGGTATGTTGCAAGGGAAAGGAGCAAAATCCAAGCACAAGCTGCTTTCTAGCAGTGAACTGTATAAGTCATGAGGATCCTTGGGGTCTTATGGTTTTCAGAACTTTTTATAATAATTTAAGTAATCGGAAATTAAAGATAGTGGAGATACGTTATTTGAATTGTTGAAAATCACAGAAAAGAAATGAAAAGAATGGGTTGGATGCTTTTTTTTTCTTTAGGTTGATCAATTTGAGGCAGAGTCATTTAAGGTTTCTTCCAACACCCAGCCCCTTTCAATTTTTTTTTGGGGGGGTGTTAAAAGACTACATTTCTATTTTCAAACCAATTAGAATATATTATAGGATTAGATTATTGGGAGCTGAGGCCTATCTGGGGACATAGAGAATTTACCCACACAGAGTGTCATTTTACCATAAAGGAAAATAATTTACATTTGACTACAATACTTCCTGTATGTCCCTTCATATGTCATGTTACCTTTGTCTGCTTTCATACCACAAGTTCTTTAGGATGAAGACATTCTTTACTTTTGCCTTGTGTGGTGCCAAATACATTGCCGGTACTTAAAATAAATAGCAGTAATACAGGCTCATTATCATGCAATTTAAGCCCTGGCAATCTATACTTGATCCAGGAAAGTCAGGTTTTTTTCTGACACTATCTGTGCTATCTGGGGAGGGACTGTGCTAATACCTTCCATGTGTGTTAAAACAGCCCTTGCTAAGAAGGTTTTCATGCTGGCTCTGAATCTGATTTCACATACCCCGCTTCACACTGATGTAACTGTTTTCTTCAGTACAGTTGCACTTCATACAGGGCCTTCTCCCAGTGACCCTCTACGAGCCAAAGGGAAAACGTGAGCCATTGTTTCTTGGGCCAATGTGAACAAACCTTATATGACTTCACTTTTAAATATTTTTTTTAATAATAGATGCTGCTTTTTTGTGATTGCTTTCCAAGCACTGGCTTCATGTTTCCTCTAGGACCTGAAGAAATTTGCCATTTCTCTATCATTCCACTTCCCACACAGTGCACTGACAATTGATGCAAATTTTGCCTTTGTGGTATTTAATTTAAGCAACTGGAAATAGGTCTGTGCTGTGGAGATTGTGCCGGAGCACAAACATGTTTTCAAGAAAACAGGCTTTACAGTGCTTTGGGTGCCCTGCAGCCACAGGCTCACAGACAGGAAATCACAGCTTTAACCTGATGATCAAACTGCAGACAGTAGCATCTACGTGCCACGAGACTCCTGGTATTCTAAGCAAAAGGCAAAAGCAGTGAAAACAGATTAAAATACAAAAATTTGGCAAGCCAGAAGAAATTTGTCTCATACCTCTCTGTCTACATGTACATATACAGGCATATACAGGCAAGCGTTCTTTTTATATATGTAAACAAATAGAGAAGATATAAATACAAATATGTTTCCAACTTCTCACACAAAAAACCTGCTTTCTGAAATGATTCATATAACCTTGTGGTGTGACAACGTATTTAACAGTGGTATAAAGCGATACATGCTCTGAAGGACCTATGCTCACAAGAAAAGCTTCTTTTGGAGTCAGTTGCATGCATTACATCACTCGTGGCCACATGTGAATGTTATTTGTGTATGTAATCTGAAACAAAATCAGGGGGGGTAGACAAAGAGATATTCCTCCCACACCCTGCATGCCAGAATCTCGTTTCCTATCCTCAGCTGGTGCTCAAAAGTCTGACTCCAGCAATAACAGTCTCCCACTGAGATTAAAGCACTGGCAAACACAGCTTATCTTGGTTAATGTATACTTAAGTTTTGTGTGTATTATACATACATCTATTTACATATATAGGCACACACACACATATGTATATATTTATATCTCTCTCTTCCTCTACTGATACACATTTTGTGTTTATACACATTTATAAATATGATATGTAAGAAATCTTTTGCAGAGAGGAAATAGTCCCCGGGTGGGAAAACACTAGTAAATTTGAGCCCAAGCAGATATGAAATTTGGCTTCAGCAGCTACCCCTCCCCAGACCTCTGCACCTCAATGGACACAACCACTCTTGGAGATCTCTGGCTCCTTCCCACAGGGAATGCTGGTCTCTGCTCCTGCTGCAGAGCTGTGGCTCCCACCTGGCCAATCCCGGCCACTCTTGCAGGTACATTTCATTCCTCCACCCCATACGAACTGTGCTGAGACCCTCATAAAGCACAAAAGGCTCAGAAACCTACAGCAAGCAAAGCAACAGACCACATCTTTGTGGGATCATGGGAGCAACTGTGCCTGAAGTATGCAGGACAGACCCTGAAGATGTTGCTCGGTGACTAGCTTGTTCAGCATTTCTTGAGGCATTGCAACATTTACCAAATTTCCCCATGGAGAAAATCATATTGGTAAATGCAGTTCACTTGATGATCCTCTTTAAGTTTAAATTAGGCTGGGCAGACGTATTTAGCAAGGAAAAAGACAAGGGAAAGTGATCTAAATTCTGTGGCTCATAATCAAACACTTTTGTGGACTGTGACCAGGACAAGATTTAGTGGGACAAGATCAGCTCTTACTTAGTCCAGGGTAAAGCGATAATAATGCTCCTGAAAAAAAAAGAATAAAACACCCCTGCTAGCAAATGGTAACTCATTAGGAGCATAGACATATAGGTATGTATGCCCATGCATGTATAGTCCTCAGCAGCGAAGGGTTTGTACTTCAGATTTGTGTGATATCTGTTGATTACCAGAGCAAATTAATTTCCCCTGCAAACTAAATGGATCTGTACAACGCATGCACGTTGGTGCTTAGAAGATACAAACAAACCAGGAACCTTCATACAAGGGAAATGCTAAAACTGCCAATTCTTACTATTGCATCATTTTGGCACAGAAAAAGGGAAGGACGGGATGTCCATAAATAAAAGCTGTTATTTTAAACCTACTGAAAAACTCGAGTATAAATATATACCAGTGAGTCAGAAAAGTGAGATGCAAGTAGGTGGAGTTTGATCATCCCCTGTTTTAGGTGGATACAAATGAGATGGAAGCAGGGGAGTTAAAACCTTTAAGTGCCTGAAATTCCAAGACCAAGTTTCCGACCTGTAAAGTAGTAAGCCAAAGAAAACGTGCTAGCACACCTGCTGGAAAGAGAAGCAGCATACAGCAAGAGTACTTCAGTGCTAGGATCAGCCAGGTGGAAAAGTTGTCAAGGACAGAAAAAAAAAGGAAATACTGTGGAAAGGTACAGATAAAAGAAGAAAGATATGACAAACAATTGTTCTTTAACACCAACAAATGCAATCCAAGTCTATAAAACAGCTGAGGTTCCTCTGAATTTACAATATGCAACGCAACTAGAATTCTTTGGAGGTAAATATCTACACATGAAGCATTTGTATGAAAAAAACCCAGCAAAATATTTTTGGCAGGTGAACTACCTACATATGCATAATATATTTCAGTTAGAAGCAGTCACATAGTCTGAGAGCATTTAAAATGAGCAGATTCAGATGCACTGGTATAAAACAAGAAAAGCATAGGAGAAGGAACCTCAAGCCCAAGCCTACCAGTCTCATGAAAGGGTTTCTTCTCAGCAGCTGGTCTCTGTGCTCCCAGTTTCTTTAAATGTTTCCCTGAGCTCAGCCACTAGGTAAAGCACCATTCTACTCAAACAGCCATTTCATCCTGGCAACAGTGTGTTCACGTCAATGGATATGGGTTGGCTCAAGCACAGCTGAAACTCTGCTGCTGGGAATGCATCTAGGAATGAAATCTGGTTTCACAGCAATCCTCACCACTCATGAAAATGCCCAATTGCAAGAACTCCTGCCTGTTCACATTTTCAACAGAATTTATATGTCTATGACCTTGTTTTCTGTGGGGCTCTGAAATCTAAGCTTCATCTAACATAAATGGCTTTTCTTCACTGAAAGGGTTTTCAGGCATTGGAACACATGCCTAGGGAAGAGGTTGAGTCACCATCCCTGGAGGTATTTAAAAGTTGTCTAGATGTATCCATTAGGGACATAGTTTAGTGGTGGACTTGGCAGTGCTAGGTTAAAGGTTGGACTCAATGATCATAAGAGTCCTTTCCAACCTAAATGATTCTAATTCCGCAGGGCGTTTGGGAACAGACTTTCCCAGGGTGTAACGTGAGCAGACCCTTGACTAATATGGCTTTCTGTGATGAGCACCAGCAGAGATGCCTTTCCCCCATTCACTGGCTGGATCTATTTTCTTCCACCTTGTCATACAACAGATTCTGCATCAATCTGCAGAAGCAAACAACTACGACAAAACTTCTCTACTACTTTTTCAGTTTGTTCATGTTACCACCTCAAAGCCAGCCACGGTGCTGAGAAAAAGGATGCTTTAGCTGTAAATCTCAGTTCTAATCTACATTGCCCCTTACAAGCCCTACAGCTCTTCCATCCTTTGGGATGCCCACAACATACTTTGAGCTCAGCACTGCTGCTTGTGTAGAGAAGTACTGCCAAATTAGCCTATGAAGTCATCTCTTTACACAGCTTTTCACAGGGTTTCTTTGAGGTTCTGATTCTTTGAGTGATAAAGTGAAGCTGCCAAGGAGAAAGGCCACATTGTATTGAAAAACCCAGCAAAGATATGGGAAAAATGAATGGCTTACACACATAGAAACTGAATGGCAAACATGGCCCTTGAGGGCAGGCAGATTTGGTTGCACCTTCTGAAGGCTGGAGGTATATTGAACACAGCGAGCCCTCAGAGTCTGCCTCAGTCAGGTCTGAATTTATCAGCACACCACAACTCAAGTAAAGGATAGCCTTAACGTTCATTCTTGAGATTCATGTTGCCCCTTGAACAGCATTTCACCCCAGGCTGAAAATGTGGACAAATACCCCTCAAACATCATCATTTTACATTGATCACTTAATTTTATTTCATTCTGAAAACTGGAAATCTGATACTATTAGCACATTTAGAGAAATAAGTGGATTAAAGCAGCAAGGGCCAGCAGGGATGGAAATTGTCTACCCGTTAAATAAATCTTAGCGACAAAAGCAGAATGTGCGAAAGGCATTTAATGCTGCTCCTTTGGTGCAGACCAGCCATATGAAAGGCAACTTTCAATTTTACAATGGGCTCTGCGCCACCAGAGATACGGTGGAAGGGAGTGGGAGTGAGAAGTGAAGCTTAGCTAACTAATGAGTTAGGGCTATCCGCTGTTTTTGGCTGAAGAGCTGTTGCTTAGTTAAATATAGCAGTTATTCTCCTGGCAGCGCAGAGATGAACACCTCATGAAATGAATTAGTGACATTCCTATGGTTTGATTTCTCATGATCTGTAAAATTTTAAAACTGATCCTAATTCCCAGATCATAGTTTTTGTGCCAGATTCACCAGACAGGAAAATATTAATCTGCTGGGATTTTTCAAGGAATTTGCTACATCTAGGGATGCTGAGAATATGTTCCTCCAGAATCAAATAATGGCCATACTGCTCTCATCCTTGCCCTCAAAAACACTTTTAACCTCTGTAAGTCTACAGTGCCTGTACCACTCAGTCTCCAATGGCTTTTGAAGGATAGGAGTGGAGATAAAACTATTCCTGCTCTTTCCATTAACCCACCCATGCACAAGCCCTGTTTCTCTCTGCTCTTTCCTCTCTTGATACCAACAACAGCCTTCCCTTTTTGGTGCTCAATTCATCATCGGAAAAACGTCTACGCAGGAGGAGCTCTGCAACTTCATTGAGAGTTCATGTGAGTCCTGCTTGAGGCTTTGTGTCACTGCTTTGACTGCCACTTCCCTGGGCTCTCCTCACCCCAGGGAGAAATCAGAAGTTGCAGTAGGAGGGTGCAGCTCACCATGCATCTCTGCAGGCCAGGACTTCAAGACCAGTACTCTCAGGACATGGAGAACAAGGTGAATGTGACACAACATACTGAATAACTGAGGGACAGACTGTGCCCCCACTTCCATGCTCAGAACTTGCTTCAGAAAATGTGAAAAGCAAATGACTAAGTCTCTGTAGCTGGGGCAATCTCTATCATCCCATGGCTACTTTGATTCAAATACACTAGCCTGATTCCCCTGCATCATACAAAAAGGGGGAAAAAAATTAATAAATATGGTAGAAATTGATGTCTAAACTCTTGCCAGGAGAGAACATCCAATACAACCAAATGACACTCTAACATTTGTGCAACTAGGAGGAGGCATAAAGTGTTTAATGACAAGGTTCATGAAGCTTGCTCAGCCTGTAGATATTTTCCAGGAAGAGAAGCTCTGAATGGGCCGTGTCAACAAAACTATCCCACATCCTTATGCCTGCCTTTAAAACTGCACTGAAAAACAAGTCAAAGAGGGTACAGCAATGAATATCAGCAAAAGATCCTCAGATCTCTTCAAAACTTGATTGTACCTTGCTTATTTATACATAAGGTGATACTCAAATGCTGCTGTCCATATAAAATTGAGAATTGATATAGAGTAGTAGTCACACTGACTTTTGAGTAAACATGCCCATCTGAAAATAATACAAAAAACTAGCTAAAGGTTAATCCTGATAACAACATTTTGCCTCCTCAAGGCAGACATGATGTTATAAATGTAAAAATTCCAAGTTTTGTGGGGTGTGGGGGATTCCTTAAAACTGACGCATCCCTTCCCTTGGGCATTGTCAAACCTCAAACTGAACTGGGAAGCCAACACTACTCTCTTCCTACACTAGACAGACTCAAAAGAGAGAAGATTCTGCTGGAAACATCTATGTTAAGCTCTGCCAAGAAAGTGTGTTTTCTCAACAAGAAATGACACTCTCTATTTGCTTTGTGCCAGACAAGTAAACAAATTATTAACTTGATTATTTCACATTTTGGATGTGGCAATTACAGCTTTGATAATGAAACTCCTTCACACTTTGGAGCTTTTAGCTTGAGGTGCCCCATGAATGCATAATCAAATACCCGGGAGCCCTCAGAGGGAATTCAGTACAACAAATACCTGGAGCAAAGATTATAATCTATTTCCCCTCCACAGAGTCAACAAGACTAAAGACTGCCCACTTGATTGTGTCCCTTTCCTCAGGGCGAGTCAGAGATGCAAGTCAAAGTTACTTGCTTGACAGAAAACACAGGAAGAAAGGAAAAAAAAAGCCTGAATTCGCAGCCTGGATGGGTCATGCCTGGTGGCAGATGTGGTGGGCTGGGGGTATGTGGCATTTCTTACTGTCTGACTTTGCATGTGTTGAGGCTAAGAGCCCGGAGTCTGGACCTTTTTCTGAGCAAGTCAAATTACACTTAACCACATAGCCACACTGCCCCATCTGTGACCTCTTCTAGATCTGGAAGGACCCACCCTCTCAGTGAAAGACAGTTAATTGCATCTCCATGATAATTTAGCCTGAAGACTGCTAGTAAGTAGAGGCTATCAATTGTGTTGAAGTATGACTGTTGCTTTTTGTGTTCCAGATTACTATCCACCAAGGATTTCCTAATGCTGTTGGACTCTAGCCCGTATATGCAAAGACAATCTGAAGTTTTAAATGAGATGCTTGAATTGAATTGTAGCTCTTGCTATGGCCAATACAGATTATTTCCACTGAGGAAACTACCTCCTTTCTTAATTGCAGGGAGGTGTTTTACTTACTCATTTTATGGCCAATGTTTGAACCGTACACGGAGATAGCTGTGAACTCACAAATGTTAAGTAAGAATTAAAAAGTTTCCAAGGTTACAAAGAGCACCGTAATTTAATAAAAACTTGTTTAAGAAGCCAAGCATAATATATGTTATGTTACACCAATCCTATATCAAGAGTTTAGGATTGAATACACAGAGAACTTTAAAGTCCCAAAAAAGCTTAAGTTGAAAAACTTGCTGAAGCAATAATTATTGTTTTGCTTTCCCAAAGAACATTTTTACTTTGGAGAAATATTATTGTTTTAACTTCAAAATGCAGTGAAAAACTTTGATCAGTTTAACTCTGAAAGTATACAATGACTCTTCTGCTTGTCTTCACAGACGTCACATTTTCTCCAGCTCAAAGTCAGAATTGTTACTGAATACATGCATGATTTTGCACTTGTACTATTCCATGTCACCTAAGTAGAATTTGTTATTCTCGGCTCATAGCACCCCCAAATAAAACAGCAGCGTTTTATCCAAAGGAAACTGAATAAGGCAATCAACAGAAAACGCCACTTAGTTGCCACCTTAGTCACTACTGAAGACAGTCATGCTTGGGCAAGGTTACTTGTGGTAAATATAGTGCTTTCCTTTACCATGTCAACAATGCCCGTCAGTCAGTATTAGCCGGTTTGGAAAACCAAGGTCACTTCTGACACACTGATATTATGAAACTTTGAATAGAGTAAGACTGGTGAAATAAAATTCTTGTTTTCCAAAGGATGAAAAATTTACAGCTAGAGTAAGCCTTCACTCAGTGTCTCTGTCTTTCCACTGATCCTGGCTGTGGGGGAGTATTTATACCACAACGCTGCTGAACTGCAGACCTTTTCATAGAGCTCCAGCTTTGCTGGCAAGCATTTCAACCCTAAGGGCCAAGACACCAGCCACCCCTTCCTTCCTCTGTGAGTAACCCTGGAGGGGATGCCTCGCTCAGAAATTCCACCCTGAAGCAGAACTCAAGATCCCAGGGATCTGTCTGCAGCTCTGAGGTCCAATGTCCCTCTAAGCCTCTACTCTAATATTAGGATGAATACTGCCAGCTATTAATGTGAGACTGAGTTTGGGAATGAATGAAGCATGGTATCACCAGCTTTTTTGCTTTAAAGCTGACTTTCAATTGGTCACAGCAAGTAAGTGAAAGCATCTGAATGGCAATGGAGCTATAGCACTCTTGCTATACAAAGGAGAAAGCTATATAAACTCATTCTTTAAACCAACATTTCAGAGCAGCTGTACAGTGATGCGCATAAGACTCAAAAGCAATTAGAAACTGCAGCATTTAATCAGAAAAAAGCAGAGGGAAAGAGGCAAAGGTTTATAAACTGACAGGACAGGACAGGTTACCTTAACAAAAGAAAAGACTGCACCTGCAGTTCCCTTTCTTACCCTGCCCAGATGTGGGGTGGGATTCCCATTCCCCCCTCTTGCAGTCACCCCACTGAGAACCTTCACTGAGGGGCACGAAGCATTTTGCTGAGAGCATTCACTCTCCAGACATCAGGATCCCTTTTGTGAAAGTACACCTGGGCTCCGCTGAAGGCAGATCCACCTGACTCTGATCATTTCCATACTTTACCTCTTTGGCCTCTGTATGCTGCAAGGTGGTCTACGACAGGCGCCAGCACCATAGTACATTAAAATCAATCTCACCTCAAGAACCAATAGCTCCATTTGTAGTGTATGTCAAGTGTTAAGAGATTTGTTTCACAGCCCACAACTTACAACCATAACAATTCAACATATTTTCCTAAGAGGATGTATACCATTTGTAAGGCTACCTTGTCGTTCTCAGCTAAGAGTGGTCCCCAAGGTTCTTGTTTCAATAACTCTTTAGTGTGCTGCCTTGGCAAAAGATTACAAGCAGGAAGGGTAAATAATGGGATATACTTAATTCGAAGATGCAAAAGTCCAAATATCTTTGTTGCCAGGTTATAATTCATAGCACCATCAAATATTCCCTAAATCTGCTCTGCTACAACACACATACCAGTTACTTTGTTATTTTTGAGCATAACACCAAGGAAATCCAGCAAGAAAAAATCAGTAATGACAACTACGATGTATTCACCACTCACAATTATCTGTTGTCGTTTATCTTTTCTACTGCTGAAGCTGTCACTGCTTAGCATCTTTTTTTTAGCATTCCACTCATTAACCGATACCCATAAACAGAGGTATTTATTTTTAATAGTGCTCCCTATTAAAATTCCCTTATAAAATTCTACAGTTTTCTATGCTAACAGTCCCTCGCGCTTTGTTTTACAGAAGTGTTAGGATAGTGCTCTGGGCAATTACTCAATAGTATTGGAGTACAGGAGTTGTTAACCTATGGCTCTGAATCAGCAAAGCTATAAATATACCCTAACACGTTATTTGATTAAAAGAATGGTAAACTTCCAAATGTCTGTGCTTCTTCAGACAACCTTCTGCAGATACACCCAGACAGGGACTTTAGAGATGGGTAATTGAAACATGTATTAGAAGTAGAGAACCAAGTAGAAATATTCACATTTTTGGTGGTTCTGGTAGGAGGAAAAAAGTTTCCTTCAGTAAAAAGCAAAAGATTTTGTTTTTCTTTCATGTAGTAAACAGCAGATTTTTATGGGTGCTTTCAGTCTGCTCTGAAGCTGTGTGAAATACCTTGTCAAACAAATCTGAGAAAGTACCAATTTGGCTGTGAAGTTCTGTCATTTTCTGTTTTGTAATTGTGTCCCTGGCTAAGCATAAGAAACTGCACAAGATACAGACTTTGTAGCTCTTAAGAGAGTGTAAGAAACACTTTCCAAAAGGCCGTGGCTGAGTTCTCGTGAACCCCTTTTTCCCTTTTTTATGACTCCTCAGCAACTCAACCGGTTGCAGACCACTCTGTAGAGCCGTCCCTCCAGCTGGAGTTTGCCTCATGACAGAGTTACACATGGATTACAACTCCCAGCAGTCACCGAGCACTGTTTAAATGGGATTTAAACAGAGAAGAGAGAGAGAGAAAGCACATGTATGTGCACAGCACATGCATCTCATCAAGAATGAGCACCAAATCAAGTTCTGTTTCACTTACTTACCAATATCTGGAAAAAAAAAAGATCAAAAAGTTGGACTCTCTCTCCTTTTTTTTTGCCTGTATACTACTTCCAGGCATGTACTTTTTTGCTTTTGTTCTGGGTAAGCACAACCTGTGGTTCTTGGCTATCTTTTTAAAAGGCATCTCCTAGAATAAAACCTAAAGTTCTGTTTGTGCGGAAAGATCAAGACACTTGCGTGTTCAGCTAGCTGGGCAGCAAAAGCAGAGAGCAGCAGCAGGCGCTGGGGAGTAACAGGAGTGCAGAATTTGTTTTCTAGGGCAAGAGCCTTATATTTCTTTTGTGAAAAAAAGCGTGCATTAAGTAAACCCAAAGTATTTTAGCTCTGAAGAGATGTAACTGAGTAAAAATGCAATGTTTGAATACACTTGAAAGGGCAGAACTAAGTGATAACAGACAATTGTGGGGAAAGAGGAAAGAAAATACTAGAATGACTAATGATGATACAGGAAGATGGGTGATTAGATGATCACAGTACGGACAAGTGGAAGTCTAGGGAGAATAATAAATTATAAAGACAATATAACTCAACAGAGAGGTATAGTCACCCTTTACACAAGCACACGGTGAGAAGAAATAGGACAGGAGACAAGCCTCAGCCCTGTAAAAATATTCGGCATTCTCCAAGTTACATGTGCCAGTAGCAGAATTAAGCTGATACCTGAACTTTTGCTCAAGTAGTTTAATAATAGTAAACTTCCCCTGTAAAGCTCATTTTAATGTAGAAGTATAAGGAGGTCACAGTGTAAATGAAAATGAATTCCCAAACTCTCTACACAAAACTTTCTGAGTCTTTAGCATCAGAAAGTGTATGTAAC
Organism: Rhinoptilus africanus; assembly: GCA_013400135.1. Classification (NCBI taxonomy): domain Eukaryota; kingdom Metazoa; phylum Chordata; class Aves; order Charadriiformes; family Glareolidae; genus Rhinoptilus; species Rhinoptilus africanus. Next base: position 74,271 of record VXBO01008154.1, read on the forward strand.
TCATCCAAGAGGACACAGCAAATCAATAACCTTAAACCATTTGATCCCTAACCCTGAGTTTTCTATTTTTAGTAGAAAAAATACAGGATAGGTCTATTTGGATCTATTATATACTAACTGCATCTTTTTGAAAGAAGAAAAAGACAGGTGCCATAAAATCCACATAGAAGCTAGAAGAAACCACATTTATCTCTTACGATGTTTTAGTAATTTTGCATATAAAATACGTCTTTTTAAAGTACGCCACCAGGAATGTTTTTGAAGATATCTTGCAACTGTTGAAAATATGCACTGGCTTGAAATTTATAGTAGCACAGTTGCCAGTATAACACTTGTATGATATAGCCAACAGGCCACTAATTGTAACATTTTTTCCACATGAAATTTGTAAAATTGGCTAACGAGCTGATAGTGGAGACCATGACTCTATGCCAGATATTCTCATTTTCTTTGGATCTTCCTTTAACTGCAGGCACACGAGAGCTTTATATTTAAAAAATGTGTCAGTACAAATATGTGAGTTTATAGTTGCAGACCATTAATTTGAAACTGTAATGCAAAGAAAAAGGGCCTAAAATTTTAGAACAGACTTCCATTGATCCATTAAAGAGTGGAAAGAAGTAATAAAAATACTGTAAAACATTTAAAGATGGTGTCCAAGGAGTTTCCAGTAAGAGGATGAGCTCCTTGGGTGCCAGGGCACTGAAAAGCCTGTCCTATTACCCAGCCAGTGAACTAGGTTTGGTGTGCTTGCCTCAGCTTTTGCATGCAGGTGGAAGTCTGCGTTTAAGGGTCAGATTCTTAACAGATGTAATAAATAGGTTCCCACATATGTTTCTCTAAAGTCTCAGCAAAGATACAATGGTGATTATTACAGTTTGTGTCTAAAAACCTCTGCCATCATCAAGGATCCTCCTGCTCTAGCTGTGTTGCAATCCAGGACCAAAAGAAACGTTTCTGCACAAAATATTCATAATCTGAGACCATGCTGCACATTACTGAACTAGCTAACAACGTGAAGCCATACTGCTACCGTGGCAAACACGGGGCTTTAAGAGCTAATTTACCTTGCTTCTGCCACACCGAAGCATCTCACACTCTTCTGACTAGATTGCTTCCTTTACTCAACCTAATTCATTAGGTCAAGCTTCGTGCAGATGCCCTCAGTACGTGAAAGAGAACGCAAATAAATAGAGATACAGGGCAGTGGGAGGAGACAACAACAACAACAACAGTGGCCATCAGGACGCACAAGAAGTCATAGCATATCACTAGTATAGTGATGTTTGAGAGCAACAAAAGAGTTTTCAGGAGGGATCTGAGTGTACAAAAAGAGGAATCTATTTGCTTTCTTTGCAGCAGCAATCAAAGGGATGCTTTCTAGAGGGGTAAAAAAAAGAAGCACCAAAACATAATGCTTGTAAGCTCCCCCTCCCCAAAGCATCACTTTATTAGGCAAAATAAAAATGAATTTGTGGGATGAGAACAAACCAAAGCAAAACAATATTTAGGACATGAGCAAATGATTTTGTTGGCATGCCTGGAACTTAGTTTTGGCGGGAGCCATCTCTAGATCTATGCCTAAGGCCATGTGAATATGCAAGGCCCCTTACCAACATGATATTCAATGCGATCATTTTAGTTCAGGTCCACATGAGGTCTATCATGCTCAAGGCCCTGTGTATTCGTTTTGTTTTTTTTGAAGAAGCCTGAACTTGTTGATTTGACACAAAAGCAACATGGGAAGAATCTATCAAAAAAAAAAAGATGTTAGTCCCTTTCACAGTGCTAGGCTTAACTCTACAAGTGTTTCTGGAAATGTTTAATAGAAAAAAAGTATATGAAAAAAGGCAAAAAGTAAAAAACTGCAGGCACAGCTGATGTAAATGTTTGGGGTATTTTTTTTAATAATAATTTTTATATTGCCTAAATCCCTAAAGTCAGTGTCTGGACTCTGTCTGGAGGCTTCCCAAAAATCACTGCTTGTCAACACCCTTTCCACAGAAATGAGTCTGTTTACCTCCACCAGTGCATTGTCAAGTCATCTCTTCCCATCTGCACTGCAGTTTAAATTGTTATCCTTACAGAAATGTCTAACCCTCCCTTTCCTTATCCAGGAATCTCTCTAATATCTAAAGCCCATGTTAAAATAATTTATATCAACAGAATGCCTTTCCTCAAAATGCATCTCTATAGAGATCACCGTAAATGTTTAGACGGTACTTATTATGAGAAGATAAAAATTTGGCCAGTTGATAGCAATGAATGAAAGGGTAACTCAGAAAATTCTAATTGGATATTCGTTCACTTTGAATCCTGATCCAAAAATGAACATTTTCCTGTACAAGAACTTGATGAAAAGTTCCTCCCTCTTCCTTAACAATCTACTCACATCTTTTGGTAGAGAGACACAGGTGTGATACATCTGCGGGAGCGCGTCAATCTCCCAGACTGTCTTCGACAGGTTACACAGGATCCCTGAGAAAGTCTTCACATCACCTTGTATTTGAGGGCGTTCTCAATATACTATGTCTTGTGAAGTTTTACTCACTGGCAACTGCAAACAGTGTCAAGCTTGGTTCTCAGCAGTTAAAAAAGATGCTGGAAGACCTGAGGGACAACCCAACTTCTTCAGGCTTTACAGGAAAAAAAAGTAGTCAGTAGTATGGGGAAAGTTGATATGCAATCCAAGGATGCATTCATATCTATTGCATTTATCTCTTTCTGTCTCTAGCAGTCATTGGCATTCATGAGTGTGTGGAAAATGAGTTATTGATTACATTCCTCCGACCACTGCACGTATCCCTTCAACAGACCCTTTCCTCTTACCGCCATAAAGGGGACAATCCTTGGCAGCACCAGCTAAAAGCAACAGTGACTCCAACCACTCTGTCATGTTTCTAACTAGTGTCTCCCAGCTCAAAGTGACTCATATGCAGATACATGAATGGCAGCTCTTTGCGTTGTCCCAGTGCTGTAGCTAAACCTTCCAGTCAGTTGTCTGTATGTCAATGTACGAAACACTCATTTGATGAATTCTGGCATATACTGCTGATCCTCACAAAAGCCACAGCAAGTGCATCAACTGCCACCTCTCACATCCCTACACACGTGGAGGGTTTCTCTCAGAAGTTTCCCCTCGGCAATCACGGGCCTGACACCTGCTTCCTCTGGAAGCAAATCACTAGCTGAAGTAGCTGCTGGATGCAGATGTTTGCATCCAGGGTATTCTCAGTCATAGCAAGCTATGCTATCAAGGGTATAAAAGATAATTGTTCCAGGCATTAGTCTGTAGTAGGAAATCCTTCACAAAGCTATATTTAAGAACTTAATTAAGTCAATAGGTTTTTTTTAACTCCATCCAGCAGTTAAGCCAAAGTAGAACTAATTGTGATCGCTAATACTAGAAGGCAAAAATAAGAATGCTTCTTGTGAGTGTTCCAGCACACAAACTGCCTGTCATCCATCACCACCTCCCTTTGGCTGTTCTTCAAATGCACATAAGTCTTCGCTGTTGTGAATCTCTACTGTTGAGAATAATGCACCTTCCTGTGTTTCTGTTTTCACTCCTGTGTCCACCTCACCCTTTCATTCATTATGCCACACAGCTATTGAATTATCAGAGAGGTGGGTGGCTTACCTTTAGGGCTACTCAGATTCTAATCATGCCAACTTTTTGTTTACAACGCCTGAGCTGTCTGACTCTTTTGAGATTCACTTCATCAGTCAAGATTAATTTTGTTCTTTATTTTAAGCCTAGAAGCCATCCAGGAGGCATCTAACAGGCGAAATACGAAGATAATACCAATAAGCACCTTGGGGAGGAGACAGGTAAAGAAAGGTCAGGAAAGGCACCTAAATACTGTTTTGGATACTCATCTGCAGCCCTTTCAGCCAACTGTGTGCAGGATAAAAGCTTGTGGTAACCTTATAGGATTAGCACTACAGAAGAATTGTTTAGAGTGAGGAGTGAATGTCACAACATGTGATCAGTGGTGACACTGCAGTATAAGAAGGGGCCCCAGTAGGCTTTGTTTCCTGGCTATGAAAACAGTGCACAGAGCAAACTTGGCCCTATCACTCACCTGAGCTCTTCCTAAAACCTCACATTTCCTCTGTTTCCAATTTCGCCTTCATAACCCACTTTTTAATCTCCCCTAGCACATGGAAACAGAAACTAGGATCAAGAGGGAAACGCTGCCAAAGATTAGAGGTTTGGGAATTTACAACTATTATCTAAGGGAAAACTATAGTGGGAGCCAATTGCTTTAGTCAGAAGTCTTTGTTATTGTAAAGAAGTTTTAATATATGTTTTTGCTTTCTAAATCAGAAGGTGGAAGTGTAGTATTTTATGGGTCAAACAGAAGAAAAAATAAAAACAAAAGCAATTCAACTCCTAGTCACCAAATCTGGAAATTTGTAAAACTAAGGTCTGCAAAGCACTAACTCGGCAACAGATGTAGTGAATTATAAACATGAACTCGTCACAGATTACTGTAAAAAAACAGGCAGGCATCCTATTTTAAAACATCTTTTTTGTTTTCATTATTGTTAATTCACCTTTCCCCTTAAAGCTATTCAATACAAAGCATGACTGCAAAGTAGTACCAGTTAAGCAATCTGGAGGAAGGAAAAAAAAAAAAAAGTGTTTTCAAAAATTATGGAACAATGTTCCAAAAAGAAAATCTGATTTAAAAACTCATTTCTGTTCAGCAGTCAAGTGGTCTGTTTTGAATTTCAATGGCTATCAGTAATGCTGAGGTTTCTGTGTCACTGCATACAGAAAAAGCTGACGAGGAATGGTGCTGTCTTACTCCATTCCTAACCACAGCTCGGTAGATAAAGTCTCAAGTCACAAGTCAGCTGAGAGCTCTACCAAGCCTATTAAAAAGTACTGGCAAAGCTGGAAGGAAGAAATTTAAATGAGGCCAGGTTAGATGTTTCAAAGGGATGAGTGACTGATCCTGTTTTATGTTATGCCAGACAATGCTAATAGTTTAAACACTAGCTCTGTCAAGTGAGAAATAGATGTATTATCGTCTGTGAATTATTAAAATTGACTTCACCTACTCACCTTTAGACTTTTCTGGTTGAAAGGAAAAAAGAAATCAAGAAGAAGTAGTCTTGCAAGAGAGGCATGCACTCTTAATCTATTACTAATGTCTTCTTGAATCCGGTTAATATTTTTCATATTGTCTGCTTTGGTGAGCTCAGACACTATATGTGAGGAATGAGCAAAAATTCCAGCTGATCCTAGGCATAAAGCTCTTTAATGTTTAAATCTTCTCTGCCCTGCAGATAATTACTGTCTCCTCTTTCACCCATCCATCTGGGGTATCAGACAACTTGGGGAGCATCCAAGATGGGCATGAAGATCCATTTCCTGGTTCATGGCAAATACTGTAGATGTTTATGCCACACAGATAATTTTCTAGGGTTTTATTCAGCAACAACAACAAAAACATTTAAAAGTTGTTTAGATCTACAAGGCTTAATTTCCCCTGCAACTCAACCACACAAACTTCCCTTGAACACTAGGGAAGTACTAAGGATGCTAACAAAGAATTAGCAATGTAAAAAGTTTTAAACTTCTGATAAGGTTAGAATCATTGTTACGGATTTTTAGTGGAATACAAAGATGAGACTTGAAGATATGGAAGGTGTTTAAGCACTCATCAACATCATCACGACAGGGTAGCAACAATAACAAAGGTCCCACCTCTTCATGCCTCGATCACGGAGCTGTTAATTTACAAATGATGACTCTAAAGGTGATAGAGGGGAAAGGTGAAGGTTTATTTATTTTTTAAACAACCACTTCCAAACCTCTGCTTCCTTTCAACCATTTGCCCTTCTGAGAGAAACTGTGAATGGTGAAGGACAGAGATATAAGTCTGAAAAAAAATTTCTTGTGGATTTTTTAGGGGAGACAGAAGACCTCTAGCATCAATCTAAAAGAAAGCCTGACTACCCCAGAAAAGTACCTTCCCACTCCCCAGATTAGGTTTTCCTTAGAAAAACTGAAAAGCCACTTTTGTTCTCTTTTTTTTAGAATATTTTTTAACCCTTTTTTCCCAAAGGTAAAGTTAAAACATTCTACATTTTCTAGGGAATAAACTTCAAATAACTGAAGAAATAAAAGAAGAAAGTGAAATAAACCACATTTTTGTACTGTGAAACACTTGAATAACATGAAATGAAAGCTTTTATAGATAATGCCCAAAGTCCCCCTGCTTCCTCAGAATTGGCTGCCTCTTCATGCCTTTCTCCTAACCTTGTCCACATGGCCATTTCACACTGCCCAAGGATGTCCCTCTGAGGAAGAACTGCACTCACTCTGATAACATCTGCAGCAACACCAAAGTAACACTGATACATATTTTGCAGGAGGTGGCACAGGATTTTTGAGAACCACTAGCTTGAAGTACCATCTTTCAAGCAGGAAAAATACTAGGTGCCATGGCATACCCAAGCTCTAGACAGCTATGTCCCTGGCAAACCACTGACTGGAAGACCTCATGCTGAAAAGGCTGATGTCAAGGCATCTGCTGACCCAAACTCAGCAAAAGCTGCTTTTAATGACACTAAAACCATCTCATGGCTTCTCAGATGAAACACACAAACACTCTGTGGCTGTCATCTTCCTTTGTGCACCCACTCACCCATAAAATAAAATACAAACAGCTGAAGGCAGGCAAGCTCTTGAAAAGGCTGGAGAAATAAGACAGGAGTCTAGCCCTTAATTCCAGATTTGCTGAAGGAAACCTCACCTCTGTCTCATATCCTCTGTATTCAAAAGCCATTTTTATTTTCATATAAATCATGTCATTTACAGTTCTGTGCTGCTATTCTAAAACCATTGCAAGAGTTGAGTTGGCACAGCACTCTTAAAAGAAAAGGTTACAACGTGGTGGGAAACACAGTCAAAATGTGAGCAGTATTGTTAATGTATTGCTTGACTTTTAAAATCCCATTGTAAAATAAAATAAACAGTTTCTGAAAGGCAGGCAGATCTTCAGACATACTCCTACTTTTGAATGTGAACCAGCAATCAGGTCCGTAAGTGACCTCAACCACCTCTGACACCCAGGTCTTTAGAAAGACCTGGTGGGAACATGGGAACAGTTTTGTGCTGAGCCAGTCTGCCAGTGCTCCAGTCTCACTGGGCTCTCCAAAATGTGGTCTGAACCACAGTTCAGCTCTTTTGAATATCTGATTTCATGTAGGAAATGGGAAGTAGGCTGTAGGTGGTGGAGACTGTTGGCCGGAGGGACAGTTGTGACAAATGTGTCTTTGGTGCTGCCCAAGCCTGGACTTCTGTCGTGGCTTTTGCCTGCTCCAGGCTTTGTCCCACGCCTGTGAGTTCCCTTCAGAGGCTTTGCATTTCCCACCGCAGCTGCTGGAGCACAGGGAGTGTTTGTATGGGACAGGCATAGGACGAGCAGTGATAAGAAAACAAGGGATAGTCCAAATGAAGGTGAGACAACAGATAGAGATAACAAGGGGGAGGAGGAGGCCAAATGGCAGGCCAAGAGAAAGAGGGGAGGCAAGGAGATAAGAAGTGAGATAAAGAGAGACTTACTGTGCATGAATAAACATGAATAAGTGAAGAGGTGGTGGTAAGACCCCCCGCCGCCAGGAAGGCAGAGAAGAATTATGGGCAGGAAACGTCACTGCAGGAGCAGTTGATTAAAACTACAAACTGCATGAACTTGGTCTAATCCCTTCTTGTCTGCAAAGCCACCCTAAGAGAACCTGGTCAAAGAAACTGTCTCGAATTATTTCAGCATCTCTACTCCTGAGTGCTGTGCTCACGTACAACGGGGCAGGCAAACAAGAATAATCAGCTGGCACTTCCTGGATTCCCACAAACATTTGGGCTGGACTTCTCCATTCCCATCACATATAAATTGCTTTGCTTCACATTAAGATGCATCAACCCACGTAAGCACACTCGTAGCTCCGAGTATGGAAACTGTCCCTATTAACTATTCATGCCCTTGAAGTGAAGCACTTGCTTGGATGCTTGGCTGAATCAGGCCCTAATTAAGGAGGTAAACAGCCTTCTATCCTCATTCACCTCTCTCTCAGCCTTAATCCTCCAGTCATCTAAGTTTAATTTAAAAATCTGTTTTCAGGAGTTGAGCCTGGATCTGTCACATCCAAGATTGCCACTAATTGCTATGTGTCAACAGCATTTAGAAAAATGAGCAATGAATTAAAATCCCTAACCCTTCTGCCTGGATGACAGCTTTATCTTTACACACTAGCTTTTCAATGGGGTTGCAATCTCTTTACCCACCCAGAGTGGAAAATTGCCTTGCCCAAAGTCAGTCGGAGATTTCTTCAGCTAGCCCGAACATTTCTGAAGAAAAACTACTGATCTTGTAAGTGAACATATGGCGCGACACCCAGGGTGCAAAAGCAGTCCAACTTAGAGCCCAGGAGATAAGGACACATTCTTCCTCTGGCTGGTCTTGTCGGATAGTTGCGGTATTAGGGGATCAGAAACCAGACTCAGAGACACAGGCTGATGTTCTCAGAAAGATCAATGAAGATGTGAAGGTCACAGATGACACATGGCTGGTTTCAAAACCTCAGGAATGACAGCAGGGAAAGAGGTGGTGAAGAAGGAAGGGGAACAGAGCCAGCTGTAGAAGCTGCCAGAGAAATATTTTGTTGGAGGCACAGCAGAGGAGGAGCAGGATGACGCAAAGAGAAGCAACTGAGTAAAGCACAGCATATGAGGACTGCAAACAGTGGTGTCCAGAGGGATTCCTTTACTGGATATGGCTGTCTAATACTGATGTAATGAGCTAGTTATGAAGCAAAAAGTCAGAAATGTGTGTGGGAGTGTTGGAGGGGCATGTATTAGGTATCTGCTCCCATAAGAAAGGAGGTAAGTTAGGGCTCCTGTTAAGAGTCTGTTAAGAGGATTAAACAAGACAGTGAGCAAGACTGGACACGAGCCTGATGAAGCTTCTCATGTTTAGTGACATATTGAGAGGAATACCTGACAGCAAAAATGATCTTCCTATTTTCTAAGGAACAACTAAGATGAACAAAATCAGGGTGAGTTAAAGAAATAGAAAGCTACCTGTGGAGGGATAGTTGTGTCCACTAGGAATGGGAGAAGAGCACAACACCATCAGGCCCTCCTCCTAACTTTGACACCGCCTCATGATTTCACTCAAGTAGTGAAAATGTCTGCTCTACCATACACGTGTATGGCAGAAACCCAGTGATACTATTTTTTTAAACCTTTTCCACATACTTGTTAAGAAACATTTAAAATACGTTAAGTGCTCAGTGGCTTGTAGATACTATACAGAGACGAGTTACTACTAATCATTATTTTACTTGGCTGAATTTGACAAGTGTGTTTTCAGAGATACCTCTGAAATGCCTGATATGTAAGGCCTTAACTAAAACAAACAAACAAAAATCTACCGCAGGTTTTATTAGCAGGAGGGACAAATAAAAGGAAGAGGGTGGCAAAGCAATGCAGAGATAATGTTGAATTTGAAGTAAGGAATGATATAAACATTTTGGCTGACACAGCAGCAAAGTCAGCTGGGAGGAGAATTAAGGACAACAGAGGTAATCATTTACCAAGGCAGTAGTTTTCAGATGCTAACATACATTTTCAGAACAAGGAGGAAAAAAACCCCAAAACAACAAACAGGTAAGAGAAGACTGTCAGAATTATGACAACTTGCAGCTTCTTTACCTGGCTGCTAGTGATGAAAATAGACAGGAAAATAATCTGAAGATTATTCTTCCTTGAATGCTCCCATTTCATTTCATGACTATTAATACAGGCCACATATTGACACTGATGAGCAAAAAGATCCTTGAGGAAGGGAAGCACGTGTTTCCCCCTGCAGACATCCGAACAGTTGCAGTCGCAGGCAGCTCTGAATTAAGAGTAGGAAATGAAGCTTGTATGAAAACTAAAGTGGAAGTGTGGGGCATTTAGAGTTTTGTGATCATGGTTTCATTAGACTCTAAATGCTCTTTAGGGCAGGAACACTTAGAGGAGTTCAGAAATGTTTTTGACTTTAAGAAAGCTGACTTTGGGAGAATGTGATATGCCCCAAGGAATTTTTACTGGAATCCTATGAAACATGGGAAACATAGAGCTGAATTTTTAAAAAACATCTGAAGAGACTGAAATTTAAAGCCGTCCTGCTTAATTCCAAGGTGGAAAAAGGGCAACTGAGGCCAAATGCAGTTAAGTAAAGATGTAAAGTTTAGTGTAAGCAACACTAACTAAAGGTTTAGTGTAAGTAATTAACTGAACTAAGACTTGGGAAATTTCTGTTCTGTTCCTCTCTCTATATATATCTGTAGATATTTAGCTACTACAAACAATCCTTTGAAAAGTAAACAACCTGGTAAGGAGGGATACAGAACTTCTTAGGAGTTAGAAAGAGCAATTGGAAAGAAATAATTCCAGGAGGACGAAGTACCTTTTGACACTGCCATGAATTTTCCTCCAAACTATTACAGGGAGTTTCATTTATATCAGGGCTAGAAAGGACTGGCAGAAAAATTCTTAATTGCTTAAGGCATATAACAAAGGAAGAAGTTAGCAAGTTAGCATGCCCTTTTTTCTTTGAAGAATAATAATAAGAGGCCAGATGACTTCTTAAATATTAGCCTCACATTGTGACAGAGTTTCCAGGGCTTGCTTAAAGGAAGGAAATTTGCATTGATGTATGTACATCCTCAGAGTTACAGCCATGCCAGCCCATAACAAATGCGATGCATGAATACAACCTTCAGTTCCTATCCTAGGCAAGCTGTAGGACACCTGCAGAAGCAGGTGGAAGGGAAGGGGAAGAATCCCCATGTAACACATGCAGAGCATTAGATTCAGAGATAAAAACAACATTTACATATGGCTGAAAGTTTGTT
>VXBO01008154.1:85231-114608 GCA_013400135.1 Rhinoptilus africanus
TTTAACCTTTTAAAAAGTAACATGAAGTCCTAACTGAGAGACAGATACTTCTTAAGTTCTGCGGTGACAGGACAGACCACTGAGACCTGCAGTTAATCTTCATTGTTGCAGGAAAGGACAATGAAATGAAGCAAGCTCCTATGGAACTGTTAGCTTAATATTTGCCATGTAAAAATAAGAGAGGCAATTTTACTCTAACACCTTAACAGGCATTATTTGATTAGAAGCAATTGTGCAACTTTTGGAGGGAAATTTTTACATACAAATTAATAGTAATTGTCTTGCTGAAAGATACGAAAATTAAAGACAGGCCCTAATTCTCTAGAAATTACCCAGCTTCAGGAGTTGAGAGACCTGATGATTCTGACATCCTGTGCTGCAGGGCTGCTTGTTTCCAACTAACTGCTGTGGCTTGTTGAATTTCAGTTTTAACTTTGAAAAGGAATTTTAAAATAATTATAATATTATATTTTTGTGAATACCAAATGGATTATCTAAATCCAAGTATAGACTAAGTTGCCTACCTACAATATGAACATTCTGATTGTACCAAAAGTAGAAAAGGCTAGTGAGATAATTTCTGAAGTGTCTATATTTTCCAGGTGAGTAAACTGTAGGGGAAACTGTAGCAGAAACTTATCCTTACATGCTTAGGGCAGCAAATGACTCTGAAGTATGACCTTACTAGCCATGTGCTAAAAAAGCCTGGAAAATGTGTGAAAGCACCTTTCATAGCGTATCAAGTTCAGTATAAAAAGCAAACTTGTCACGAAGCTCCTGTGAAAATGACTGATTTTAAGAAAGGCCAAAATTATCATTTTTCCCCAATCCTTGCAGCAGGTTAGAGTCTCCAAATACAATACAAATACAATACAAAAAGGGTCAGAAAAGGTACTGATAGGAATTCGATACAAGCCGAAAGAAATGATACCGATAGGTTTGTAGCTGGCAAGAAGCAAGGAGGGAAGGAGAGAGACAGGCATTAGAAGAATTAGCAGGAACAATTCCCAAGGCCAGTAAAAGGGGGCCCCAAAGCAGTCAAAAGCAGAGTGAAGAGATTTAGAGTCAAGGCATTCAAAGGGTCTACTTAATTTGACCAGAAGACAGTCTCACATTTCAAGGTTTCTTCTTCAGTACAGCTAAGCTTTTCAATGGGAGGCCTTGACCCCAGGGATCACCAACTGAAGAAAACAAATGTGTTTTCAAATGAATGTATTGGCACTGTCAGAACTGACTGTACACAAGATTAAATGATATTTATTTTCACTTTCTAGAATACCATGTTAAATTTTAGAGAGACAGACAGACAGAAACGTTTCCAAATAAGACATGAGAACGTGAGCATCAGATTTTCTGTGTCAGCTGGGATTAAACAACAGAATTCCTGTTAACTGATCTGGCTGAGCCTCCTTCCAAAATGTCAACCTTAGGCTTTCTTGCCTTCAGCAGTCTTGGTGAGGGTGGTGGGAGCGGACACGTGCCTTCACTCCATTTCAGTTCTCTCACTGCTTTTCCTTGCTTTCTCGCCATGGATTGGATTTTTGTCTGGCATTTTGGAATAGCGCAGATGTGATTCCCTGACTGAAACAAACAAGAGGTTGCCTGCCTTTGATAAGGAACAGAAATAAAATAAGAACAACAAAAAAAGAAAGTGAGTTTGCGTACCCATCCCGAGATGCTCTAAAAAGGAAAATTTGATTGCAGGAAGTGGATGCCAAGCCAATTGCAGAGAAGAATGGCACACAAATTAACAGCTGAAAGTTCTGGAACACCCCTGCCCGGCTTCTCTGTGTGGATGAAACAGATCAAAAGCTATTAAGTTCTGCATCTTATGAGCTTTGAGGAATGTTGCAGACTTGAGGATTTAGGCTGGATCTTCTTTGCATCAGGTAAGGAAAATGGAAGTTAAAATCAGATTGAATGTCTTTGCTGCTGATGGAAGAACCATCCCCAAAGAAATCCCCATTCAGACGTTATGTGTTTGACATTACTATACAAGAAATTTGGTCAGCACAAAACCATAAAGAACTGTTTAAAAAGCTGTTTGCTGCTGTCGGTCAAGAGAAACTCAGGCAACCTGATGAGTATTTCAGTTGGTCTCCCATGTCTTTCATGCCACACATGAGTAGTCTTGCCTAAACTACATGGACACACGTTTTACTGTTTCTGAACATGTGGGTATGACAGAGTGCATACAGTCCACTTAGAATTTTAAATAAACCACTGTAAATCAGGGCAGGTTAAACTGGCTTGGAACTAAACCAGGGAAAGATACACCAACCTTTGTCCTTTCATAGGCTGAAAAAAATAACACCACTTCTGTATCCTCCAACAAGCTCATGACAACATGCAACAGATTCTGCCACATCTCTGCAAAGAGGAGTTTGCTCACAGCTCATCTGCAGATTCCTTAAAACAAAGATACTTCAAAACCCATTTTATGCTTCTACCTTGATCGCTCTTGAGCAGCTTCACAGCCTTCTTGGGTTCCATAGGAGCCAAGTAGGGACTGTGTTAAACACAAGGCAAGATGAGGGCAGTGGAAGAGAGAGATGGAGCCCAAGGAAAGGTGGCCTAAGACAGATCAGATAGTTTCAGACGTCTGCTAGTAGAGTTTATACGCAATGCTATTTCAAGGCCACATTCCACTCTGTATTGGAATACATCCTCATACTCATGTATGGACCCACTATCAATTTCATGAGCCTTCCTGAGGGACCTGTGCTTACTCACCATCCCAAAATAGACAAATGTATAGTGAGCTAAATTTTAAATCAAGAAGTTGTGTTCCTAAAAGGAGACCAATAAGGGCAGAAAAGAGACCATGGGCACCACTGTTTCAGCAGAAAATAAGCATACGAATAAGATGGAACTACAGCGAGGGCTTCAGAATAGCTTTGTACTACCCGTCAGTTTTGAAAAGAATGAATATGTGCTCAGTAGTAAGAGGTATGACAAAGCAGGAAAGTGGGTCTCACAAAGCGCAGACTTGTTGGGTCAAGTGTCCTTTTCCTGTTTGGCAAGTCCTTTTGTCTCTGTGTCCTCCTTATCATCCTGACACCTTACCAAAGCACAGAATGACGGACAGCTCTTAATGACTTCCTAGCGTTTGATTCTGATACATGGGCCCAGCCCTTTATTGAATAACATGAAAGTCTCTATTCCCCTCTGAATTTCCACTTTAGAACCCGTGTCCACTTCCACACACACAGCTCCCCACTCCCACCCTGCAATCCGTGTCAAGACAAACATGCTCCTGTCACACCTTGCTTGAACCAGGCGGCTGAAGCCAGCACTTCTGAACAGACGGACAGACAGCCGATGCTGCGTCAGCAGCCGGTGGGACTGGTATCACCCTCCCCAGGAGATGAGAACATCCTCTCCTGGGCACACCCGCTCCCACACCGCACAACTGGGACTATTGTGCCCTGTGTCCATAAACCAGGCTCCGTCCTGCACCATCTCTGTGCACTGCCACCACCCTGCCTGACTTGGAAATACTGTTTTTCCCCTCCTAGCATGCTTGTTGGGCAATTTGAGCGCAGGGGTTAGTGGCTTGGTCCTGCCAGCAGTGTGTGCAGGCTGAGCAGCCACAGCAGAATTCACTGAGGCATTTCTGGGAGTGAAGGCGTGTTGTGCAGATGAGCATTTACTGAGCGGGGCCCTGCAAGGCACCCGAGAAAAGAAAGCACACGTGCACTTTTAAAACGGGCATTTTGTGGTACCCACAGCTACAAAGATCTAAGCTGAACAGGGGATACTCACTGGATGGAGATGAAGCACTATCATGAAGACACAGAAGGAGGTACTTGAAAAATCAAGTCTATTAGTGCCCACCTTCCCCTGCGCTCCCTTCTGGCAGCTGGAGAGTTGGCCACGAACCCATTTGAGACCAGAAGGAACAAGAAGTTTGTTTTGAACTTTGTTTTGTCTCCCATAAGGTGATGTTTCACGCCCCCAGGCATCCCCTCACCCATTCAGAGAGGGTGACGGGAGCAGAGCGGTGTCTCTGTGACAGGGCGAACCCTCTCCTCCAGGGCAGTGCTGCTTGCTTGCTTGTTCCCAGGTAGCTGCCTGTGAGGGGGCCAACAAGCAGGCTAATTTAGAGCCCTGAAAGCTGGCAGCAGGAGCGCAATTAAGCCGTTTTCACAGACTGCTGGCCAAACGCAGCAATTTATTGGGTCAGTGATTGGATTATTCATTTGCAAGGCTACGAGAAGGCATTTTCTTACCACTTCGGTTGGCCTGTAGTACTTGTGATTGACTGTAACGTGAATCTTGCCAGTCTCTTTGCATCGTCCTACTTCATTTTCATTCTTCCCTTCCCACCTGTAAAGAAGATAAACATTTAATCAGCCCATAATTACTTTAGTGCTCTGATCTTACCAACATTTGGCCTGCCTTCATTTACTTGAGGCTGGTGTCAATTCTCCCTGCAGGACAGTATAAACTCATTAGCTATAGGAACAAAGGCAGAGTTTAGACTTGAATGGAGCAACAATGGCTTTTGAAGTTTCTTTGTTTTGTTTTTTGATTCAGAGGAAGGTCTAAAATACAGGACTTCCAAATTAAACACATAATACTGGGGGAAAATAAGATGTCCTGATTTCAGAATGTCTCACGTATCTGCAAATAAATATGACAGTGAGGTTTTTCATTTGTGGATTGGTTCAAAGTTGTTTTCTTAAAATATTTTTAATTCTTGTATTTTGGCCAATACTCCCAGGAACTCTTTAACCTACTAATTTTATGGATGTGCAGCTCTGTTTGAATAGCATTAAGCTGCATAATTTAATTTGTGCTTAACTAGGAAAAACAAAACAAAGACAGTTCTTGAGCTTTCAGTCATAGCTCAACATGGCACTTCACATACATGTACTGTAAACACTACTTACTACCTGTGAGCTGAAAGCCAGCTCCTTTGTCCAAATTAGTTTCATATGTGTTCAACAGCCTGCAATTTGCTCTAATTTATGTGATCTGGTTGTGCTGTGAACTATTTTGTTAGCAACTGTCCTGGTCTAAAATTTCAGGAGCAGTGGAAGAGGAATGGTGGGTGACTAGCTCTGCCTTTGGAGAAGACAGCCTGCAGCCTGGAAATGAGGACAATGCTCCCTCTCAAAACAAATGCTTCAGATGACACATATAGGAACACACATTGGTGCATCAACCTCAATTCACTGAATGTACAATATCCAGAGTTATGATTGAAACTCTACCCTCTCTTTGCTTTTTGCCTCTCAGTGTATATCATGGGGCTCTCAACCAGCTTGGCATAGAAGTGTAGTGATGAAATCCTTTACATTTTTGTGTTAAGTAAAATCTGTGTGATTTAAATCAGCACTGTGATTTAGACTATTTAGCATCAGTCACCATCAATGAAAGAAAAGTGCTGCTCGCCTCCCGCTTACTAACTGTACTGCCAGTTCTTGGGATTTTGTCACAGATTTGATTTCTCCTTGCTCCCTTGGCCCCCTGAAGAGCCTAGAAGAATTTAATTCTTTGACAATCTCAGCCTTCATTTTTGAGTTTCTAGCCCTAAGGGCTAAGGAGGAAAGTCTGAAAATGTGACCTCTGTGTACCCATGAAGGTTAAAACACTGAAAGGCAGAAGGAAATACCAAATATGTGTTATTACTAGTTTTTAAATCCCACAATTTTTTAAGCACAACTCATGACTTTTGGATGACTAGCAAAGTCTGTAGGATGCTTGATACTGGGAACACTTCACGTTGAAATAATTTCCAAGAGATAACAGCCACACTGAAGTCAGCTCTTAACAGTCATGCCATGATGCTAAAGATGATTTATAATTTAAATTTTCTTTCTTTCTTTTTCACAGTTGCTCCGTTTGAAGCCTGAACTGCAAAGTTTTCATTCAGAAGCCAAAACTAACATTAGTCCCTCCCTTTAAAGGGCAGAGGGTAAAAATGTGCAGGACTCAAATGAGCTTAATAGAAAACTAACCGTCACCAGTAAAACAACAGGAAGCGCTTAGATCAGGAGACGTCAGTTGTTGTTGGAGGTCACTGAGCAGAGAACCCCATTTAACACCCAACAGGCTCCAGAAGGCTCGGCCGAGCCAGTAAAGACTCAATTAATGTCGCTATCAAAGTTATATAACAATAGAAACAGCTTAAGAAGAAATCTCCACCCATTTTGTTCGGCCCAGTAATGTGAAAAGTTCACAAGGAGAAAAAAAAAAAGGTACTTCTCATTGTGAACAAAGTAGCATTTGACATCCACACTTCTAATTACTCCTGGCACCTCGGCGCTCACAGCTGGGGACACCATACTGCTGATAAAAGGGACTGCGCGGTGGCCAGCCTGACACCCGGAGCAAGACATCCATTTCGCTAACCAGCTCCCCCTCCCCTCTTCCTCTAACCTAAAACCGTCCTTAATTTATAGTCAAGTTGCAGTCAGAATTGTTAACTGGAAAAAGTAATGCCAGATTATCCTGAAGGACAAGCATGGTGGAAGAGGCACGGAGAACTGTCTTGTTGCTGTGGTTTTAGATAGCTCCAGTCAGAAGGACTCCCCAGCTTTCTTAAGGCAAGTGACCAAGCAGGCAAGAAAACAGCCTTGAGTAACATGGGAGAAACACAAAGGATCCCTGGCTAAAGAAAGTCTGGCTAATCAAGGCTGGGCTAAATTTACAGAGGATAGGGAGTGGATCCCCCCCAACCCCCAGCTTGTGTCAAAGCCCAGGGCTACCAGGCAGGTGCCTGCTGGCCTAGTGTAGGTGTTTCACAAAATGCTGGTCCTAGATCCTGCAGGCAATGAGGCGCTACAGCAAGACCATTGCTTGCCCCGTGCCGGGGAGCTTCACCCTCTCACTGAAGCAAAGGATGGGTTTGCTGTCACGGCTGATGGCATCAGCCACACACCAGAACGCTCTGCACCCAGAGAAAGATGCATGAGACCACACGTCTGCTACTGACAAAGCAGGTTTGATGCCCTCTGTGCCTACACTTCCACGTGAAATACCTCGCTGTTGAAGATGGGTGCTTTGGGGATTGCATAGGATGAGAGTCATTGGCAGCTCTGGTGGATACCACTACTATCACTGACCTCAGAAATTTCCATAAAACTAAGTTAATCGCATTTCAAATGCATGTGCAAGTTTACTTGTTTAAAAGGTTCTTCACGTCAAGAGCTTTTAAGCTCTGGATTTACAGAGGAATGGACTGCATCTAGTTTAAGGCTAATTCTGTATCTGGAGATCACTACTGTTATAATACTTATTATCGGCGGTGATGAATGCTCCTTCTCCTCTTCAGCTCTGG
This sequence comes from Rhinoptilus africanus, assembly GCA_013400135.1. NCBI lineage: Eukaryota > Metazoa > Chordata > Aves > Charadriiformes > Glareolidae > Rhinoptilus > Rhinoptilus africanus. Next base: position 92,520 of record VXBO01008154.1, read on the forward strand.
AGATCCCAATTATTTTTTCACTTCCTATAACTATTCAGTAAGACAGCAAGCTTCAAGCTATAAAAACACCCACAGGTACAGAGGATTTTCTGAGTACGAAGAGCTGGGCTACCCACCCGGTGGGGTGTGGGGTGGGCAGGGAAGGACACAAGGTGATGGAGGAGCGTGGGAATAGCACTGCAATGGACCAAATGGTCCAAATGGCTATAACTGAGAAGCAGACAAGGCAAAGTACATATATTTTGTAGGTGGTGAAGAAGTCAACTAAAAATGAAACCTTTCACAAAAGCACAGACAAATGGAACAAATACATGCATTTCACCTTTACATAAAAACAGAACTGATAACATTTTAAAAAATGGTAGCTACCGCTGCTCAGCCTCTTCATGGAAAATAAAACTACCACATACACCTTTTAAATAAAATATATGCCAATGGAATATATTTTCACATTTGAAAGTGAACAATAAATTGATTTAAAAAACAAATTAAGAAAATTTTGCTCTTCCTCCACAGCTAATATGAGATACCATTTGTGTAGACTTCTTGGGTTTGTGGCCTGATTGCTGTTGCACACACAATTAAGCCAAAGCACTTCATTCTGTCCCAGTACTTTATAAACAGCAAAACCAACACCATATAACAGAACATCAATGTCTTTTGCAAGTAATCTTTTGTAGGGAAATTTTAAATATGTTCCTTTGCCACCAGTTCAACCACCAACCTTGCCAGCAGCTCTGATGCATCAAAGCAACCAAGGATATAGAGATTGCTTAACCACAGTCTTGTGCTTAAATCTAAAGAACAAGTATGCTACCATATAGGGATGTACTTAATTTTTTTTCATATGCTCTGATGAATCAGGTTGTCAGTGTTTGTTCACTAAAGGAACACATTTAAAACAATGCTATTGTTATGTTCCCAGCATTGTCAAGCTCAAGTTTCAAAAATCTAAACTGTGACTCCCCACAGTACAAGCCTTTAAAAAAGAGTACATGCTAGGGTCACTATTTTTTGTTTCCTTATTTTTTTTTTCAGTTCCTTGGAAATATTTTGAAGCTCTTATCCCTTTACTCCAAATTGTGAAAGTTGGTGTTGAGAGGGAAATCTTTTCTCAAAGGATATTAATGCTTCTGCAAAAATCAAAACATTTTGTAAAGGAAAATTTTAGTTTCCAGTGAGTTCCATTACAGTCAACCTGAAACAAAATTATATTAACAGTATCTAAAAAGGATACTTTGACATTTTCAGAACTGATTTTTTTTTCTTTCAGAATGGTTTTAGAAATTCTTTTTATGTTATTCTTTCTTTAAAAGGGGGTTAGAAGAGAAACAAAGCTGTCCAGATGACCTGAAATCAGACATTTTTCCAAATTGCATTTGTAAGAAATATTTTCACTTCATTTTTTAGGGGGGGGAAAAAAAGTGGCATTTCCCATGAATCACCACATTTAATTCTCACCCAGCATTCCTGTAGGAGAAACTCTCATACTTCTTATGATGTATGAAATCATATAACTAAATTTTTATAGCCTTCAAACCTTACTTTGAGTTCTGAAACAGTTATCGTATCTGCCTACAGATAAAACCTTGTATCAGTAAGAAATAATGTAAGTCTGCTGAGCTGGAAGAGTTAATTCCAGCTGAGGTGGGTTAAATGCCCCTCTAAAATATATACTGCACAGTGAGAATGGTGACAAAAGTGGTGCAGTCCTAAGCAAGGACCCTTGCTCATGTGAGTTTGCCCAGGCCAGCATCCTTCACCGACCTGGCTGTGTTCCTTTCAACTATCGTTCTTCAAAATGCCTCCAATTTCTGTATGAGATTCTGTTCCCTTCCTCCTCATCTGAAAGCTTTTGATTTTCCTGAGCTGTTAAATACAACACATAGCAGTGGCCAGCCAGCAATTTTTGGTGGGCAAATGCCAGATCTGGAAACAGCAGCTATTTTGATGATGACTTTTGATGTCTCTTCTTCCATGTCCCCACAGCACCATTACTAACATATTGCTGTCTTCTCACTCTTACAGCTATCCTTCAAATCTCATGTGTTTCTGTAACCCAACCTTCCATTTCAAGGTGAAAAGAAAAAAAAAACAAACCAACAAACAAAACAGAAAACCCCTCCTTCCTCAGTTCAATCTCAGTTCAACCTTCACTGTCACTGAAGAGGCCACTACTTCACTTCTGCTAGTAGTTCACCTCATTAGACCTTATAACTTCCCTTTTTTTTGGGTGATCTTTTGTAAGACCAACTGGCATGTTAGTTAAGATAAAATTTGTATGCAGAGCCAAGTGGATAGAGTGAAATATTCATTTTTACTGAATTAATTCTGATCCTGGAAGCAATGAATACTTCTCTAACAAATGTGCATGTATTTTTGTATTAATAAAAAACACAATAAATCTTTCCACTGCTTGAACTTTTTTTTTTCTTTTTTTTTTCCCCCTTTTTTTTCTTTCCACATTTGCAGACAGCAGTCTTTGCAGCACTCTGCAAAGAACTCTGAGTGCTGTAGTGGTTTCAGGCTATCTTTGCAATCCTGTTCTAATTTAATAAGATTAATGACAGAAAATTAGTCAAGACAAGCGTTTGCCTGTTTCGTTTACCCTGCTATAGTTCAAATTATAGGCGGGAAGTGTTTCCCCCAAGTAGTACTTAATTAGTAATAAGTAGAAGGGAAAGTAAAAGAAAAAAAAGTTTAATCCTTACAGGGGGAAAATATTTGTAGCTCTGAGGCTTTCCTGTTAGTACAAAGGACTGAATTTGAATGATTCAGAGGACTATATAAATATAATTTGAAATTTCTCCCTTGAAAAAGAAATGTTAGAAGAAAAAAACCACACACAGCAGATAAACTTCTGTGTACGCTTTACAGTCAGTTTCAGAGAGAGAATCAGTCTTATTGCAGCTGTACATTTATTAGATACAAAAATGTAGTAAAGTTCCTCTCTCTCTTATTTTGGCTAGAAGACACAGTCCTGACATGTGCGAATGACTAGCCATGACAGTCTTTCTTGGAAAGACTTCTTTAGGCTGTCCTGGATTTTCATCTGTATAAGGTAATGTGAATTGTTAAGAAGAGAAAAAACTAAAACAAGAATAAAATAATATTTCTAGTTGGTTGATTGGGCAAGCCATTATTGCTTTTCTTCCTGTTCTCTACTGCAAATTCAAGATGTGACAGCTAAGACTTCGTTATATTTGCAACTTTCCCTGACAAAGCAGAAAGTAGGGAAGGTTAAGAGCCCCTGCACACATGCTCAGATGCGCTACACTCTCTGCCAACTGCTCCTTGCCATGACATCCCTCCTGGCCATTTACTCCATTATTCCATACGATTTTGCGTCGTACAGTGCGATACTGGGAAGCTGTGCCATCACTTACAGCAGTGGAAAGGAGGAGTGGAAATTTCCCAGATAAGATTTTGATACTGCAAAAAATTCATAATGTCTGCAACCCTGCAAAAAGATATGCCAAACAACCAAACAACTCAACCAAACTTTGTGGAAGGAAGATAGGAAGAAAGCAGCCATCCTCACAGGAACTCATTTAGCAGTTGCACTCTGGTGCGCTGGTTCTTAGGTGCCTCATAAATTGTAAAGAAACAGATCAATGGGACTCACCAGCAAGGTCTCACAATACTAAAAGGGAGGATTTTGCTGCCAGACTACTCCCTGAAGAAGATGTATTCAAACTGGAGGAGGTGGGAGCAGAAAGCCCTTGGGGCTTACGAGGAATGTGAGAGGTTACCAGCCGGCTGGCCAAGAAGCCAGCAAGGGTAAGGAGAGAGCGTGTGTGTGTTGCAAAAGCAGGGGCTGGCTGACACCTAGAAAAATTATCATAGAATCATAGAATCATAGGGTTGGAAGGGCCCTTAGTAGATCATCTAGTCCAACCCCCCTGCCAGAGCAGGGCCACCTTAGAGCAGGTTACACAGGAACGCGTCCAGGCAGGTTTTGAATGTCTCCAGAGACGGCAGTTATGGCAGTTCTTAACAAAATTTTCCAAAACCTGAAGAATATCTTACATCTAGCGCAATTTGAAAGATGAATGATGGCTATGGGATGAGTAGTGGGTCTGTTATGACACTACCCCCACCCTGGGAGCAGGGGGAACGAACGGCTAGTTTGTCTGGCTGGACTATACCTAAAATGATCAGAATTACACCACTGTCAAAATGATCATCAATAAAATTAACACCTAAAATGTCCCCACATGTATTGCTGTTTATATACCACCTGTAAATGGCTTAAGGAATTAATAACTTGATCACAGTGAAGAAAAATTTCAGAACTGCCGTGGGAATTGCAAGTCCAAGCCTCATTTCTAAAGCAATTTAAGTTCTAAAAATCCATGTCACTAGATGTCATGCAGATTCCTATACAATTTTGGAAAATTACTTTTATTTATTAGTAAAAAAAAAAAAAAAAGAAACTATGTCTTTTACACACAAGATACCTGCCCTACCTCATCACTTGGAGTCATACTGTAAGGTTTCCCTGAGAGACAAACTTGTGACTGATTCAGTCCAAACACTGACCGCAGTAATCACCAACAATGAATAATATGCAGTCCACCATATGGAGCCATATGTAAGCAAAAAAGTTAAACAAATGGTACACAAAATTTTGTGTGTTAGGACTAACTAAATCTAAAGTAAGCCTTTAATATCCTTTCTATAACAGAAGCTATTCATAAAAGAACTGTTGCGTTTATTTGTGTAATTGTTGTTCTTTTCTCTAGGTTTTCTTGAGGATTTAATTTGCTTTCTGAAAAGTACATGCTAATTTATCAAACTTGTGAAACATTGAGACTTCTTAGGCCAATACCAAAGCAGGGAGTTTAATTTTAAACTAATGGATAAATTTATTGACATCAAAAGAAACTGCAATGTTGAGAACATCTGCAAAAAACCACATTCAGCTAGGTACTGACCTATACTTTTCCATTTCTAATTTTAGGCAATCAAAATTAAAGATTAAAAAAATAAAGTTGTTCACCAAACATTCATTCTTTCTTTTGCAAACAACATTAGACAGGGACAAAGTAGTTCTCAAAATCACAAGAATTCTTACTTATATGGAGCAACTGAATGCACAGCATATTCATAGCAATGGGAGAATTAGCTTATGAAGACAAGAAGAATAGAAAAAGGAGAAAAAATAAGAAGGACAAAGCAATAACTAGAGCTCCTACTACCTCCCCTTTACCCTGTCAAACCTCACTACTCTTAAGGCATATGGCACAATGTGTGATCATATGGGGACATCTCTCTATAAAGAGATGTTAAAAATGTGGAGAGAAAAGTATTCCCAAAACTGAGGTTTTGGGCTACAAATTCTATTTATACAGCCTCTCTCTCCCCCACCAGAATTTTTTCTGGAAGTTGATGTCAAAAATTGAAACCAGACTAAAAACTCATAGAGGAGAAAATGTTATTACCTCCCCAGCCACCCACTGGCTGTTCAAATAATATTGTATATATCTGTGCACTTCTGCATATTTATTGAATTTGTCAAGTTTTTGTTCCCAAGTAAAACTTATTGGCCCTGTCAAAAGTTCACCAGCTGCACAAGTGACTTTGATGGCCTGAGGAACAGCCCTGGCGCTAGCGTCATGGAAGAGCCTGTGGCTTTCCTCTCCCTTTTCCAGCTGAGATCGGTATGTTGATGCATGGGGCCCAGAGAAGATACAGAAGGAGGGAAATTGAAAAAATAATAAACAATAAAAATATAAATTACAGAAAGCGCTCACCAAGCCATCCTGGTTTCATTATATGGCCTTGAGAAGGAATTTTGTATTTTCAATCAAACTATGTGGAATATGCATTGTAAACATTCTGCACCCACTGCTCAACATTTTTATGGCTTAGTAAGGGAAGAGCTAATAGGAACGTAGAGTGTATTGCTACATAATCCTAGTGGTGTGGCTGGTGGGCTGTCACGTGCAAAGAACAGGGTTGTCAGGTGTCGTCTCTTGAGATTACAGAGGATGGGAGCAGGAGCGTGGGGATCTAGGGGTCACAAAATAGAGAATTGGTCAGAAAAAAACCCTTCTGCAGCAGGGTGATGAACAGCACCCTGGTACTAACATCTTTGAGGGACATCTGTCCCCCAAGGTGGGAAGTGAATGGGAGAACAGAGAATGAAGACTTGGAATAAAAAATTAAGACATACCCACTTAAATTTTTTTTCTTATGATCTGGAGGGTAACACTAGACATACCCTCTGTGGTAGTCATTCATGTCCAGAAGGTCTCATATATTACAAAATTAGAAAGAGAGAGGGGGAAAAAAGAAGAATGTAGAGAAATAATACTCTGTAACACAGTAAATGTAACAGGCTAGAAATGTTCAACCCATGGCTGTTTCATGTTGGTACTTACACAATGGTTTTCCCAATATGCTTAAATGACTTCTCCACAAATTCACGGACACTATGGACTTCCCCAGTGGCTATGACAAAGTCCTCAGGCTCATCTGTTTGCAACATCAGCCACATGGCCTGTGGAAAGACAAAGTCAGATTCAGTGCACTTGTAAGTTGCCTCTTTGGTACAGGATATTATATTACCGCATTTTTGATTTGGAAATAACTAGACATACACATACATATCCCAAGCCAGGTAAATTACCACTTTACTAACATGGTGGCTATTAACCAGTTCAGTGCAATGCTGAAGAGTTCAATTGTTTCTTATTATAGAAAACAATGCAGTATTTGATTTCCAGTTTGTAAACACAGCAGGGGGTTCTGCAGGGGAGACTTTAATATGTTTATTTTTGAACACTGAGACTAGCTTTAGTGCTCAAGAGCATGGACTCACTTATTTAAAGCACTGCGTGAATTGACACAGATATGGGGAAACGAACAAAATTTTGTAATATTTCAGTCCTGTTGTCTCTGTTACAGAATGATGTCAAACATACTGAATAATGAAACTATGGGTCCTTTTGGCTCTTTCTTCTGTCATGTTTATTTTGTCTAAGTTGAGATTTTAACTACGAGTAACTAAAAAGGTAACTAAGAATAGTCAGTAGCGTGTTTGACCAGATTAATCTGTTTTTCCTGATAAATATGTGCTGAATGTTACATATTAAATCACCATAGCAGAAACCTTTTCCTTTGACACAGCAACACAGAAAATGTTGGTAGAAGAGTGAGACAACCATTAACATCTCTCTCAGAGAACCATTCGCGTAGCGGCAAAAATCACAATAGACTTCATGGGATTGTCAACATATTTGCATTTTGGGTGAGCAGGTTTACTTCCAATAGCAATGTCTTTCACAGAGTCCCCTCCCACAAACAAGTAATGATGGATGAGCACCATCTCAGAGGGCTGGCCTGCTAAGTCAGCATGGAAGCAGGAAAGCAGATGGAAAAAGAGGCACGCAAAGACATGTGTGACTTGTCTGAGGTATAACAGCAGGTACATTTCAGTATCCTGACGTGCAAGCCACTGCTCTAGTGACTGGACTATTTGACTGCCTAGGAGCTGTAGGTGGACAGAATAATTATTACTTTAGATCAATCAAAATGATGTAAACACTTCATTTCCTTTGGAGAGGAAAAGGCAATACCTGTATGGCATGATCCTCATTTAATAAATAACCAGAAAAGAAAAACAAAATAATTCAACTTTCTCTCCATATGGAATAAGGACTGTCATCTTCTCACAGCATAATCCACAACGCTATTTGCATTGACCTCTTCACATCAGCTTTAAAGAAAACAACTTTAGTAGGTCCCTTGATGGTAGTGGATACTCTGCAAATCAGATTAATAAAAGCTTTGGGACAGCTCAGTTTCTCTTGGTAAATACCACCTGAAATATTCAATTTTTCCCCTCTATTCTTAATAAATCAGTGTCCAGCATAGCAAGGCAATACATTCCACTTAAATTGTTCTATTTGCAAGTAATTTTTCTTCCCAGTTATTATTTTACGCATCTTCCAAAGTTTTGACAAGATTTTATTAACATGTTCCTTTTGAACCTTTTTGCTTCTTGAACGTGTGTGGAAGGCTGGGGTTTGGGCAACTGCTGTGTAAGTCCTTGACATTAATTGTGCTTTAGGGATATGACCTGCTGGGCAGGACAATGGCAGTAACTTTATTTTTCCTTTCCAGGGTTGAACATCCTAGCCAATGACGCAGAAATACTCGACTGGCTGATGAAACTTCTCTTGTGGGGAGGAGATGTCTTAACTCGTATCTCTCATATGAGCTTTCTTGGAGCATTGGGGTTTCCCTGCTGATTTGAGAGGTCGTCGTAAGTCACCAACTCCTGTTTCTTCATGACTGGACAAGCTTGCAGGATTCACAGTAGTAACAACTTCACAGAAAGGTAAAATGAATATCTAAAATAAGTAACTGATAGCTCTGGTTCTCCTAGCCTAGTCCCTGATTTCACAGACCTTCAGTTTGCATTAAGTAACTCAGTTGAAAAGAACAAGCTTCCTCATATGAGAAGGCACTATTTGAGCGAATAAGGATTTCCAAGATTAGACAGTCAATCAGTCAGAGTCAGAATTTATAGCAGTCCTCCTGACTTTAGTGTCTGTTTGCTGTACATAATGAATTCAAGGTCTCACCTTTCTTTGTTCAAAACGTATGCAGCACTGAAGTGTCGGTTACATCTGACAGAGATGTAACAACCAAACCTCATTTATTGTTAAAAATCACCCCCACTCCCAAATTCAGTAGGCTGATCAAATATGCAATATTAGTATAAGGACCTGCTATTTACTACGCGCTTTTGTAAGTAGTATTAACATGTCTAAGTAGAAGCAGGATCAGACTTAAAATAATTTTTTGCCATCCCTCCACTTTTAAAGACCTCAGTATTGTAATTCGTTGGACACAATTTTAGTGCAGGTGCTTATGTTGAGACATTGAACAGTTCAGTGAGTGTATAAAATATTTGCACATTAATTTTGTGTATTAATATAAAATAGCATTAGAAGTTTCTCCTTACTCTGAATCTTGCCCTACACTGAAGAAGACAGCTACAAAATACTAAGAAAAACCCAGCCTTCAACAATTGGTCCCACCAAGTTTTATGCATTTGGATGTATCAGCTCTTGCCTACCATTTCAAAGAGCAAGCAATCACCATCTTAGAAATACAACTTAAACTGCAGTAAATTTGTACAGGATCAACTTAGCAATGATCAAACAATGCAGATAGAGTTGCTAAAAGCAATTTTTGCCTCAACTCCTACCAGGAAAGAATGTTTAGATTAATGATTACTTGAGAATCTATCACTGCTGGTTCTTTTATTTTTTTCTGGCATTCACAATTGTTGGCACTTACAATTACCTCAATCAAATCAGGTATGAAAAAAATGAACATGTTAAAAATTGCAAACAAAGTAAGCGATAGTTCTGTTTTGCTTTGAGGAAGGCGACCAAACGCTCTTGCTTTGAATGGGTCTGCATGAACATTTTGTAAAAGAATTCGCAAGGGTGAGCCAGAAGATAGAAAAATCTTTGAACAAGCTCCACAATCAAAGCTGCATTTCCACAGGTACAGCCTGTGACAACCAATGAGAGATGCGTGTACAAGCAGTAGCTATATGCTTTCCCTACAGCAGGCACCAGGAATGTGCTTCCCCCCACATCAGACTAATAAAGGCCCTTGACCTATCAATTTCTAGGCATTTCCTTTAAGAGTTCATATTGTACCAGACTCTGAGCTGAGAATGAGAGGAAAGGGGGAGATACAGCTCCAGGTTTATTTGTCATTACTGAATGGCTTACTGGTTTTAACAGAGGGGAAAAGCTTTGTTTAAATTTCCACTGAAAGTAATTAATGGTTATTGACTGGCAAATGAAGAACAGGTGACACTCTGAATTAGAAGATAAATGATCTCATGTTCTAGCGTGATAATGGGTTAGTAATTGCTACAAAGCCTCAGCCTAGTGCATCCCATCATAATGCTAGATCATGTCCAGAACACAAAGGCCTCTGTGTGAGAGGTATTCAGCCGTTCACCTCCTGATACAGCTGCAGAGTGATTTGCTCCATTTATTCTCTGATGGACTGCACAACTGAGGCAAAAGTTCACCCATTCTCACCTTCCTGTTCACATGCTGAACCACATGACCCATGACATGGCTGAACTGGGATAAAAACGCTGCCCAGCTTTGGCTCTTGGCTATCTTTTAACCATCGCAAGGTCATATATTTTTGGAACTTTTCTGGTGCAGGAATGGGGAATCGTGGATTTGCCTGTATTTCTTTGCGAAGGGTTTTTTTGGATGGGCTGACAGCAAGTAAAGAAATTGCTTGTGTTCAGTTCTGCTCCCTCTCCATAATTTTTTGCTCAATCCAGTTAACAAAATGTGGGCAAATGCTGCAAAGGGGGGGACAAAACTACTACGGAAACAATTCAGTCTTTGGCTCTCTTAGAACAAGACGTTCCTTTAATGGCAAATGTGAAAAAACATATTTTTCATATTTGAACTCTTTTTGGCTTTGGTCTAGTGACTCACAAAGTGTAAAGGCAATACTATGCCATTTACATTTAAAGACAGAAACCTAACCGGAGAGAGATACGTAGCGAGTCTAGCAAGCGGACACACTTTTATGATTATGTGGACTGGGATATCTGTTCTGCATGCCTGCACTGCAGCCTCTGCCAAAAGCTTTCCTCTTTCATCTTTCCCCTCTTCCCTTTTCTGTATATAAACCCCTGCCAGTAGTAAGCACCATTTTCAAGCAACATATCTAAAACACGAACCAGTCTTCTTCCTGCCCAAATTTCTTTGCTTACATAGTGTTTGCACTTGGGCTAGTGAAGGGGAAAACCCAAGCTGGACTAACACAGGCTCCATACATTCTGTACATGCCACTGCCATTATGGTTGTAATGTGTCTGCTTGTCTTGAGCATCTGGAGTACGTTGTAGGTGTGTTTCACCATTAACTTCCAGTCCAGCATCCCAGTGAGAAATCATTTATTAACTGGGCTGTCATCCATGGATAACAAAGACTCGGTAGTTGAGGTTATGTTTAACTCTATATATTTGATACTTTTCTTTCTCTGTCTGCTCTAGCACTGTATATTGATAAAATGGGCCCATAATCAGGTATCTGCCTATTTAAGAGAAAAAAGAAATACAAATCCATCTTTCTGAGACTTTAAAGCACAACCAATGATTTCTGCTCTAGAAATAAAAGATGATTTTTGAAGAGAATGAGTAAAGCTTTTTCTTATGTCTCATCTGATGCAAGACTCAAAACAGATATGAATAAACAGACACACAATGTCATAAATGGAATATGTTCCTGTTGGTACTAATTACTGTTGCCCTGCACTGCTACAGAGCTTTTTTTTCCAAGCCCTATACTGTCAAAAAATCTTTTGTACATATTTCTAGGTATTATGCAGAAGAATTCTGACTTCTTTGTATTTGCCACACACACCAAGAAAAGAGAAGCAAACCAAATCAGTAATGTTTACTTTAGGAGATGGAACAGATAGTTGTAGCTTGATGCAGGGTGCATTGTCCATGTGTTTCAGAGACAAAGAAGCAGAGACTGGTGAATGTCTAGCTCTACTTACTTATCGCTTGCAGAGGGCATGGGTTACCTCAAGGCTGTCAACAATTAAGGAGCAATTTCTGACTAAGTCAGAAAACACTACCACCCAGAGAGACCCAAGAGTACATTATCACCATTTATAGAAATTCTGTCTTTACGGTATTCCATACTCTATTGTCTAGAAGTGGGCAGAAGAATTCAGTGGGTTGGACATGGTACTCTCTAGCCATCCCAAACCTAGCTATCCTGCTGGGGTCACCACTGAGAAGGAGAATTGAGCATTTTGGGCCAAAGCATGATGAGCCTTTGCAGGGACGTGGCAGCAAAGGAGAACCTTCTTCCCATATGGTGAGCACAAAGGCCTGGCATGACTGCTGTTTCTGCATACATCATGAGGGACTGTTGCCTTTGTGCCACAAAAGACAGGGCTATTGTGTCACCTCCCTCTCTGCATTGTCCCAACTCAATTACACTGGCATGGAAAGAAGTTGCTCGACATCTTCTGCGCTGCACGACGTGGGGAGATGTCTTGCCCATGCACTTCCTGCCTGCCTGGATGTGAAGCCAGTTCCAGATGCCATCACCCGGCTCCTGCTGACACAACCCAGCTGACTGGCTGTGGTTTCTCAAGATGATGCAGAAATTAACACAATTGATGATTGTGCCTTAGAAAAGTGAGACTGGGGACATCGACTCAGAGCTCTGAATCCAAATGGACTTCCAGTTCCAATCGTAAATCTATTTATTTACTTTTGGAGGAGCAGGGAAGGAAGAAGAGGTGCTATGCTGGCTGAGTCACACACATCTGATTGACTTCTGCGACTGTTAAAAGCGTAGGTGTGTACTGGGTGTACCCAGTAGGCATGAGAGTGTGTTATATAAGAAGACTATATAAAGAGACAGTGATACATACATATAGTACACAACAGAGGGGAAAAAAACCTCCTTACACATGTTCTGCACACGATGGGGGCATAGCACACATGTCTGAAAAACTCTAACAAAGCTCAATCGCAGCAAAAAAGGTCTTGTGATCAGAGTAAAGTATAAGCTGCCTCTGCCTGAAAGCCAACACAAAAGTGTTGGGCATGATACCATGCTCCCTGCCACAATGGGAGTTCAGTCTAAGTAATGACTATTGCTTTAGTACTTGTTTCTGACTATGTTATAAGGCAAGGCAAGCACGGCAGGGAGAGTCTTGCCAAAGAAAAACACAGGGATGTGCTGCCAGGCACGCTGATACTCCCAAGAAGCCAGTGACAGCAGGAATATGCGAGCATGTGTAATCAATGTGCTCCTATGCTTTTTTTCCTAAAATACAACCCTTCCTGCTCAGTTACTTAAAAAGTAAGGGTGCACACCTGACAAGTAAGAACCTTATTACACCATTACAGTTTGTGTTTGAAAGGCAAACTGAAGTTCATGACTGAGGTCACTGTCTATCATTCCATCAAGAGTGACACTTTTCATAAGCTCAACCCTCTCTCAAAGCCTACAGTAAAAGAGGTATTGCCCAACAAGTGCGGGACACATGCCTCTTCCTTTCTCCTGAAGAGTCATCATCCTATTTTTGCAGATCACCAAAAATCACAGCGTTGGTGCAAGATCTGTTGCTCAAGGAACCTCCAGTGATGGAAAAACCCTTCTGAACACCATTTAAGTATCTATCAGATCTCATCAGTTTAAATACATTTTGATATGCTTCTTCCTTAACAGTGTAATGCTGAACATAAGGACTCCAATGTCTGTGTACAAAGCTTTTCCTTTAGCGTTGTCCTTTCTACTCACGCAGAGGAGACATTGAGTACTTATGACATGGCAGCTGCTTCCATTCAGAAGAGCGACGTTTGCAAACCATAGGCAGTTACATCACCAACAGAAAAGGTATAAAATGAGAACAGATTCAAGATGAAAACATTTTCCTCTGAGAGGAAAACCACACCATTTGATAAAAAACAATGGAAAATTTACCTTAAGAATCCCAAGAAAGTAAATAGACAACAAAAATTACTTTTACCGATATACATACTACAAGTATCCTAGAGTATAGTTACAGAGATAATATATTGCGACTCATTTTATAAGATTTTTCATAGCTTTCCAAAGTTACAGTTGATAACTTGCCACAGAAGCAATTTGAAGTATCCTTGCTGATTTAGTCAAATCCTACAGTTTGGGTGTAGATGTGAACTTGCTCAGAGCTGAACTGTGTTCAGATCCATGATTTTTTTCTTTCAAATTAAAAGAGTGTAGTTGATAATATTTAAAGATAATAATCCAACAATTATAAAGTTACTAAGATAATAAAATACCTGATAATCTTTGTGGAGCATCTTGAATGAAAACAATATCAATGTCTTCTGAAACAAAAGCCCTCACATCTGTAGGAAATGCTAGGAAATACTGCCTAACTTTTCTCTTGTAAGCAGATAGGCCGATTGTTTTACAGATCTCAGGGAGGACTCGTGAAACTTTAGTAGGCAGTTTTATTAATAAAAACCACAAGAATTATAATCCAGATAAACCTTAAAGGTCAACCTTCCCTGTTAACGCAACACTATGTTTCTTACATGCACCTCAGTTGAACACAAAGTTCTCATTGTGTTATCAAAAACTAGATTACTGCTTCTTTTTTTTTTTTTCTTTTTTTTCCGTGTGTCACTGAATGTCAAAATATTGTTCTTTCAATACATGGAAGTATTTGTATACAGTTTTATAACTGATCTTTAGTTGCTAGCTGGAGGCAAAAAAGAAACAGTAAAACTGTTTGTTGGGAAACCTCACCGACAATGAAAATTAATATAGTCCTTTTTTCCTGCCAAAAAAATTTGAACAGATTTTTAGGTCCACAATGGTTTGTTTATTCTTCAAATGGTTAAATTGGAAGTGACATGTGTGACACAAAGTAATTTAAATGAAAAGATACAGAAAAGATGCATATATGGTCTGTTTCTTTCATTTTAATTTTGGAGGATATTGTCGCAATTGCTAACAAAGATTCTGTTTAAGAAAATTAGATTCTGTTTAAGAAAAAAGGGAAAGAAATTCAATGCCAAGTAGAGAAAAATTAGAAAAATTTGAATGACAGAAAGTACGTGTGAGTTTTAACCACTCAGATTTGTATCACCTAGACAAGACTATAGAACAAATAAATGTTTCCCAGGCTCCACCTAGCAGACAATTCTGAAAGATATTTGACCCACTTCCCCCTCCCTTTTTTTTCCCTTCCAGAATTAATTTTCCCAGCTATTTTTATACGAATGAAAGACAAAATACCTCTTCACAAAGAAGCAGACTCCCATTTGACAGGATTACTCACCGCTAAAGTAAAGGGTTGTACCCAGGTTGTGGTGAGGGCAGAGAAGTCTTAGGGACTCATGCCAGGAAGGACTGGTTGGGGCCATGATCTAACCACAAGAAAACAGACAAGGCTTTCAAGTCAAGTACTGGCATGTTAACTGGAGCGAAACGAGCAGCCCCAAAATAACGATCACAATGTAGATATTGATCACAAAATGTTTACAGTGCAACATTTGACTATAAAAAGATCCTGGTTCATGCTTCTGACACCTGTTTGCCTCCTATTTCTTTCCTGGATTGCTCAGACACTTACAGCTAAGTGTAACCTAACGTACCCTTTTTGGCTGGGGTCAGAGGAGCAGGATGATGAATGGATCAAAGTACTGTTGATTTCCACACAATCAAAAATGCTGTTACCTATACCATGATTCAGGCAATTACTTTGTCTCTACAAATCTTCCTTTTCTTTCCTCCCATTTGCAAACATTGCCTCTTCAGCTTGCTGGCTTCCCCACTCAAGGTTTGTAGGTCTGCAGGGATCTGCCCAGTGCCTATCCAGAAAAGGGCCCTGACTCAGGTTAAACCACTAGTAGTGCTGTAAAAAAGTGCTGAGAGCGGCAGAGAACTGCCAGAGCACAGGCAGATAGGCTCAGAGATAATAAATCAGTACTTCATAATGTTTATACATGTTTGAGGGCATAATTGGGAAGGAATAAGAGCAAGCCTTTATGACAGCAAAAGCAACAAAGCAAGAACACCAAGATAAAATTTATGAATAGTGGGGTTTTTTTAAAGAAATACAGAGAGATAGAATGAGTTAATAACATAAAATTAACCTGAATTCTATTTAAAAACTTACAGTTTCCCCCCAAATTTCCAGAATTCTTGCTTCACGCTTTTGAACACTAAGGCATTTTTCTCCTCAGACTGCTACCAGCTTCCAAATGATGTTACGCTCCTGAATAATAATCTAAAACAATTGACTTGAAAAGTTAATTTACTTATCCTAAGGAAAACATTTACTATTCATTGGGTTCTTATAAAATTAGAGTTATCCTCGTCCAAATAATCTCTGTAAATAAAGAGGCGTGCTATCTTTAACATATCACTGAAACTTCACCTTCTGACTTTAGTCCAGTTTTCAGTCCACTGGTGTTGGAAGTAAAAAAAAGATTTTCACCGTTAAGTCATCATTACTTACGAGGCAGTGGTAAAAATGCAAGCACTGTTTTACTAACTATAAAAAGCAAGAAGTCACCCGAAAAAGTATCAAGATGCTAAAGTAATCTCATTCCCGGCTCCGTGGAATTTTTCTTTTCCTTTACCAGAACATTTCAGGTGACAACATTTTGGAATTTGATGCTAAATTCTCTCGGTTGAGTAGAGACAGAGACAAGAGCACAACCTTGATGCCTCGGGGATATGGTAATGCAATACAGAGGGATTTATTTTCTTTTTTATTTTTACCTCATGTCACAAGTTCAATTTTAGGCCAACAGTACCCAAAACCACCACCATGTGATGTAGCAGCTTATGCAAAGAGTCTAGCAGTTTTAACCCAAGCCCTAGGACAGAGGAATCCGCCTCACAGATTTGCTGCCACAGCGTTAGTGTTAGTGTTGCTCTGACCAAGTTCGTCCATGTTCAGGGTCAGATACCAGCTCAATGTCTATGCCATCTCAAACTGGGGCACGGGAATTTCATCTAGAAAAAATTAAGGGTACAACAACCCCAGAAACTAAAGGGCATATTTTAGAAGTCTGGCTCTGCAGCGCAGATGTGAAATGGCAACAGGAAGATTTCTTTTGAGCGTATTCAAAAATAAATTTGGAGGTCACTTTGCATTGACCTGCCCTTGGCTTGTTCTGGTCATTCTGATTCCACCATCATTAGTAATAACTACTTCTGCAATGGCAGTTAGTTGTACCAAATCCTAAGTCAGGGAAAGGGAAGCATCTGCATTAAAACTGTAGATACGGCTGCTCTCCGTGGGCTAGTGTCAAACTGGAATAGGAAATTTTATTCAGTTTGTTCCCAGCAATAAATACAGTCCTGGCATCCTGGATAAATCCTTCACATAACAGCATGTGTTCTTTTATGCACCCTGGGAGCGATTCTATTTAAAGCCATGGAATTGTGGGTGTGAGACTGTAAGCACATCCACTTACCCAAAACAAAATTAAAACCTGTCTTATATTAGAGTCAGGAGAGCTGTTACGAAAAATGCAAACCATATGAAGTTTTAAGTATACTTATGTTTTTTATCTGTCTCTGTGTAGCATATACAATTGACTTTCACTGCCTGAGATGAAGTGCTGACAAGTGTTTTACCATATTATTACAGAATACCCCAGTAGCATTATCACACTTCAACTTTTGCTGCAATAAATCTCTGCTGCATGCACGTCAGAAGTCATTGCTCATATCACATCCAGACAAAGTAAGGGCCCTCCCTCCCCAATGGACACAAATGAGACTCTACACACACGAGGTATTCCACCATTAAGGCTGGAACAACCCCCACAGGCCAGACACCAGGAGCATCGTTCCCACAAGCATTACTTGGTGAGGTCCAGACGTCTGTTCTCAGGCAAGCAACAGTGGCACAGGCATGAGTCATTGCAGAATGCAATGGATTTATCACCAGAACGACATTATCTTCCCTTATATGCTGGTTTCCATATGCAAGTCTCTTAATTTTTTATTTTTATTTTTATAACTCAACCGCTGAAACATATTTCACATGAATGCAATTCTCTGCTATGTATATTCTTTTAAAATAGCTGTCTCATAAACCATATTCTAATTGCATGGATCCAGATTTACCTCCAGCCTGTTTATTGATTTCAGTTTGGTCAAAGCAAATGATGAGCAGACCATCTCCAGGGTCCCAATCTCAGTGGTGACAATGATTCTCTTTATGGCCTTGACTAACACGTTTAATCTTACCTCCTAAATTTTGCTGTCTGTGAAGCTGGAATGACAATATTTATTCAATCAGAGTGCCGTAAGAAAGTTAAGGGTAGCACAGACATTTCAAAGTGCATTATTTGTTATAGATTTAGATAGCTTTGTCTGCACTTCTATATTGAAAGAATTGTTTTTCCCTCTAAAAGGTGGGAATTCAAACATTCTTCCTTTATACTGGCTAGCTCTGGACTAATAAAAAAAATCAATTAAAGGAGCAAGGAAACCCAAGGTTGAGAGTGCACAGAAATGATTGTTAGATTACACATTCTGAAACTCAATGAAATAGACATTTCTTGAGATACTGCACATTTCCGTTGTGATGCAAGAGATAAGTGAGATAACTACTCAGGCAATCAAGATAATAGTAAGCAAGCTACAGTGGTTTCTTGGTGTCTTTTTCTCTCTCACCTAACCTTCAGTAAATTTAATTTTTTCCCCTAACACACAATAATTGCTGGAAACGTGGAAATAAACTCTTTGAATCTTTTCCCATAGAAGTGAACTTCATCCTGCAAACTGTGCCTGATTCTGGCTCCCCATGAGATTAATTTCATGAATTTCTACAGCCTAACTGTCAATGAAAGAGAGGAAAGTGGGGCCTGTAGTCCATGTTAGTGTAAGCCGCTCTCTGATGCTGCAGTATTTTTTGCGTCAAGAGGTGGTTGTAAACCCAGGTATGAAACAAACTGTTGCATCAAAGAGTTAAACAATAACCAAAGTTGTTATTAAATCTCCTCTCCTAGTATTCTTCCCCTTTGCAGCACAAAGAAAAAGACCGAAGCATGAGACCATGTGGGAAGGAAAGGGAACAAAATCATCTAAGCTGCACATCCCAGGGAAACATCTAAAGCCTGAGCCCGCCACAGCCAGACCTCCCTCGAATCCCGCTCTCTCTAGCTGCCACCTCTCCTCAGTCCCCACGCTGACCCCCTGAATCAAGCCAGATGGGACTGGTGGAGACATGTCAAGGAAGTGCTGAAAAGGTGACTTGGGTCTCTGGCAGCTAGTCTGGAGCTCGTTTCTATGCAAAATCTCTGGGGGCTGCTGCTTTGCAATTTCTCAGGAATGTTTAATTCTCCTCATCCCTTTGCTGAGTCTCTCTGGAGAGGTCACGGAGGCCTGTGACATCCCTGGAGGGCACTGCCTAACTAAATTAGCATGAGATAACTTTGGACTCTCTTCCAAACAAGAAAATACAAGGGAGAGAATTTCATTAAAAGCAGAAGACTAGGTGATCCAAGTTAATCCCAGCCCAGAGCTGCTGCAGAAATGTTCTCTGTTTATATTTTGACTCTACTCTCTGTTACAGAGTTCACTGACTATAATGGAAGCTGTGTTAAGTGCACAACTTGACCTCAGTTGACCAAATCTTAGTTTCATAATAAAGACAAAAAGTGGGTTTGGCGGCTCTAAAAGGTTTGATTAGTTGCTCTTTTGCCTGTTTGTCTGTGACTATGTAGGGTGGTGAGTAAATGGTAAAAGATAAACACCGATGCACTTCACTCTTTACACGAGGTTTTAAATCAGGAACCATGAACTCTTTAATATGCAACAGTATTATAACTGATACATATATGCGTGTAGGCTTAGCATTTGTTAGCAAAGCAAATATGACCAAGTCCTACACTTGTTGTTTTTTTTTTTTTTAAGACTTGTGCACACAAAGTTTTGTTTAGGTTCCCTCAGTGAATGAAAGAAAAAAAATCTACTTCAGGAGGTAAAAATAAAAAGGCAACTTAAAGAGAAGGAATGCCGACATCTGCACATACTTCTGCAATAGCTTGTTTCCCATGCAACTCAAGCAAAGGGTAAGACATAAAGGTAGCTCAATGTATCCAGCAATATCCCACCTCATCTTCCAGCAGTAAGAGAACTGTAGCAAACACCTCACCAAATACCTCCAAAACAAGGATTCAATGCTCTGTATACAAACAGGATGGGGAGGGAATTAGAAATTTTTCACTTGGGCTGAGGTTATAATAGCTGACTCTAGGGAAACAGGAGTTAAAATAAAAATGTACCCAAAAAACTTAATTGCTTGAGCTTGATCTATTGGAAAAACCCGGTAGGTGAGACCCAGGAATTCACACTTCAAAGTATTAAATATACTGGTGGTAACAAACTGAGACCACCTAACAGCGCAATACGAATGAATACCATATTATTCTTACAAACCTGAGATTAGAAAGTGATTTAACATTATTAAATGCTGTTCATAAGCCAGTCCTGCAAAACAGCATGTTTTGGATATATTGGGACAAATACTCCTCCTTCTGAGAAGACAAGAAGAAAAGGAAAAGGTACAAAAGTTCATGCAGTTCACATTAAGGACAACCCAATGTGGTCTCTCCCTTCAGGAAGGAAATATTAGCATGGCCTCTTAGCTACACTCTGAGGGCAATGATCTGCTGGGAAACATGACTTTGGGTCAGATCTTGGGGCACCAACAGCTAGACTGGGCTTCTTACTCCTGTCATAATTGTCTCTTCTTCACAGAAGGACTGCTGCTTTGCCATGGGTGCCACTGAGTTTGTACAGGCACAGTTAAAAATCAAAGCAAAACTTCCATCTGAGCTTTTCTGTGAGAACTGAGTATCTGTTTACTAGGTGCTTTTTCTAGTCTTCCTCAGAAAGACGAAGAGATACACCAAAGGAGAAAGCTATTCCAGCATGGGAGAGAAACTGGAGAAAACGCATGAAATCAACTCTTCCTTCCAGAGTGAATACTCCTTCCCCCTCCCTAAAGCTTGTTTCATCACCAAAATCATACCCTGAAATCAAGCATGTGGGATCAAATCCTGCCCCCCTGGACTCAGTTAAGTCTTTGCTATAGACTTCTGTGAGGATGGAATTTCATTCTGAGCGTAGGAGCCTGTCACGGCCAAAGGCGAAAAAAAAGGGTGTTTTCCACACAGGTTCTGCTTTTCTACTTTTCTGCCCCTTGGGAAAGTGGTGCAATTAGATCCCTATTATTATACACTGGAAGGGCACATTTGGCACTGCATGTGAGTTTATGTACTTTAAAAAGTTTATGTACTTAAAAAACAGAGGGAAATTTTAAATATAAGCTACTTTCCTTCAAACACCAGACTTTATATATAAACAGTTCAGAGCTGCTATGGTCTGGTAAGTGAATAATTAGGAAAAAAAATGCATGCAAAATATATGATAAGCTGGCAGAGGAAGACTGCTAAATAAGATTCTTCCCCCTTTTTAATGCCAAAACAAGAGATAACAATTCATATTTGTGTCCAAAAAATAATCAAACTAACTTAAAATATTTGCATGAGAACCACAAGGAAGGAGACCTAAATTTATAGCTACAGGCTTTTGTCTTCAGTGTAGGGTTCCTGGAAAGGTGCAAATAGGAAAATTAATCCAAACAAACGAAAGGTGTGATCTCAACAATTCTGCTTATAACTGCATTAAACACATTCTTTGTCAAAATGAGAGTCCTCCCTTTTATCTACCTAAATTCAGAACCCTTCTGTCCTGAATACAAGCCCACATTGGGGTTTAACACAACTGATCTACTTTACAATTTTTTCCAGGCTGATTAGCCTGGACCAGACCCATCAGTGTACTGCACTGTGAGGCACAGTTTGCATGATGAGTGATAGACTCTTGGAATTCTTACTATAAATACTGGATTTTCTTGCTTTTTTTTTGATCTAAAGACAGCTCAGCTTGTGTTTCGCTTCCTTAAAAACCTACTTTCTCCTCCACGAGTTTTAACTGGATACATCAGTCTGCATTGCCCTAAATTATCAGCAATGGTATTTTGAAGTATTTGTCAAATAATCTGTTTTGTCTCCTGAGAAAGCAGGAAGTCAACGGTGAAGAAAACCCTTGCATTTTCAAAAACAGCATGCACAGGACACACATGCACACTATTTGTCCATCCTCATATGTCATAAGCATATCCTGGTACATCAGTTAGCCTGTAATATGCCTTCAGATGTTTCTGAGTAAAGGTACAACAGAAACCTAAATAATTTTAATCACATCTGAGCTTTTATATGCCCTACCAGAACAGACCTAGATAGTGAGGAAGGATTTTGTCTTTATGTCACCGGGCAAGAAAGGAAGATGTCTTTTTTTCCCACTCCCCCAGCAATTCAATGCCTGGAGGAGCAACAGGAAAGAAACCACGGTGACCTTGCTGAACTTATGGAAGCAGCTGCCAGCTCAGCAGGAGGAGCATTGCTGATGGACTGGTGTACCTACCGCTGGAAAAAGCTTTTAAGCCAGTTCTCTCCCTCTCTCTTTTTTTT
>VXBO01008154.1:114643-152964 GCA_013400135.1 Rhinoptilus africanus
ATCCTCCACCCCTAAATTATACAAATGTAAGAGCAAGAGAGGACTTTCAGAAACCTCAGGAGTCAGCTTGTTATTAGACTGGATAAAGAAGTCGTCAAGTTAAAGTTTCTTAGTTATCCATACACAATCAAAACAATATAATTGCTGTATTGAGCAAGCAAGGCATAATTTTGTTTAAGATATGATTTATGTATTATTTCAACCTTCTCAAACACTTTGTCTTTTGACATATTAACATTCTTGCTCTCTGAATTTAAACTTTTAAAAAATACTTTAACTTCTAAAAAAATTAAAACTTGGCAGATGTGAAACAAGCCTATGTCTCATATGTAGAGAAAAATATCACACAAAAGGAAAATGCTGACTTTTCTAATTCTAGTTTAAACGGTGCCTTTGAAAGTCTTCTAGACAGTTATCACAATGGAGTTCAGCAGCAACTTATTCCCCCTGCCTCTGAGAAAATGAAGTTATTAAAATGATAGGAAGCAAAATAAGCAGAGATAGTGAGAGGAATTTTTATTTTTTAAGATTAAAAGTGCAAGAATGTCAGGGAAACCAAAACACAGCTGACATCCTGATCCTGAATACTTTAATATACACATGTAACCTTAGGCATCAAAAGGGGTCTCAGGCACATATACATGGGGGAAACGCATACATGTACTCGTAGTATCAACACCACATGTCACTAAATCACGACAACTAGTTAATCAAGGTTTCTTTTTGTTTCCCCTGTTGTGAAGCCAATGTAAATGCATCATTTGAAGACTCTCTTAGAGAGCTTTAAGTGAAAGCACTTGTGCTTGTGATGGGTTAGGAGCACACAGTGCATCTGCTAGTTTGTTTGTTCTACACAAGGCAACTCACTAACCCACAGTAACTTGCACATGTAACTCACTCCTAAGTGCCTGTTCTTCTTGTGGGTTTGTTTTTCGTTTGGGTTTGGGGTTTTTTTTTGTTTGTTTGTTTTCAGCCCAAAAGCTAGGAAAGTCAAGCACAGGCCGTGGTTTTGCAAATATTTCAAAACAGAGGGTGTTCACAAAATGGGGCTATGGCCAGGAGCTTCATCAAACTGAGACCTTTAAAGAAGTTTTTTGGGCTCTGCAGTTGATTGAAAGAGGTGTTATGGGGCTCAAAGCAAAAGGCAGAAGAAGAGGGAGGGGGAGGAGAAAAGGAGAATGTTTTCTGGCATCTGACCCAGGTTTAAAACTGTGTTTCATTTTCTTAAACAAAACCAAAACACTCCTCCAACTTTGGGAAATCCCTAGAAAAACAACAGAAAACATTGTTTCAGAAAGCAATTATGGTCACTAAAATGACACATCATTTATGAATGAAAGTACTTAGAAGAGAGTAAACTAATTCTTAAGGACAATAGCAAACACGCATTGGACCTAAATCTGCTGTTTCCTTGGCACTGTTTCATTAGAAATTCAGTTACTCAAGATTTGCACTACTGTAACAAATAGCAGAGCCAAGCCCCTTATTTCCATCAGTGACAAAGAAACACTTACATCCTGACTGTGCAAAAGTCTTAATAAAAGTTCACAGAATGAATGATTTAATCGGTAAATGAAAATATAGACTGATCAGAAAATTCCTAATAGTAGTAGGGGTAGTAGTAATAACAACGATAATGATTTGGCCATATATTACAGGCACACACCATTCAGCTTCAAAAGGATGCCTCAGTCTATCAGTTATATAAGTCAAAAACTTCATAGTTGTCCTGTTAAATGATATCTACAAAAGCATAGAGCTCAACAACTAAAGATGTACTAAGCAAAATTCCTGTCATTAATTAGTAAATTTACAAAGGCTAACGTGTCCCGTTTAACAGCATCTCAATAGTACGGATACTGAAATCAAAATAGTAGCCACTAAAAATCAACCAGTTCACAAGTCAGACTTAAGACTGTATGTTATAATAAAAAACTCATTCTTTAGTATCTGGTAAAAGTAACGTGCTTGTTTATCATTAAGGTCAGATTTAAGACTTTCCATGTTGTTACTTTTAAGCACTCCAATCTTGAAAGCAAGAGGATGAATACTTCAAACTGCATTCCCCCCAGTCACCTCTACTGCACAGTCAACCAAGTTCACAATAAAAAACTTTTCCTCTCCTCTTACATATTTAGTGTAAAACAGGCACATCTCACTAGATTTTCAGTCTTGTTTACTGATGAAACAAGGCTTATACACTTCACATGCATACGGTTGCGCATCCAATAACTCCTGTTTTCCTACTGGCTTCTTTCAAACAAAATTTGGCAGAGGGACAGCACTACCAAAAATATTGAATGACTGCAAGTCTTGCTGAAATAGGAGTTGTCAAGGGGAGAGATACCTTGTTGGATCACTGAGGGAACAGCCAAGCCTGAATGTAACTCCTACTAGGTACCAGGCAATGCACAGAGGAAGACGCTATTACAAAGGCTCAGAATGCATGGGAAACTTCAAGCAGAGGTTGCAGCTCAGTAGATACTAGAGGTGAAACCATGTGTTATAAAACAAATGGCTTGCTTACAGAACTACATCTTCAAAAAACGATGTTCAGACTTGCCAGCTTTGGAGAAAGATTTACTGTGCGGGAACAGAGTCTTTGGTTTTTTGTTTCATTTTAAATGATGTTGCCTTGTGTAACAACTAACACATAATAATTACAAATGGAGGGGCTGAGGTTTGCTCAACACACCTGAGCAGCAGGAGGAAATTTTGTGCTAGTTTCCCCCCCAGCTGCTCCTATCCTAACAAGGCAAATGCATGGGATGCTGGCAGGGAAAACCTTTGCCCCTTCCAGTCAGCTGGTTACTGCAGCACCGGTGTCCCAAAGAGCAACTTAACCTGACGGAGGCTGAAGGCAGACCATGGCAGGTCTGGAGGCCCACAACAATAGCAAATTGTTTCCTGTCAGGAGCAAGGGTTAAACCAGGAAATGTGTGTCTTATCATTGTGTGCACTCCCAGGTCTGCTGACAGCATCTGCTTGCTTGCCCCCAGTTCCAGGCAGGACCATGCATGCATGGTGTAGCCTCAAATGTGACACCAGGTGGGCACCCAGTTCCCTGCTTTCCTATGTGGATTGACATATAGAAGTTAGTTTGATCAAGGAGACGAGAAAGTTTAAAGAGCAAATTATAGCCAGTTCAAACTGTTTTTTCATTTCCTAGCACTCTCCAATGCAATACATTGAGAGAGGCTACTTCCCTGTACTCCTCATCTCAGCCCAGATGTACAGAAAGCTCTCAGTGACAACCACCCTACAGGTTGTACCTGTGGCTGTGGCTGTGGCAGCTCAGATGGACAACGGGAGCCTATAACATTGTTCAACCACCGGGGGAAAATAAATATCTGTCAAAGTCCCAAATAAGCTGTCATCAAGGCACTTGTCTTGGATCAGCCCTGATCTCATCAGCAGGCATTGCTGCTCAACTGGAACACAAATTCTTTGTACATATGCCAAGACATTTCATCTCTTAATTGAAGTAAAAACATCCATATATGTTGGTCTCTAAAGGAAGCCATACTTTCCTTGTGCAATCCCAACATATCCTTTTCTAAACACATCTTCAGTCATGACTCAGACCTGGGAATGCCATTGAGGAAGAAGAAGGATGCACTGCAGCACAAGCACTTGCTAATCCAGCCAGATTATTGTGGGTTATGGGGCAGGCAGTTAGAGATGGAGAAACATCAGAGAATATATCATGGTTTCTGGGGTAACAGAAAGCTGGCAGATCTTTTATTTTGTATCACGTTGTGGTATCTACCAAAATCCTTTTGAAAATTTTCACAATTAGGTACTATATAATATTTTACCATACATCAACAATGTGAACAGAAAGTATTTGTTGCTGTTTGGAATAGTAAGATAGAGCAGTCCTATGAAAAACATTAAGTCACCATCTTTCCATAATCATTTCACAAGTAGGATCATAATTATTTTTCTTCAGATGTTGTCTGTGTGAGTTCAGTTTGCAACTCCATGCCTTTAGAAGCATACAGATGTTCTTGCCTCTTGGTAAATACTATGTAAATTTGTTCCTATGATTACAGCACTTGCTAAAATGAGCATAATAATTAGGAGGCAATCCTTACTTTATGAATTTTCCATAGTAGGTTTGATGCTGCAAGATAAATTTCCAGTTCATCAAAATAGCTGTGCATGTGCTTAATTTTAAACACAGTCTTACTCCACTACAATTAAGTAAAAGACTTAAGTACGTGCTTGTTCCTTGAAGGGGTTTAAATCTGTTGACTTTTAATTAGATTTATGTCCAGACTGAAATTCTTCCCTGAATTGAGGCTTGTGAAGTACAGTGCTTTGGAAGAGGAAGTACTGAAGGAAAACTAAGACAGCCTATTCCGATTATCATTTTAATATGAATACTTTATATTTTTACATTCTCCATACACATTTGCTATTTAAGACCTACATCATTATCCATAAAGAAGACAGCAAATGCTTTTACTTTATTTTATGTTATCCAACCCCATTGTAAAACTTCTCACACATATCAAGCCTCATAAAGAGCAATTCAAACTACAGAGAGCAAACTCTTTTCCTTGTGAATTAGTCTTAGGAGAAGAGACAGAAAGGCTGTTATAGATAAGATAATCATATGCTTCTTATTACTTGTGGCATTTCAGGACAGTGTCTCTATGGACACATGCATATATTTTAAATGGTTTGGTGGCAACTTTTCTAAGTTCATACTGTATTAAGTCTTCTTAACAATTTTCTTTTAAAAATACCTTCTAAATAACAAACAGGAAAGCAGCCTCCATAAGAGAACTAGATACTAATCATAACTTGAAATCAGACAGACAGGAAATTGCCACACCCTACATTAGCAAATGCATCCAGGTCCCATGGTAGCCTTTATAGTGAGTTTAGATTGTCTGTGGGAAATGAAATCATGTGCCAAAGGCCAAGTAAACCCAAAATTAAAATTCACAGTAATGTCTCCCAGTTGCATTCATAATCCTGCTTATTACCTCTTACATCATTATAAAGTGTTCTCCAGAATAAAACAACCCACTGCTGTGCTATGTATACCACTGATATGATATAGGCTGTCCAAGTTCTGCCCCAAAGGCCAAATATCACCCACTCAGTTTTAAAAATTGTGCTCAGGGTCATCATTCATGCCTATGTGGTGGTCAGACTCTGGGATACTGTATGACTTGGAATTATCTGCTGATAATTCCCAGGCTTGTTCTATCATAAGACCTCTAATTCACTTTTAGATATTATATTCTATATGATGACGAAAGCAAGTACAATCTACGTGTTATTATGGAACTAAAGAGTGGGTCTTCAACTACCAGAAAGTTAGCACTGGAATTACTTGTGGTGACGTTTCTGGACAGTGTCTTCATGGACACATGCATATATTTTAACTGGTTTGGTGCTAACTTTTCTTTTACATGGATTTGTAATACCTACCACGTCTCCAAAGTTCGTACTTAGTGGTCTCAATTCCCTTCGCTGTTATTTGCAAGAAAAGGAATTAGAAACTCTGATGACCTGGTGAAATCACTCACTCAAGAAATTAAACCAAACAATGAAACTAAGTAGCCTAAATATTGTTTAGCAGAAATGTGGCACCTGCAATCCATTACTGAAAGAAGAACTCAGTACCATAAAATATAGCGATCAAATTTTCAGATAGTGCAAAAGATGTTAGTGGAGAATGAAAATAGAGTAAGTTTATTTTCTTCTGGCTTCTAACTTCATTTAGATTTTGTAGTTGGCAGCATGTCAGGACCAACAGGCTTCCGGCAGGAGATCATTATTTTAAAACATTAACTCCCATGTTAATGTTTGATTTTGCTAATGTTTAAATTGGGATATATTTCTGAACAGGAGAACGGAGGTGGTAAAGGATCACACACAACACTTTTTCTCCAGTAAAAGTAGCCAGAGGTGGGTTACAGGAAAAAAAAAAAAATCACCCAAGCCTGATTTCCTCCTCCCTTTATAAGAGACGTTGCTTGCTTAAAATTAATTGCTGATATTACCCTCAACCCAACTTTTGAAACACACTTAAAATGTACCTACTTAATCTAACATAACGTAACAGACATAATACAATTCACAGCAGTAACTGCTAAATCCAAGTTTCAGGAAAGACAGGAAAATACAAAGAAAGAGTTTAGTGATAACAGAAGCAATTTATTTGGCATAGCAGCCTTTGCCAGATTTCTGTTATCCCACTATTTGAGTGCGTGGCTCCTGCAGAGGATCAGCTTTGAAGCTTTCTATCATTAGAGATGCAGTGTTCTGGAAGAGACCTACATCTCAGCCCCCGACTATGTGAAGTCATCAGAGATCCCACCATGCTTGTAATGAAAAAAAAAAAAAAAAGAAAAGAAGAAGGTATTAGCTCCTGGTCAAGTAGTACCCAGGTTAAATAATTGGCAAGCTGGCATGGGGAGTGTGGGCACGCAAAGACAGAGATGAATCACAAATAAAGGCAGATCATACAAACAGAAATTCTTGCCTCTTGGGTTACCCTCCAAGAGCTGATGATCTCACACAAGTTCACTAATGCAATCTTCAAAATAAGAGATTTTTTAAAGAACCTCTACCGATTTTAGTGACAACAAGGCACCAAGGGATTCTGAAGTATCTGAGCTAACTCTGAGTTGGATATCTCAGGCCTCAGAGTACACAGGATTCATTGTGTGTAGCTCCCTACTCTGCCATCCACTCCTGCAGCCGCACTTATCCCCATCCTCCTTGCAGTTCTGACTGCATCACATATATTTCATTCTCTATTGATAGCCTTGTGTAATACTACTGCCATGCCTTAAAATTCAGCTCACACCTCATCTAGTTTCTACATTTTTTCATAACAGGAAATGTGATTCATACATATCTTTAACTACATGTATCAATGCAACACACTAAGCTGTTGCAATAGCAAAGCCTGGGTATCAAAATTTTTCCAAAAATTCAGTGTGGTTTTATAGAAGAAAGGATTTCATGCCATGATTTTCCAGTGACACTCCATGGGCTCTTCAAGAGGACCATGTCTCCAATATTGACATCCAGCTACCAACAATCGTGAACTTTTGCCCTCTGCAAGGAGAACTTTGGTCAGAATTTCACACTTCTTACATAAGAAAGCACTCTGCAGAGAGACACTAAATCTAGATACAAACAACATTTCATCCAGGTTTCAGAGGGCTGATGTTGCTGAAGCACCCTTACGGGCAATCTAACCAACAAAAGACTGTACAAACCAGCAAATTAGAGCAACTACTTCTGAGATGACAGGCATTATTCCCATTAGTTTAGTCAGCATGGTGCAAAACACAAAAAACTTATGCTACAGTGAGAGGAAGAACAGTAAATATTATAATTTTCTTAGCATCTAAAAGTAACAATGCAGATTTTCCATCCAATTGTGCACTTGCAAAATGAAGTGACTGATTGTTCATTGCAGAAACCAGTGCAAATTTACAAAAATAATATTTAAAAAATAGAGAACAGATAAATACAGAATATTGTCCTTTTTGAGGACTTTAATTGTCAAAGTAACGAGCAGTCTCTACTGTCACATAATTGTTTTTCATAAATACATTTTGTTAACTACTCAGCAGCTCAACTACTACTTTGTTGGTTTGGGTCTAAATAATGGAAGTAGAAGTGTAACTTAAAACAAGAAATATCTGTCAAGCAGGAAAGCTCAAGATACCTTTTATTAACATACCAGCAAGCTGCTTTACTGTGCTGCTGCTTCTTTTGAACTCCTAGATAATATCAGCTGAGGAACATTAGACTGTTCTATGTACATTTCCCTCATCACCATAGTATCTGAAAAGCTTCCAGTAGTTCATTAAGCAACATGACTAACCTCCCTCATTTGCGGTTTCTCCATTCACTCTCTCATCCTCTCCCTAAGGGAAGAGCTCTGTGTGTGTGTGCGTGCAGTGTTTTGGCTCATTGTGTTGGTTTGTCTTTTTCTTAAATTTTTTTTATTTTAAATTTTATTATGGGCATGCGACTCTGCATTTATAATAAAGAGATACATGGGTTTATCTCAATTAATTTCTGGCTTTGCTACTTGCGTATTACTGAGTGTAACCCACGTTCCTTGCCCTATCTCTTTCTTTCGGTACACGCTATCTTGCCACTCTTCCATACGCCTAAAGGACACACAGCAAGTTGATGCAAAGTACAAAAAAGATCAACCGAGTCAGAGAAAGAGAGTGGAAGGGTGGGAGAAAAGCCTCATAAATTATGCAGGCCATGAGTTCATGGCTGCTGAAAGGTCTTGAGTTTTGTAAGACAAACTACAAAACCCACTTTCTGTGCTATTAAAGTGGACAGTGAGCATATGAGAATTCCCAATAAGGGTGAATATGGGGCTGCAAAATTTGTCTACCGTGCATGAGGTGCGTATATAGGTCTTTTGTTGCCGTTATACAACTATGCAAAAGGAGACAGCTTTTCACATATAAAATGCAGATGTGAATAACTTCAAAAAACTAAGCCTGGCTTTTCCCTTCCATTACACTAGCATATGTGGAGCATAACTTCACTAGCTCAGCATATCTCTGTGCAAGGAGAAACTGCATCTTGGTAGCATATGTGTCACTTTTTTTAAAGTCCAGACTGAAAGACATTATGATAGGTAAAGTACTTAAGTTAGAGACAGACTGCCATCATGGAAAGCGATTTCAGTTTTCATACATTCACTAATTTGGTACCGAAACACTAAGGACAGCTTCAGTTTCCCTAGTCAATATTTCTGCTGTCATCATCTCTCTCAATTCAAGTTCATATGCAAGTCTAGCTGTAATAAGCAATATAAAAATGCCTTCTTTTTCTGCAATGCTTTTCCCCAGTACATCTTGAAATGGCTCAAGAAAGAGCGGTATCTGTTATTATTTTATCGATTGGGAAAGTGAGAGAAAGAAAAACAAGAGGACTCCAAGTCAGTCAATAGATCAGGGCTGAGGCCAGAGTGAAACTTCAGGGCTTGTACACTCTAATATACCATTCTGTTCGCAAAGCAACACAGTCACACAAAGGTCTGTAGTAACCCTACAGAATCTCCTTTACAAAGAAAGGAAAAATGACACAAATGTTTGCTGGTGTGTACACAAAATTAGCTTCATTACTTCTTTTTCTGAGGACAAACTTCTGTGCAAGTCATGGGAGATCTAGTCCAGCATTATCTGCTATTTGATTGCTGTCATCCAGAATAGTTGCAGGTGAGTTGAGACCCTATCCTCTTGGACAGGAGGAGACAGCTAATAAATGACTGAATATTTAGTTGTGTGTTGAGGACACTTCTGGAAACCTTTACTATCCCAACACTTAAATACCAGGAAATCCAGAGTAAAGGCTATTATGCCTTAATATGAAAAAGACAGGGAACAAGGCTAAGCTCTCTGGCTGACGAGCACGAGCCTTACATCCCGTGGGACTCTGAACGAAATCTTGAGGGTTTGCCTGCTGCCTTCAGACGGCAACATGTCCAGAAATGACACACAGAGCTGGGCGGCAGCTGTCATTGCAAGGGTCTCGCTGAACATTAAAATACTCCCCGCATCAAGCAAATGCGATTTCTGGCATAAAACCAGCCATCCAAAGGCCAGCTCAATCCCCCCTCATCTTACCACTGAGAGAGAGAGGACACGGGGAGGAAAAGTAGGGGCCAATTTTTTCTCCTCGTGGTGGCTTTCTTTCTTGGAACTCAGCAAACTGAAGCACTGATGTCAACAAATGCCACAATAAACTTGTGCTTGCTCATTCCCAAAAGCCAGCAACATCATTCTGACATGCAGAAACGGCATGTTTCTAGACAAGTTTCTTAATTGCTTAGGGATTTCTGGCTAAGGCTTCTAATAATTTGGCTTGCTTTTCACCTTGAAACAGTTTTGCCTCTGAGATACTCTCCTGGTCATAATTTGTTTTGTCAAGTTCTGCTGTTTGGGGTTTTTTTAAACAAGTTTTCTTGGCAAAAATATTTTTTTATGGCTTTAAGCTGCTGCCAGTTACCCGAGAACTTAAGCACAGGTAAAATCTAAGATAGCTGCTTCTTAGCAGAGTTTGATATGCAGCAGGTATGATGCAGACTTCCACAGTTGTCTTGGGTTCTGAGAAATCTTTTCTGGTTTTCTTTTCTTTTTTTTTCTTTTTTTTTTTTTAAAAAAACAACAGAGACATCATTATTTTTCCCACAGCACTTGTAATATCTCAGCCATTTACACCTTCTTTTGGTCTGCACACACTGTAGAAGGAAGTCAAATCCTGTCCTCTTATTCATGGCTCAGACTTTTGTACCTAATGGAAAATAAAGCAATGCCTTCATTGAAGGTATCAGAAAAGGATGTTACAAAGATGACAAAGAAAGTACAACTCCAAATGATTGAGTGGGAAATGTGCTGCTATAAAGCCATACAATAATAGATGCAAGAGCAATTGCTTTCATAAACAAGTAGGCTGAGAAAGGCCTAAAGTATCCTGACTAGTGGGGTGTTTTGTGTGTGTGTGTGTGTGTGTTTGGGTTTTTTTAAAAAGAAAGAAATAGCAAGTTAAATATTGTCCAGACGTTTGCTGGCTTAAGCTTAAGGGCCTGTGCACAGAGTATTCACACTGGGACTCTGCTCTCCTCTCTCAATAACATTATTCCAACTATTGAGTCGTGCTGCCACTGGGAAAATAAGAATATTTCAACAAAGGAAAATAAATTGCATTCGTGTTCTCACTTCAGCTCCCAGTTTCTCACTGGATTGGTGCCAGGCCAGTGTTTCAAGGTGCTGACTGTCTCCTTGTAGCAAAACAGAACTGATGGGACAGGAGCTAGGCTGGGACTCGGCAGCCAGCTGCAGACACATTTAAGTTCCATATCAGAGCAAGGCTCTTTTCTCCCCTTACCCCCTCCACCTCGAGTACCTTGGATTTCAGAGTACATATATCTAAACATAGCAGCTAGCAGGGAACCATGACACATTCGGTTCATACATTGCACCATGTGCTGATGCAGTTTGGACGCAGCCAGGAAAAACAAAGTTTGCTTCCCTCCTTCGTCACCTGCAGCCTCAGGAAAATCCCTCCATAGCTCTCAGATGTAGTTTTCCTCCAATGCAACAGGAATAATTCCCTCTTCCTGGGATACAGTTGTATACCAAAGGCTCTGTGACGGCCTGACACTGATACTTCAAGGCAATGTAAATGAGGTGGGATCTACAGCTTGTACCTGTGTGTGTGCACTTCATGGCAGTGGACACTGAAACTCTGCCAACTTTTACAAGACGGGCACAACAAGCGCATTCGTAAAAATAGCCCTAGTGTGTTATCCCTGCAAACTATTCACAGGAGCTAGTTAAATAAAACATGGCATTTGGTGGCCGTGAGCAGTGGAAGGAGGGAGGGCGTGAAACATGAGCCTAATCGGAATTGGGGCGCTGGGGTGAAGAGGGTTACAACTCACATTTGCAGAACACTTTTTGAATACCAAAAGCTTTCCTCTTTATAAAACAAAAACTTCGTTCACTTCAGTTCACTCACCATGAATAATGAACTGGGGAATTAAAAGCTTTAAACCTGTTAAAGAAGTAATATTAACTTAGGTATAAATATGGCTGAAATAATCCAGACAGTTTTATGACCTTACACCCCCAAACGAAGGTGAAACGCAGAATTCTTTCCCCAGGAATAGTGGTAAACACAGCTAACAGATGGAAGAGCTGAATGGAAATTTCAATAAAGTAGGCCACAAAGAAGCATTTGTAAGCGCAGGGGTGCTCACTTAAAAAAAAGGGGGGGCGGGGGGGAGAAAGCTAAAAAATGGAACTTTGTTTTATTTTGATAGCGTGCCAAAACAGTACTGAATTCCTTAAAGAGCAGAATAAAGGATCGAGTTAGACTGGCCTTCTCAACACCTCAGCAAAAGCCCCCATGGGTCTCATTTTGCTAGGATGACTATTTATATGACAGGTAAGGGAATAATTTTGTTGGATTCAGTTACACTAGGCCTCCGTGACCTCTGGGTCAAAAGAGCAAATGCAAAAGTGACAATGTGGATAATTGCCTGTTTAGGATAATGGAATACTGATTGAGGGTCAATTATTATAACACCTGAAAGATAAATGAGCTGATGTGAAAGGTTCAGCAGAGATAGCAAACAAGGAGAACTGTCTGCATGCACCATGCCATGGCTAATAATGCAGAGTACAGACTGCTGCGTTTGATAGCAGGGAAGCATATTTCCTGTGCTGAACTACTAACGCTGAGCAGTTTCCAAGCCCTAAAATATTTTAGTTTGTAAAACATGCCATAAAATAGAAATTCAGCTCAACTGCCCAAAGCTGCAGGATTAAAGTAATATTATTTAACATGCTACCCAATTAATTTCCATTATAGCCCTTGTCTGTGCCTCATGTCCCAGACTCATTCTTTCTTCTGTCTCCTGAGTGAACTTTCTTCCATTGCTACACAAATAAAGAAAACCAGCTTTGACATTTGTGTTTCTAAATCCCAGCAAAGGGGAAACACTATTCAAGCTGCTACTGCAGAGGAGCACTGTGGTTCATAAGGTTTTTAAAGAACTGAATTTTGCCCATAAAAATCTTTCGAAACTTCTGTGCATGTGGATAGCCCAGTTACCTTGCTCTGCATTGCTTTTGAGTGGTGTGATTCTTGAAATGCTCATTCCTCACCTTTCTTTTCTTCCTATTTCTTGTGCCCCACAGAAGACGAAGATACTTCTTCCCTCCTCTACACATCATGACAGTATATGGTTTGGGTTGGGAAAAGGCATTCTCAAGGGGAAAGCACAAATCAGGCCTCTTGAGGTTTATAGTCCAACAAGAGTTCAGTCACTATTCTCTCCACCACGTGAAGGCGCATCAACACATGCAGTGCTTTGAGGGAGCAATATGCATAGAAACTGTCTTCCACAGAAGTGTACTGGAGTAAGCAGATGACTAGTGTCCAGACACCCAGAAATCCCACTTCTGGTGCACAAAGAATATTTCCAGGTCATTTGAAATGTCTATCTTATTGTAGCATCAGATGAATGAGCAGTAAGAAACATCTACATGAACAACAGAGCTCTGATAAACTGCTCTTGATATGAATATTCACAGTTCAAAAGCATGTCACAGCAAAAAGTGTTATTTAGAAGATAAGCCACCCAAGAGAGGTGAAAATGACTCAGGGAATCTTCTGCAATAAACTCACAACTCATTATGAGCCTTCCCCAGTGCTCTTCCACTGCAGCATGTGAGGACTCTGTGTGAACAGACATCTGGGAAAGAGCAGGAATAAGACATGCCTGGATCCTTATGACAATGTCAACAGACTATGTCAGAACACAACAGGCTATGAAGGAGATGAAAATATGAAACTATACCACCTTCAAGGGGACTGGATCACTGCGTGAATCTGCACTAGGGGGTATTGCCCAGTTTGGCTGCAATAATCTAGATCATTACTGCCTGTGCCTCTCTGCCACATTTTCCTTAGTAGCTACGAGAATGTTAACCCTCCAAACCAGTAATCTTATATTCTGGCATAAATCTACCTCTGTAAAAAATTACGGCTATAATGACTATAAACATGGTAGTAAAGTTATTTCTTCCCTCCCATCTGGCATATCAAACTCTTATAGTTCATTTGTACTCATCATGTAAGCTGGGAAAAGGTGAATGACCTGACCATGAGAGGAGCTTGTGTTTGGTTCTTATCTCTAATTTATTTGTTGGGAACATCACCACCTCTTCTGCAATACCATCAGCTACAGGAAGAGCAGCTTTGATGCCAACCATGAGTTTCAAATCCACAATGAAACTCTCCTATCTGCATGGAAAAGGATGAAAACTAATCAACTTAATGAGAGACCAAGTGTCCTGCTGGAAACACCCCTGGTAGGAGCAACCAGGATGGAGAGTAAGTCACATGACTTCGGGTAAGAAAAAAACCAAAACAAAAAAAATCCCAACCCTGGGCCAACGATCGAACACTGTCTCACAGTGACTAATTTCTCACTAGAACCCTGCTGCTTTGGTTTTCCTTTCCCTCAGACAAGATGAATCACTGCGTGCAGGCTGACAGAAAGAGAAGGCATCCTTTTCCTTTAGCTGCCAAACCTCTTATGATTTTCCTGTATGACAAAAGTCCATCCGGCAGCAATGAGAGATCTCTGAAACTCATTGAAGTCTTCAAGGCTTAAAAGATTACTGAGGTCTCTTCCAGCATGGGGATAAGTTAGCTCCTATTTCAAATATGATGTATTTTTCTTTTCCACTGTGTTTAGCTTCTGCAGGGAGCATACCTCTCAAATGTTCCACATTTCAGGAATGGCTCTCATTTTAATCTCAAAGCTATTTATCCTCCTTGCAAATTTGCTACCTCTGTGCTTTTGTTATTTAAAAGTTTTCTTAGCAGTAAAAACAAAACAAAACAAACCTTCTACAAGCTGAGCTGATGGACAGAGACACACACTTAAAGAAGTAATTTCCATTATGTTCTCAGTTCCCTGCAAACATGTATTTTCTGTCTCTTTGTCCCACATTTGGGTACTGGCACTCCAAGAGGCATACACAAAGGTTTCTAGCACAGAGATGCAGTGCAAGTTTCATGAAGACTCAAAAGTTTGAGGCAGAGCCCCCTCTTTCCTCCCACCTATGTATGAGTGACCCAGGGAGCTACTTGAGCTATACTAACAGAGCATCCCTAATCAAAGCTTGTTCCTGAAACCAGCTGTGATGGGCTATGCTGGATATTTCACATTTGCAGAAGTTAAACATGGTCCCGAATTCTCATAAATTACAGGAACTGATTACTGTTGTAAAACAGTACAGAGTCTCTGGAAAGCACCATGCAGTTTCATTCTATAAAGGTCCCACAGGGGATTCTTGTTCTGAGGCTGCTTGTGCAGCATAATCAAGCCTTCAAGAGCAGCTCTGTGCATGACTACTGTGTAGCAGCCATCAGGTAAAATACGGAAAGTGACAATTATGATTACATATATCTCTTGAAAGAAATGCTGCTGCTGAACGAGTAGAAAACTACGTGTGAGGGCAACTGATTAATTAGCACACCTCCAAAAATTGCTAACCAAACTTGCCTGCAACAGTGAGACAAACCCTTAGCTCCAGAAGAGACCAGTAGAGATTTTGCAAAGGATGAGAGAGTTAGTGGTGCTCTGATTTGGTGCAGCTTCCTTTAAATTAGCCATCCTACCTCCCAGCCTGCTCTAAAAAGGTCACAGTCCTGGAGAAGTAGGATGTGCAGGAAGCTTGTAAAACCATAGACTTGACTGGTTCTCTTGGGGATAAATGTAATACCTGGTTCCACTATTTAATTTTTTTTTTTTTTTAATATTAGATTCTGCTTCCTTACACCTTACTTATTATTCGTGTAACTTAAGACGGATATCCCTTATTCTGAGAGCCTCTGTAATGGGGACCTGGGGCCACAGGAGCTGCCTTTGGCGTTTTGGCTGGTGTTGATTCCTGGCTCAAGAGTACCTCTGTATGGTACAAATGTTGCAAAGAAGCCACTGGCTAATGTCAGCCTGCTTGCACAGCACAAGCATCATCGGTCTGAGGAAGCTCTGACCTGTGGTCTCTTCGCTTTTTCTCATGGAAATCTCATGAAGTCCAAATGACTAAAAATTTTATCATCATTCTATCAGAAAACTGAAGGTGTCTTTAAAGAGATTCAATAGATATTGTGTGGAAAAAAGCCCTGCAGAGTAAGGG
This sequence comes from Rhinoptilus africanus, assembly GCA_013400135.1. Taxonomy (NCBI): domain Eukaryota; kingdom Metazoa; phylum Chordata; class Aves; order Charadriiformes; family Glareolidae; genus Rhinoptilus; species Rhinoptilus africanus. The sequence continues at coordinate 130,372 of VXBO01008154.1, forward strand.
AAAGAAAATCTGAAGTGACAATGAACTAGAAACCTAGTGTATGGATAGGAAAGGAAGGAAACGAGCCCTTTAAGTGTTTTAAATGGAGAAGAGTATCTGCCATTTAATTAAGAATGAAAGAGGAACATGATCCATTGTATACAAACACCAAACTCAAATGAGTAACTTTGGAAGAGGTTGATAGCAAATACATATGCAGTAACAGCCAATATAACTAAGGCAGATCAAGTGCTGAAAAGCCAGCGGGAAGAAAGAGGAGTCTTTCTGCATAATAGAAATAAATTCCTAATGTTATCCCATCTTCAGCTAACTTACATAGCTTGAAAGATAGGAATAAATCAAAATCAAACAGATCTTTATCAGCAAAGAAGTTGGTAAGTCTACTCTGTAAGCTGGTAAACTTCTGAAAATCACTCATAAGGACTTAACTCACTAGACATTGGCTTAAAATAGCCTCATATTTGAGGGTCTGCTGAGTATGTTGCAAAAGATAATTGCTTAGTATAGTTTTGGAGGAGAAGTTTCAGAATGATGAAAAGGTAAAAGGGACTTTTTCCTTAGGTAGCAGGCTGGGAAAATTCGTTCCCAAGCCTATTTTAATGCTATTGGGCTTCATTGTACTACTAATCGTCAGCTAAGTTTTTTCTTTCTCTCTTTTTTTTTTTTTTTTTTTAATTTCATCTCCTCATTTTTATTTCAGTAAAGGCGAACATTCTGGGATGTTACAGCTGAGTTGTGAAAAAGGACATTACAGTAATTTAGATGGTAAGTACCTGAACTCAAAAGTAAACTTACTGGAAGGAACGTAGAACAAGGTGCTAAGAGCTGATCAGATCCATGTACAAGAAAATGAGAAATCACCTTTGAAAACCATGCTTTTCCCTGTAGCTTTTGTCATTGCTGATTTTTGTCAAGGAAAGAATAATTTTGCAAGCATCAGCAATATTACTGAAGACATAACTAAAGCTTCACAGTCTGTGTGATTAAAAGCAAACTTAAAAGTAGATTCCTACACAAAACCACGCCATATTTATTAAAAATTGAAAAGGACTGAAGTCAAAGCAGTGTTCAAATTGTTTTAGACAGGTTGCCAATACTCTGTGCTTTTCCCATTTTTTCTTTGTGAACAGTTTGTATGCTGTTGTTACGCTGAACTACTACATAACCATGATACAATGACAGAGAAAAGATGCATGCCTGACTCAAATAATTCTTAAAGACACCCTCACACCCCTTATGTGAAACCAAAAAGTCAACTGCAGGCTGCAGTCAACCATGAGAATTCTCAGTCAACACCACCATAAACAGCACACGCACCCTAACAGCTCTCCAAAGCTTCATCATAAGAAAACCAGATATATGACTAGAGACATCCAGAGCAGCATCCCAATTCAGCTTCGGCACTGCAGCTTCATATTTGGCATCACTGCTGGCCCAAGGTTGTGTGACACGATAGGTTTCCCTTCTCATTACAATCCTTAAAACTGTATGCTCCACACCCATGTACCTCACCAGCTTCTTCCCAGCCTGCCTCCTGTCATCCTTGCATGAATGAGGAACCCAGAAGCTGAGATGGACAAGTGTGACTGAGAAAGGAGGGTTTCCCTTGCCGTGGTTTGAAGAAGTCAGGAGAATAAACTTATGTGACATGCTGCAGAAGGGAACACCTGAAACCAAGTTTTCTATTAAGATATTTTGTGGAATCTTGTGGGTTTGGGGGCCATGGTGACTGGGAGAGGAAGAAGGAAGGAACATGAAACATCACATTTCAGAGGAAGAACCGAAATTAACATCAATAGCGAAACTCTCTGATTAAAGGGAGGCTTGCAAGAAGAAATATTAATTAGCAGTTTAAGCAAGCCCTTGAGACTTTCAAGTTTTTAATATACAGATTACAATGAAGTCATCTTTCCTGCTGTTCTCCATGAGGTTAATATTCACAGAGCTTTAAAAAATGGTGACCTACTCCTGCTTGGATATGCCACACAAATTCTGAGAATATGTAGGACAGGGAAAAAAATTCATTAACAATGAAGGAGACAGTGACAGCAATAGAAAAATCTTCTGAGGAAGATCTTCATTTTAAGTTTTCACTGAGAAAAGCTTAGGGCTGTTTTTATCTTTCTTTTTCAAACCAGTGTCTTTAAATGGTTTCTGAAATAAATAGGAGATTGTAACATATGAGATGCAGATAGTACGTAGTCTCTATTGAAAAATCTGAAACGGACAGGAAACTTGAAAACAGAAGGCACGGGTTCCATAGCAGTGCCATGTACCATTTTAATGACCCAGGCACGCCAAGGGAAACCGACGTAGGCAGCGACGTACGAACTCATACTTCACACAGACTTTAATCTGCCATACCAGAAAATGGATGTCTAGTTTTCCCCTAAGGGGAAAAACATTTATTTTAACAATAGTCATTTACTTCAACAGGTCTGTATCAATCCCTTTCCTTATTTACAGAGAAATAAACCGCTTGCTGTTTAGATAACATTCTCTTCAGGGCAGGCGTAGCTTATCGGGGCTGCCTGCTGCGAGCCGAGTCCAGGTTGCAAACAATACGCTTTTACCAACTCTACCGCCTTGAAATCTGACAACATAAAGTAATGCACAAATTGCTTCCCGAGCCTTTCTTCAGCTTTCCTCAGCATAGCTGGGACAGACTTGGCCCATTCCTACTAAAAGTGAGAGAGAATGAGAGTGAGGGTATGAGAGTGTCAACTGGCTCCTCCAGGGAAAATCCTGGCCATGGGCTGGGCATCCGGTCTAGGAATTTAACCAGCCTTTTACCATGGTGTGACATATTCCTTGGGTAGACTTTTAATCCATTCAGAGATAAAACCAGCAGAAGCTGGGAGCAAGAAACTAGTATTTTGTGTCACTCTGCTCTTTCATTGCTTTCCATTCGCTCACCCGTAACTTATCCTCTCTCGCGGACTTAACTCTATCGCTGTGAGTAACTTCAGTGCACACTTAAGGCAGGTGAAACAGCTTTTCGCAGTTGCTCTGTACTTGCGTGCACATGAAAAAAATGCCGATGTGGTCACTCGCCTGCCTGAGAGGAGCTGCCCTCCCTGCCTGCCCGCGTCTGGCAGGAGGGGCAGGCAGCAGTGAGGCAGCAGCAGCCTCTCCGGCCACCAGCACCTCCATCTGCCACAAACCACCACAAACACGTCATGGACAACCTCCATGCAAGCAAATAACACTGTGTGAACTGTCTGATGTGCCTGATTTTTTTTTTTTTTCAGTACCATGATCCAAACCAGGTTGGCAGCTTTAATTGCTATTGTCCCTTCCAGCTGGCCTACATAGGCTCAGGCTCGAGGCATCGTTCTGAACAGTCTCCACGTTTTGAGAAGCCCACCTCTCTCCACGGCTGATACCTCTGCAAGGTGTCTCGGAAAAAAAAAAAACATCCCGGGGTTGAAATTCTGGCAGGGCAATGAAGGAGGGGATGGCCAGGAGGTTTCTAGTTCTGCTGGCCTTACACCAAAAACACATCACTTCTTCTTCAGAGAAGTCCAGCAGCAAGAGGCGCTGCTTCAGGGCAAGGTGCAGCGAGAGAGGGCAGGCGCTCCCTAGAGTTCTCCTCCCTGCTTTGACAAACAGTCTGGTCTTTGCACCTCCTGTATGAGACTAATAAACTGTATAAAATATCAAAATTACCATTACCAGGGGATATGTCAGTAATCCAGGGATTTCTCTATTGGCTCTGTAGTGGCTTGGTGCGCTGTGACCCACTGCCTTCAAAATTATAATCCCTTCACTGAACGAGACACAATTAAAAATAATATAATATTTCAAAGGACTAAGTGCTCCCATATGGAGATCAGTTCTTTAAGTGTTGTAATTTGCCAACTATAAATATGCTGGAATTGTTTTAATGAAATATCCTGCGCTATTATGTAAGTATAGTATTGTTTCCATTCACACTTCTGTTCTACACAACTATTCCAGATGGTCTACCCACTGTCTCAAGATGTTCTTTAGGCAAAAAAATGTATATACACAAGTGCACACATTTAAATACGTATGTGTATAAATAAATATATTTATACGCATAAAAACCAGCTTAATAAAATAAAACCTAACGTCAAATGTTTTTACATTTAATAGAGGTTCTCTGGGCATGTCTTAATCTTCTTTAATGAACCTGCAACCATATAACTCAAACCCCTAAATAATTGTGGTCCTAAGTTGTAATAAAAACAAGAATAAAAGTTTACGAGAAGGTCAAAAACTGTCAAGTACAAGCAAGAGAAAATACAGAGATGCAGAAGCAGCAGAGAGGTCAAGTAATTCTGAAAAAATTCAGGTACTGTACCTTCAAGTATATTGCAGCAGTAGGTGACTGGTTACTGCTGTTTTATTTAATAAGACTTCACATAAATTCCAGCTGCTAACCATGTGATAAGTCCATCTCAGAACAGAAGGGCTTCTATTCTCCTGCCACACTGCGATCCTGGCTTCCACCCACCTCGCTGGGAGTTACAGCTGTACTGAGGGCTGAACAGATCCCATGGACCATTTTCCTGCATTCACGTTTGATTATAATGCGTGAGTTGTGTGAACGAACGATCTTCGGATTTAAGGAAAAAAACACCTCATTTTAGGTAACCCTATATGTGGTATGGTAATAATCCTGGGGCTTGACTGCGCAGCAATTTTCTCAGTGCTGTAATGCAGTGATGGCACTTTTTTAAAACAAGAAGTGGGGAGGGGGTGGAGGGGAAGGCAAATGCACACAGGAAGAAGAAGAATGAGATTAAAAGATTAGCATCTCTGACTTTTTCTCCTCTTGCTCCTTCCTGCATTCTCTTTTTTCCCTGTATTCCAGTTATCCTGCTTTTTATTACATAACTCCTGCATTTGTATTAAGGGTCCAGTACTTTGCAAAATGCAGGGGACCCTAAGCTTTCGTCTTTTTCCAGCAATTTTACCCAGGGAAAATACTTTTTTTCCGGGCAGTCAGTGCAGCTGTTGCATAATTCCTACAGCAGCCTCAGGTGGTGGTAGGTTCTGCCATACAAATGGGTATTTCCCCAGACAAGGAGGATGCAGACTGGAAGATCCACATGGTAAATTCCTGTCCAGCCCTGGCACTATGTGACTGACAGGTACATCAACTGAACAGGAGTCGGGTAAAATAAACAATGTAGATGCTGGTCAATTAGTGAAAATTTGCTATTTTTTCCCCTAAAAAAAAAAAAGGAGCTTTTGTGGTCTCTTTACCAGTCTGTTTCCCCTCTTCCATGTGTCATTTTTTGTAGTCTTGGATAGTTGGAAATAAAATATTAACAACTGGGGAAATAAGGAGATACTTTGTCCCCAGTTTATAATGGAGGGTTTTGAAAATAAAAGTAATACCATAAGTTTGGTGATGTTTTTCCTCCATAAAAATCTTATTGAAAAAAAAAAAAGAAAATCCTAATGACAAGAAAACTATTCTATAAAATAGTTAGTTGTGAACAAAACATTTTTTGAAACAGAATATTTACTATTAGTGGATGCTTATTTCAGAACAAAATAAAGGTATAAAATAAATAAAACATTTACTTTTTCTTCTAATGATTATACAGATAGAGCTGTGTTTTAAAGCAGTATGTAGTGGTTTTTCACTTTAACATTTTTAATCTCCTTGCAATATTCGCCTTAAAGGAAAACTTAATTATTTCTCATACAGTCTATAAGCCTTTCTCTGGGGACCTACATCAAGTATCTGTAACACAAGCTGAAACTACATTTAATAACGTCCACTGTGCCAAATTCACTCACTTAAAACAAAAGCTTTAAAATTATTACAGCATAAGTGTTTAAAAAAACATGTGTACAAATTGTTTTAAAAATTCGCTTTTTCAAACATTGGACACAGTACGTGTAACTTGTCAAGAAAGAGGGTGACAGCCTGGGAGGGTGGTGAGGACATTCCTGACCAGCAACCATACGGTCACAAAGAAATCCAGATCTGGAGGCTCATCTGGAGCCAGCTAGATAAGACACACCAAACATGCAGGTGTGAACTAAACCGTCAAAAACACTAGTCCCAGCTATTTGTAGAAAAATATTAAAAAACCCCGCAAAACAGCAACCCAGGTGCTGTTCCGAATTCATATTTCCCTGCTGCAAGCTGAGGTATGCTACAGCTGCAGCCCTTGTTGCCTGTGGACTCAGGTGCAGCCTCCACTCGATGCTCTCATCACCTCCAAGCACAAGCAGGGACATTTTTGCCAGGCATGATGCTCTTTTGGCATTTTTTTTTTCCAGGGTCTGTGCAGTGAGCAACTACGGACCAGCCAATGGCCTGGCGCAGAGACACACAGGGAAGGGGTGGGAAAACCGAAGGAGGCTTGCTGAAAGGGTGACCACAGTAGCTTGGGATGATTATACAAACAGCTCTGCATCTTTTGATGTTTCCTCTTTTCTAATAATAAGATGGTCATCTGCACGCTTTGCTTTCTGAGAAACACCGCTTCATTTCTCTCCCATAAAACCGGTCTGTTTTCTCTCAGCGAACAAATTAGAGGAAGAGACCTACAATAATTTACAGTATATTAGATAGTTATTACTGTGCAATGATATAAAGTGGTGATTATACTAAGTGAGAACTTTGGTAAAATTCACATACTGGAAACGGAAGAGTAAATTCAGATTTGGTACCGTGTGTCTGAAGTCAAACCATCCGGGGCAACATATGAATTCCAAATCCCAATCACCTTACTCATTCATGTAGTTTCATCATGATTATTCGAGCACTGACAGTGTGATCATGCCATAATAAATAAAGAAGATGAGAAATTACAAGGCTAACTTGTGTGAATATGACAGGCACCGTTTGGCCTCCTATGCCAAAGCATCATAGCGAGACCACAGGTCTTGCTACTGCGACCTTTGCGCATTCTGAGCATTTCTTGGTACAGCTTAGAACGGAAAAATGAGGAGAGATAACTTGTTAGTTCCTGCTTGCCATCCAAAACATGAGAGGCAGAGCTATGTGAAGTGGTACCTATTTCACAGACCTGATAAAATTCAAGAGTTCAACAGTGTCGCAGCCTGGCATCCGCATTAAGCCTTATTTTTTCTTAGCTAATGTGTGTGTTACGTTTTAATGGATGCTAATGTAAATAGATGTGCTTATTATGACTTTAGTGTGCTCACAACAGCTTAATAAAGCATTTTTATTGTCATCATTTATTGCCACATTCTTTTCGCACTTAGAGTGGTGTAAGTCCAAAATAGACCCCTAGAAGTCATGGGTTTACCTAGGTGTAAATCTGTGGTTACTTTAGATGTTTATCGGCCTGAAAGGAGACTCTGGCTCACAGAATCTAAATATCACTTTGATTTAAGTGCTGCTGAGTTTAAGCAGACTGTAACCAGATCCTGAAGAATTGCTCTAGCTCAGGAGGAGAGGAGTAATAATTTTAAGCAGGGAAGATCTCTACTCCTTTATATAGCCTTTAAAAAAATATCTTAAAATAAGATATCTTGCTTTTCCTATGAAAAAGCTATGAAAGAAAATTCACTTTCAGAAGTTTATCAAACCATTTGGTGTCAGTGCCTTTTAATTACTTTACCCTTGAGAAAGAGTAGTCTGCCATAGTCCCATTTCTCGTCCTTGTTTTTCAGATCAACTATCAATGTCATTAATAGTCTGACACATCAAAACACTGAGAATTTTTGTCCCAGGAAGGGTTCATACACAAGAATACAAATGAAGGATGTGGGAACCACACAAAGTTCAGCTGAAACGCAACTGCGCCTTAAATGAGCACAGCCAGGTTTAACAGGGCAAAGTGATGTCAGAGAGTACATTATGGCCAGAAAAGAGAAATAAGGGGACCTCTCAGGGGCATGGGGAAGACCAGCAAGAAGGTAAAGCTTGCGAGATCATGCACATCTACAGCTGCAGATGTGGGAACAAAACTGGCCTGACATTTTACAAAAGGTCATCAGATTGAGAGCACTCAAAAAATATTATTTACACATCACAGCAGGGAAAAAAAAAAATAAAGGCAACTTTAGGAACACTGTTCCCCCAGAGTCAGAGCTAGTGTGCTAGTCAAGAAGAACTCAGTACCAGAAAATCAGGTGCTATGAAAGATGCCACCTTACTGAAAGCACGAATCTACTACTGTGATACACGCTTCTTGAAGGACACAACCGGCCATAGCTAAGCATGAAAGACCTGAAAGGAGGTAATCTCAGATTGGCAAAGTCCTTAATAGTATATAGGGAGACAGACACTGGAACAAATCACCCTAGTGCAAACGGGAGTCTGGCTCCATGGCACGCCAGTGGTACCCTGGCAGCAGCAGCACACGCATGCAAAACTGCACAGAAAACGCTACACAGCATTTATCACAGCAAAAACACCCTACATGGAAGCGTTTACCACAGAGCAGCTGAAATGCTGCGGGTATCTTTGGGTAACGCATTATATATCCGTGACTGGTGTTTTCCCCAAACAGTTTTTCCTTGTGTCAACAAGCTCAGACAGGAGAACGTGCTTTCGCTCTAACAAGTCAGGGGTGCTTCTCGCCTTTTTTCCACCCAAGCTCACTCGACTTAATAGCTCTCCCTTACAAGACTTTACCATGACTCAAAATTTATGAGGGAAGTTTCCTAAGGTAAAAGGGCAAGCAGGTGCCTGGTTTCCAGTGACTACCAGCACTTTGCTCCTACATGTGCTGCTGAACGTCTCCCCAAACTGGCTCTGTAAGTGCCTGCGAAAAGGAGGCTGAAGAACAGGCAATCCAGCTGGCACCTGCCGCAGCCAATATGCCCACAGAGACGTGAGAAACCTTTGCAGTGAACTCCCAAATATCCTCTGCGTTTCGGCTTCATTACAAATACGAATTGCAGGCCAAGTTTGCCAAAAGGTTCGCAAAGATGTGTGTACCTTTCTGCAGACCTAGCCCCAAGTACAACTTCGGGTAAAAGCCATGAGAAAAACCCGTGCCTGTTGTTTCTTCCTGAAGCCAGGCAACCATTGGCAGTTTGGCACCAAACCCACAAGTCAAACACAAAATGTGAGACAGGAACAGAAAATGAAGGAATATTTCCTATCAACATCTGCAGGCTAGAGCTGCATATTGTTACATGCCTAGGAACAGCAATTTGGAAGGCAAGGATAATAACAAAATACAAAAGAAAGACAGGAAGCTGGGGTGAGAATCTCCTGATGTGCTAATTAATTCTTGATTCATTCTTCCGCTGTAGGCGTATAAGAAACTATTAGGGAATTGCACAAATGCCTGTGCAAGCTGTGGGCCCAAATTCTGGTTTCTGTTAATCTGGCAGAAACCTTTTACGCTGACTATGGCAAAAATAAATTATTTAAAATGACGTAAACCTCTGAAGCACAAACACGCCTTACCCCTGACAGAAAAGAACCTACTGATTTCTGACTATTTTTTTAAAGTTCAGAATCCTGAATATAATGTAATGTGAAACAATGGAGGGGAAAAAAGCATGCTCCCAACAACACACTCAGTTTACTGATCTCGGATTAATCTTTTGAAGAAGCTAACACTGAAACCAGACTGAACCTAACTTTCTTTTCCAGCTTTTTTCAAAGGTAACCCAGGAATATTGGACCAGTGAAGAATGTAGCAAATCCTCAAACACTTTGAGTTCAGTAGCTTGGGGAGCTATACCCAGACCCTTTCCTTCTTGGTGGACTGGGGCTGCACATCTCATCAAAGCACTCGCGCTGATCACAAGGTCTTATCATCCCGTGGCAGTACGTTGTCTATCAACAACACAGAAGGTCTCACCTCCCATCTGTCACTAAGTGATGAGTTTGGGGATTTCTCCAAACGAATGATCTCCAGTCCCAAAGGAAGCAGCCACCAAGCACTGCTTTGAACAGGCTGTTTTGCTTGCATTCCCCGTGCCACCCCATCTGCTCCTTGCCCCTAGAGTGCCACATTTGGAAGGAGCTCTGAATTCAAATCTTAGACCTACCATTGACAGCATGACTTGGAGACTGCCCTAGCCTCAAATGCATGTTGCATCTATACATGCAAATAGTCTCTTTGGCAGAATATATAAATGTCACTATCCCACAGCACAATTAACAAATCCAAGGTAAAAAATTTTGTATCAGTTCCCTGCTCTCACACCTACACAGGCTTTTTGTGGACATAGCTACTGAAGGTCTGTCTGTTCAAGGGAATACTCTGTGCCTGAAACCTGTGCTGCCTCGGAGGCACATTCCACTTCCTCAAAGACCTAGCAAAAAGCCAGCTTAGTTACACCCACACAAAGCTACGATCACTCCCTAAGTCTTTGGAAATCCTGGCTTTGGCTTGGTTTTGTACTGAAGTTCTTGAGAAAGCTGCCATTAAAACAGAGCACCCACTTTTCAGAGACCCAAGCTGGGATCTGAAGAAACAAATCTATTTTTACTATTCTGTGCCTAGGCAAAGCCCTGAATATGACTGCTATATTTCACAGTACATAAGCACAGCTGTCACTCCATAGTACCATTTTTTCTCACAATATCAAGAGACAGCATATAATTTTTTCACAGATTTTGCAATAATAATTTCCCAGAAACGTACTTTACGGTAGCACAATACAATACATCTTTCCTGCAGAGTCAGTTGTGAGCTGAATCACTGGATGTTTTCCGAATTGTCTACTTTAAAAAGACTTTCACTGGATGACTACCATTCAAACAATGTAAACAAAGATTATAAAAGGCATCTTCATAACATGGGGTATCCTTTAACACAGTCACATGTTTTCAAGCCAAATTTTAGGGATGCTTCCTGAGATTAATTTTAACAGCAAAAGCAGGTGGTGTGATGTCCTCATTTTTAAGATAAAAAAGGGATGGCCATGTAACACAGAAGCCTCTTGCATTATATAATTCTACAAGCATGTGTATATACTGAATCACATCTAGGTAAAATTAAGATGCAGAAAAAAATAATACGTCTTTTTGATCTCTCATCTATCTCATAAATAGGAAAAAAACCACCACCAACCCCACAACCACAAAACCTAAACCCACTGACGTCAACCCTCCCCAAAACTCTGAAACCCATGGATATCATCAAGAAGAGCCTACTTTCCAGTACTTTTTGATGGTTCATCAGTAAGAATTCAATCAAACATTCTGGTGTTCTCCCGTGTCTGGGCAACTTTCCAGAGTTTCTAAGCTCAACAGGCAACCTTTGGTCCTATCTAGGTTGCATTCCTTTTTGTTACTTGCCTGTTTCCTCCCTGTTGACACTTGCACAAACTACAACAGTGGTTGCAGTGATAGATTCCTTCACTGAAATGGGGCCGCAGTGCTGTCTTCAAAAACATTGAAAAAGCTTACCAAGAAACGGAGGAAGATTGAAAATACTCTATGAATCCAGAAGACAGATACTGAAATATGCACACTACGTATAGATAGACCTTTGGTTAACCAACTGATCCTTCATTTCAAATAATTTCCTTAGTCAAACAGTTCCACACCTCCCCACCTGACCAGATGGAATGATGCAAAACATCGTTCTACCAAGTTTTACCTCCTTGTCATCTGGTTCTTCTGTGATTTTATTGGCCCTTGTGTGGGTATAAAAAGGGTAGTGTGCACATAAATTGACAAAAAACAGAAAGAAGGAATGATCTTATTTTTAAAAGAGGGAACAACCTACACAGCTCAAATGAAGATAATATGTACAATCAAATCTTTACTTCTGAACACCTCCAGAATCCTGGACAAAAATCTGCACAGAAACATAACATAGCTAAGGAATTTACTTCATCTCATGATTCATCTGGATTTTCCTCTTCTAATCCTACGTCTTTCTGACCAGGTTTCCATATGCCTGTTTAACTTTTAAAAACTCCTATTGTTCCATTAAATAGCTTTTTGTTTACAGACCACGTGCCTAAAACCTCTTTTTCTTACAGAATAAAAAAACCACTAACAGAAAAAAATACAGCTCTCTATATCCATTTGCTTCTAAGATACTTCTTAATCTTTGCAATGGTTCTCTTCTAATCCAAAACCCTTGAGGCATTTTAGAAGGTAAATGAGTGATTAGAGGCATTCCTGCTGTAATTTATACGCTTTGTAAACCCTAATTGTTCTGAGTCAAAGATTTCATTTTTCCTAAAGTGCCAAGTTTAGTAGGCTTCAAGGCGCACAGCAAGATGTATCCGATTGGTCAGGCTTTAATAGATTCTGGCCCACCTTGACGTGTGTTTTGCTTCATATTTTAAAATACAGAGATTACTGTTGTTGGAAAAAAAACCCCAAAACAACAGTCTTTTTGATTACTACCTGAAAAATTCTTTTCGTCAAAATGAAAATTACATTTTAAATTTAAAAAAATCTTGACCAGCTCTAATGTTAAATCATTTCCTCAGGTCTTTTTAGATGCTTCTAAAACTTGATATATCTTATAGCAAAGATGAAAGAATATAAATATTAGCTCCAGTAATTTGCTATTGAACTGGAAAACTAAACAAACATACAAAGCCAGTTGCATGCCTAAAATGTGTGTCACAGATTCACTGACTGCATGATGGTGTAGCATAATACGGGGGTTCAAGTGGCACTAGCTTGGAAGGACTTGCTTGGAATAAGAGCTCATGTATAGCTACTTATGAATAATATGGCCAAAAAAAAATGTTAATAAAAACATCTTCTTACTTTGTCATCATTTACTATACGTATTAATGCACAAAATGCTAAGGAGAAAACTCTGCAGGCATGATAAAACCAGGCAAGTCCGCAACACTAGGTGGTGGCTATATAGCAAGAAGGAACTAGTTTGAATCGAAAAGATGTACCTATAATTCATGTACACAAACATATAGCATGTATAGAGAGGGGTAATAGGCGTATCTCAAACTAATGTGCAGGAAATGCATACAATTTAGGTTTTTGCTTTAGGTACAACATACTTTTCTTTCTAACTACTGGGCATCTGAAATCTTGTTTTCTCAGCCCAGCATAATTTCATGCTTAATTTACAGAAAGAGAATACCCAAGGACTGTTTGAAAGGGTAGAAAATATGGATAGTATAACATTAGTACAGGGACCTGCTACTCTGTTATTTGGCAAGCAGAGGGGTCTGTGTAGTTTCTACCCTTCAGTGCATCAGAGTAAGATTCCAGCAAAAACACATGTTAAGGGACGGGAGAAGGGAGGGCTGGGTGTTCAGCTGAATGAACTTACTGTTACCTTTTTTTTTTTTCTAACATAAGTCTTCTTTTTCCTGATACTGTCTGAATTTGAAACATCTAATTTAATCCATTGAAGGGCCCCGTCTTCCTTTTATTTCCTGTCTGTACTGGAGCAGTCGCCTGTTTCAATTATGACTTTCTCCAGCTCCTACATTTTTCGTGCTCCAGCTGGCTCAAAGTGCACTTCCTTGGAAGGTAAAATGCACTAACTGTGCTGATCGGAGACTGATAGCTGGAAAGCCACAATATTTAATAGCTGAGCTGATAAGAGGAGGGGTTAACAAAAAAAACCCCAAAACCTCACAACAAAACAAAACAAAACCCCAACAAAATAAAACTAACCCCTCCAACACAATTTTGATCCTAAACAAAAGGATATTATATAGCTGCATGTTCAATTAAGGCCCCATTAAAAAAAATATATATACATAGAACTGCAGACTGCTTACATAAATTCATACTTTTATGGTAAATTTCATCCACTTCTATGTACGTGTGTTAAATGCTTCTTTCCTGCTTTTCAGTCAGTTAGTGCTGACTGGGGACTAACTCAGTGCAATTATTTCAAAGAACAGGATTGTGGGATTGATATGGCACTACTGCAAAAGCCTTTCCAGCTAAAAATAAGATTGTTTTGTAGTCGAGACGGCAAAAGAAAAAAAAAAAAAGAAAAAAAAAGTCTCTGAGCTGTAAACACCAGTGAATGTATTTTTTTTCTGCTTTATGAAAACCACAAATCTTTTTTTTTCCCCCTTCCTCCTTACTCACAGGGCAGTTTAATTACAGTTTAACCTCTTTCAGTAAGCACCCCTTGAGACCTTATTGTCCAAGTACTGTATTATCAAGGCTACAACTACAATTTACTGCAGTAGGTGGGGGCTCACTTTAGGAAGGCAAGAAGGTACCCAAGAACTCAAAAGAAAGAGAAAAAAAAATTTAAAAGAAAGAAAAGAAAAGGTAGTTTAGATACTTTATTATTAACTAACAGTGCAAAGTTTTACTGGACCCTAGAGGTACTAGTTCAATAATTAGAGAAACACTGCAAAAGCGATGGCCAATGCTCCCCCTCTCTAATGCTCCTGTGTCAGTAAATCTGAATGAAAACTTGGAGTTAACAAAGTTGTTCAGTTGCTGCAACAGCTTAGATACATGCGGGGAGGTGGGGTTGGGGGGGGGCCAAGGGAAAAAGTTAACGAAGAAAAGCAGGTTGTTAGGTGTGAAATGCAAAGCATGGTTTTTTTCTTTAATAGGGTAGTATTGAAAATAAGCAGGAATTAGTCATTTAAAAATATATAAAAAAAAAAATCTACAGACATATGCCAGCTTTGTTTTCAAATCAATTTGGAAGTATTTCCCTGAGATGTGAGAATGACTTTGGGTGTAGAAAACCAGACTTAATTCAAGCTAGCAATGTGGAGGACATTGTAACAGCTAGTTTTCCCTTGCTGTTTATATTGGTAAAAGCACTGTGAAAGAAATGCAACCAAGAAGAGAACTGGTCCACTATGAAATGACTCATGCTATTGAGGAGAGCGTAGCTACCTGATCTTCCAGGTAGGGTTTAACTGTATGTTTGCATAGGCAATCAAATTATATCATAGAGTCATAGAGTCATAGAATGGGTGAGGTTGGAAGGGACCTTTAAGATCATCAAGTCCAACTATCCCAGGCACACAGCATATAAACATAGTGTAGTGAAATCTAAGTGATGCGTTACTAATATCCAGGAATGACTTTTTTTCAGTTATTTTTTATTAAAAAGCGCAGCTCTGCTGTCCCCCGTCTGCTGTCTCACAACTGTTTGCTGCACACGGCAGGAACTTGTTGCCAAGCGCACAGATACTATACGGTATGTAGACAGTGACCTAAAGGGAATATTTATTTCTGTGCAGCATAATAGGTTATGGTTACAGCTATCAAGCTGTTTCAGTCACTGATTTATTCACCCAGAAGGATAGATACAATATTTTTCTAAATCTGTTTCCTATTAACTTTTCCTCCCCCCTGCCATGGCCACCCCCTTTCAAGATTCCTAAAATGGATGAAGCCTCTTCTTTTCTCAGCCACAAACCAAGGTATATAGTATATAAAAAGTCCCTCATCCTTGAGGCGATGATCAAGGAACAGGATATCCTGGTTAATACTAATGCGGGAAGAAGGCTTGCTCATTCTCACAGACTTTTCAACCCACTAGTGCCTTCTGAACCAGCCTAAGGCACGCTTTCCTTTTCCTCACTGGGGAGAAAAAAAAGAAAAAAAAAAAAGAGAAAAAACTAAAAAGAAAAGGGGAAAAAAGGTAAAAAAGGGAAAGATGGAAAAAAGGGAGAGAAGGGGAAAGGGGGAAAGGGGGAAAGGAGAGAAAGGAGGGAAAAAGAAGAAAAAAAGGGGGGAAAGAGGGAAAAGGAGAAAAGGAGAAAAGGGAAAAAGGAAAAAAGGAGGAGGAAAAAAGGAGGAGGAAAAAAGGAAAATAGGAAAAATGGGAAAAAAGGGCAGAGATTATTTTAAAAAGTAAATCTGCCACAGGATGAGGCAGCATGGCACCGCAGATGCATGCTGCATGACAGGCGAAGGCACGTTGTGCAGCAGTGAGGAGCCACATCTTGAGTACTATGTGTTTCCAAAAAGCTGTGCTCCCTGAGCCCACACTGCTTCTGGGCAGAACTACATATTGAAGCAAATATTACTGAAAGGAATAATAGCAGTCATGACAACAGAAGATATTCCAAAATCTGTTTGCGGAATGTGGAGAAGCTCCCAAACAACCTNCCAGCCTAAGGCACGCTTTCCTTTCCCCCACGGGGAAAAAAAAAAAAAAAAAAAAAAAAAAAAAGAGAAAAAACTAAAAAGAAAAGGGGAAAAAAAGGTAAAAAAGGGAAAGATGGAAAAAAGGGAGAGAAGGGGAAAGGGGAAAGGGGGAAAGGAGAGAAAGGAGGGAAAAAGAAGAAAAAAAGGGGGGAAAGAGGGAAAAGGAGAAAAGGAGAAAAGGGAAAAAGGAAAAAAGGAGGAGGAAAAAAGGAGGAGGAAAAAAGGAAAATAGGAAAAATGGGAAAAAAGGGCAGAGATTATTTTAAAAAGTAAATCTGCCACAGGATGAGGCAGCATGGCACCGCAGATGCATGCTGCATGACAGGCGAAGGCACGTTGTGCAGCAGTGAGGAGCCACATCTTGAGTACTATGTGTTTCCAAAAAGCTGTGCTCCCTGAGCCCACACTGCTTCTGGGCAGAACTACATATTGAAGCAAATATTACTGAAAGGAATAATAGCAGTCATGACAACAGAAGATATTCCAAAATCTGTTTGCGGAATGTGGAGAAGCTCCCAAACAACCTGCAACTGCAGGTGACAAAAAACGGCCACAAAAACAACCCACAGAAATAGTGCTATTTCTCACACACAGAACTGGCCTCTCAAGAATGAAAAAGAAGTCTATGCAAAGAAAAGTCACCAGTGCAAACCACTCATTTTACAACATACAAACACATGCATCACTGTTCAATATCCCCTATCTTGTTATCTCCTGACTGCCGTTAAATTACCGTCGATTAAGATGGATGCTGAGGAGATAAGGTTTTTAATAACTGCATTTATTTCCCAGAGCAAATGTTTATGCAAGTAGCACAACACCTTGTTCTTTTAATTTGTTTTAAGACATTATGCAAATAGCAAGATCTAATCAAATGACAAACATGTTAGCCACATGAATAACTGAGCAGCCTTTGGTTTTACTCCTCTTTAACATGTATGATACAGGTGGGCCTTGATTATGCGTGCTTTATATTGGTATAATCTCACTAATTGAAGGGGAAATAATCCTGATTTATATCCATATGAGTCAGGAGGGCAACAAGAACCACAATTATTTAAGCATTAAAAAAAAATAACAAACAGAAAAGCTTTTCCTGCTAGATACAAATCACTGTGAAAGAAATAAAGCCAAAATTATTTACCTACACACACAACTATGAACTCATGCAATGAGATTATATTAATTCCCTATAGTGTTACAAGACTTCCTTCTAGTGAGTCAAACATCTTTATTAGGAGAATTTAGTCAGAAAAAGAAAGCAATTAAACCCCCACATTCAGTTCAGGAACAGCACTGAATTCATTCTCGCTTATCACAGGGTGATTTTGCACTAGTGATTTTTTTTTTTTTTCTCAATGCTATTTTCCAAGGTTAATTTTATGCTAGTGTCAGCCACTAATATTTCAGCCATTTTCTCCACTGCCTGGACTTACTAAATACCATGCCTCATAAAACAGGGATTTAAATCTTCCCAGAATAAATGCATTTTATTTCTCGCGCTGCCCCCTCATTCCCCACCCAAAGTTTCTACTATAAATGGCTGGTTACAGCCCAATCAAGAGCATAAAAGCAATTGAATAAATAAAACTATGAAGTAAGTGTAAAATATTAGTGTCCAGACATGCAAGATGTATGCAGGTACTATGAAACTTCCACAGCTGTATGGACCTGGAGCTCATGCAGTGCCACAGGTTTAACAGGACCTGCTACCAATAAGAGTTTTATTTGCTTAATAAATTATATTCAAAAGCACAATGGTCCGGGCTCTTAGCTGTAAAATTGCCAAATATTGTCAATGAGTTCTCTCTGGTTATAAATAGTAAAATAATGTACGACTCATTAGATTTTTGATTCCCTATGCAATTCTTTCTAACCATTACTCAGAAACATAAAAAGTGACTCTACATGACATTTTATAGAGGTTATAAATTGCTATGAGGAGATGACATGGGATAAATTTGTAGGCAGGGTGAAAGGGACCCAGTCAAGCCAAATGTGTAAATTAAGAGTTCGGGTAAAGTGTGGGACTACATGAGACAATACTGAAATCATAAAGACAGACGGATAAGGATTAACTACAACTAAAAGAGGTTTACACTGATGGAAAAAAACACTAATAGACCTCTCCACTGAAGGCAGATAAGTTAACTGTTCCGGGTAGTATATAAAAATCTTAAGATCAAATCCATTTCAAGTAACTTTAACGTCCAAAGTAAGATTAATTAAACCTGGAGAAGCATTCTACAATAGCCATCTCATTTAGATGAGCCAAAGTTGCAGGATTTTCTATTTGCTTTTCAAGATGAGTTTTGGCAGCTCTACAATAATTTTACTGGACCATAGGGAAGATAAATGTTTCATTGGACAACGTTCCCAGAAAATTAAACAAGTTCCTTATTTCTTTTTAAATAAAGGAAATTATTTTTTTTTAAAGACACACAAAATTATGATTTTGTATTATGCATTTACATACTTAATCAGTATCAGAAAAAATACTTTGAAACAGCCCAACACAGGCTTGCAGGATTTATCGCAGTATTTCCCTTTCTGCATGAGGAAATAGGCAGAGAAGCTTTTCCTTCACTCCATATCTCAGTCTCTTTGAGTGACACTATCATTCAGAGGATACTGCACAGCAGTTCTTGCAATCTTGTGAAAGTCTGGGTCCTTTTCATAGGCTAGAATTTCCTCAGCTCCCAGGATGAAATCCTGAGCCCATGGTCATTCTCTCACACCTTAATGGAGGTCCACATCATCAGAGACATACCCATGAGGTTCAACAGGGGTAGGATTCCATTTCAGCAGTCGAGGCACTCAAGTCATTTGCAGTGGCAAGCGCTGAGGTTGGGGTATTTGGTTCTCACTGGGTATTGAATTGACATAATAAAAATGCAAAGCTTTGCAGAACAGCAAGTATCTTGTCTCCCATGCTTCTCACAGAGACCTTCAAAAAAGGAGGTTTGCCTGCCCCATCTATACAGTATTAAAGCCCTCTTTGGTAAGGCTGAAGTTGGCATCTCCTGTCCAAATGACTCCACATCCCCAGTGCTATGCAATGAATGCAGACCTGAGCATCCTGATATACTGCTGGGACAGTACCTAATAAACCTCTCTCCACTAAGAAACATGCCATTTCTTTTGGTCAAAAACCATGATAGAAAACTGAAAGATATTTTAACAGCCTCATTCACAACAAAAGCCTTCATCAACTAACATCATTACATCTGTCGTGATATAAGAATAAAGCAGGATAAAGTTTTTAGGGAGAAACTATAGATTTTATGAAGCCAAATGATGCGATCTGAAAACCCCCAGCCCTAATATTTTCACACATACAAGCCTTTTTTTAGGTCTTGATGTACTTCAGTTAGTGCAATACATGGTACTACCTCCTCCATACAAACTATGCCTCATCTACAAGCTTTCAAAAAAATGCACTTTCTCACCCACTCTCCTTCTTCTTTAAATAAGGGCGGGGGGAAATGCCCCAAAACACTGAACGTTTCCCACCCATAAATTAACATGGCACAAGAAAAGTGCCCCCAGTACAATCGCAGCAGCAGGGTACTCCAGTGGCAGAATATCAGGCTGAATATCAGCAGACTATGTCCTATGTGTAGCCCTGCCACTATTTGACCTTTGGTACCTTTCTAACCATTCCCTCTTTCATCCTTTATCTGGCCTGTCTATAACAGATTGACAGTCCTTTGGGGCAGAGTCTACTCTCTTCCTACAATACTTTTGTAGTGCCTAACACAAAGGAAGCCCAATCTGCTTTTAGCAGTGAGCAAACACACAACTGAAAATGCAGCTTCTTCCTCTGGGACTTTGCAATCTCAGGCAAGAGACAACAGAGATACACATCAAACAGATGAAAACCACAAGTTAACTCAGAGCTCCAAAGGGTCCGTCTGAAAAGCAGAAGCTGGTTTGCTTTGCAAAATATGGTTTTTATCTAATTCTGAAGTCCCCATTAAAACTCTCTGACTTTTCTAGCAGTGATCATTTTTCTATGGTCTTTAGGTGAAAAAACCACCAGCTTTACGGTAAAATAAATGGGATCCTTTCTCAGGAGACTTTTATTTCTTATAAGTTTGCATAGTGGAACTCCAAAACTGAAAATAGGATATGGCTAGTCTTCTTCCATTTGAGCAGTTTATTTCCAGCATTACCTTGTATTTTGTTGGCGATTGTTTTCAACCGTTGTCACTCAGATCTAATCTTCTTAGAACAGATTATCTTTCTGTTGTACACATACTGTGCCATAGACCAGAGATCCTGGACTAGGAGATAGGTCTCAAAGTACTATGTCAACAAAAAGAGGAAAAGGCAACAGTTTATAAACAAGCAAAATATCAACCACTGTTCTTGTCCATATGTATGTGATAGGGGAACTAGATCAACTTGGTGTCATCTGAAAGCAGACACAAGAGACACACATTTGAATTCTCTGTGAGCTACAACAGTTATCTAAAGAAGTTTAGAAAGCCTAAGATACCTGACAAAGGAGCTCATAGGGAACATATGATAGATTTATTCTAAGAAAAAAAAAACAAACTGGAAAAATATCTGATGTGAGCTGGGACATTTCCTATGCTTACCCAGATGCCACAAATCCCAGATGAGTCACAGGCAGCAGTAAAGGCAACTCCAAGGAAAGAATTTTGCAACCTCCTAGTCAGCTAACGTTTTTTTTTCGTGGATGAATGAATTGGGTCTTCTCACTCTAAGACCTTGAAAAATCAGGACATTGTAGAGCTTGCTAACTGTCATCTTTCTCATTCATGAAAAGTGTAATCTGCTGGGCCAGTAAAGAGCTATAAATACAATTTTTACCCTCTTTCTTTTTCATATTCCTGGCTCCTGGCCACCTGGATTTGAATAAATCCATCACCGGAAGATTCCACATGTTTGCTATTTGAGCAAACATCTGTTGGTTAAACCGCTGTTCCCTTGTGAGTATGGCCTGGCTGCTCCACCAGTCAGTTTGGTGGCTTGATTTCCCTTGTATGCAAATTCACGTTGTTTTTATTAGCTCATTCCTTTTCTCTCCAGCTATAGCAGAACCCACATTGCTCTCTGACGTAGGCTCAAATGCTTGGTACCCTTTTATTGCTCTGCCTAGTTCAGTCCTATTATTCTTTTGGAGGATTGCTAGCTTGGCGAATGTCCTACTAAGAAATTCACTGACAATTATTTCTTCATCAAGTATATTCTGAAGGATTTTTTTTTTTTTAATATCAGGGAATGATCTAGACCAGAAATCTTTCTGTCAACACAGCCATTTTATTTTATTTTATTTTTTAAAATTATGCGGACCTGAATATGTACCACCCTTGGTCTACTTCCATGAGTGCTCCTAAGATCTTTCTCTCCTCCTGTTTCTCCACCTTCTTTTTTGGTTTCACTTGAAGCTTTCCCACCTTATTATCTTTCTACTCCTTCCTTTACTTTCCTCAAAGCCTAGCCTCTCATTAACCATCTCCCACCATCTAAAACAATTGGTAATAAAATAAATAAGAGTTGATTACAAAATCAACAGTTGTATAACAAATCCCAGATGAAACACACACACATATATACATCTATATAATGCCTTTCTGAGCTATAGCTTCAGGCAGTTTGCAGACTCAGGAAGACAGTGTGGAATTGGTTATAGGCTGTGCATTCATGAGTCATATCACCAGTCTAGACACCATTGCTTTAAATTTTCCTCTGAGGATTCAGCTGTCTACAAATGAAGTTAGTCTCTGTGTTCAGGCCAATACCAGGCAGACATAGCACAGAGATGTGTACTGGCTTTTTTGGGAAAAGAGATAGGGTCCATTGAGAAGAAAACGCTAATTTTATTCTTCAGTGATTCTGTCCTCTCTTTTATTGAATAATCCATATTTACTGTCAACATGTAATTTCTTCCCCTACCCATTTTTCACGTATGCTTGTCCGCTTGAGAAAGCTCTAGTGCAGAGGATTACAACCAACTTTCTAAAGATGAAATACCTAGAACACCATCTTCAGTTACCCAGCATGACTTTCAGGTTTAGAAACATGTTGGAATATTTGCACATTAGAACCGGTTTGGAAGTACTGAGATTGTCTTAAGTGAAGCGACGTTTTTGAAAATGTGATTTTTCTCTCTTAACCGACAGTGTCGGTTATCTCAATTTCAAGGCAAAAAGTGGTTACTTCTTATCAGAGCTGCTTCTATTTTTATTTTAAAAAGCAGTGATAGTCCCCTTCTGATGACATCTGGAAGGGCGGAGTCCTCACAACAGGAGTCCCAGGGGGGCCACAGATGGGCCTGTGTAGAAGCAGTTGCAAGATACAGGCCAGAAGGACCAAATGCAGGATTTGCTCCATCAATCAGTTTATCAAAACAATTATTTAAGCTTGAGGAGGCCAACAGCAGGATTTTATTTCTGTCACAGAACTATTTTTGTGTTTGTAAATTTTTTGTAGTGGAGGAAAAACTGAAGGAAAGCAAATCAAGTTCAGTTTCCCTTTTATTTTTCTTTCCACTTTCAAAATTTAGCTTCTGGATTTCTCAAGAGAGAGAAACAAATGGCGGGGGGGGTGGGGGGGGGGGG